>BOPP01000048.1:6912977-6972456 GCA_017312745.1 Gryllus bimaculatus
AGTATGTTATGACCCCCACCTCTGTCAGATTTTTCATCCATTACACAAATGCTGAGATGGACCCTTGCTTTTTTGAAGTAAATGTAAATTCACAATTTGCTCTGAGTCTTCACCTTCTATGTAGTAATGTTGTACGAATGGGTAGTTATTTTGACAGCAGTATTGAATGCACATGACAGCAAATGAAATCTAATCCATAGTGACTTGCCAATGCAAATAGTTTCTACTATGAGTGAGCAGACTTTTCTTTTTATCAAATGTTACCAACAATACTTGTTACTATATTTATCTTTATCTTTATTCATAATTTCGCACACGTGCATGCACAGGTGCATGCGCGCACAGACACATATTTGTAAATATAAGCTTACAATGAGAAGAGATTCAAACTTAAAGATCTGAAACTTAGAAATAAATGCCACATGGAAATTTATGAAATAATATTATGTTAAGAAGATCACCGTTTTGTAAAATGTGTGATTTTTCAGATGGATTGATGCTGCTGTAGGCAAAAATGTAGCATATATACCCACGGCAAATAAAATTGTGGTGCCTCAGTGGATGCTATCTCCTCCACTTTATAATCCACAGTACCCTACGTAAGTAAAAGTTTTCAATATTAATGCGACAAAGATCCAAATTCTCAGTTTCAAATAAATACATGTACTAAACATCTAATATCAAAATACTTTTCTAATTCCTTACTTTCTTGATCGGAATTTAAACAAAATTAAGTTTCTCTTCTGACATAATTGCAATTTCCACTTGCCTTAGTTGGCTGCAATTAATTATAATAATAATTATTATTATTATACTATACTATATTTATTATTACAAGTCTGTTAACTTTTGTACTCAATGTACACATTTTTGCTATTAATCTTATCTTTAGCTATCTTTCAGCATTGTCCCGGACCCAAAATTGTCTAGCTCTGGCACTGCCTCCATTAACAGCAATTTCTTTGTGAAACAAATTGATCAACAAATGTAAATACTCTTAAAAGTGGTCACCTGGCAGCACGATCAGCAGCCTGGAGTATTTTGTCGATTAATCTGTGTTAAACTGTGATAACTTCCACAATTTTAATCACAATTTTTATCCAATCATGCTATAGAAATTAGAAAACTGGTGGAGATTACTGTTGATTCAGAATTTACCTTTATAATACCTATGCAATTTCAAATTATATAAAATAATGATATCTAGGGTTACTTATCTCATGGGGGTAATGATTTCTATATCACATAACATGATTTTCATGCATGCTGTGAAGATTCTCCAAAATGTGAATTGAAGTTTTAAATCTAATTGAAAATAAAGTCTCTTTGTGAGAAGAAACTACTAATTGTGTGAAAAAGAAAATGGTGCATGTGTCAGGAACTAAAATATTTTGAATACAAGTTAAGTGCACTCATGAAGAAAAGCTATGGGTATTTTAAAATTGAGGTGTAAACACTTAAACTAAAATGCATTATTCACCAAAGCATACCTCACTTCATTGGAAACAAAATTAGTTAGAATGTCTGCTTCCCATATTCTCATCACCTTCATTAAGTGGACACCTTTGCAATCACTATTTTTTCCAGAATCATAATTGACCACTGAAAACAAGTTTCACTGTACATCTTTCTGTCACAATGTCTTTTTCATAAAGTACTGTTTGTTTCTATAGCAATGATGGAACTATGATGTGTCTTAATTATTAAACCCCCCTTTAAAGTTCTGACAACCAGTACAATTAGAACACTCAAACTGAGCTAAGTAGAATTTTTGTATGTGGAATAATTTGTTCTGGTTTCCCAACAGGTCTGTACAATATGGTGGTTTAGGAGTCGAAATTGCTTATGCCGTAGTATCTGCTGTTTTACCACCGAACATTCTATTTGATGGTGAAGGAGTGTTGCTCAATGAAAACAGCACAGTTGTGAATCATTCAGCAACAACTGTAAGGAGAGCCAAAGCATTTGTTGTCAGAGATGTGGTGCAAAATGGAATAGCAAGTCAAGATGTAGCAAATAAAACTGCTTTAACGTCTGTGATTCACATTGCAGCGTTGCGTCAAGCTCACATGGTAATTTTTAGCAATGTCATATTTTATCAAAATTCACATTTTATAATTTCTTTAATAAATATGAAATTTGATAGTTTTGGATGCTTGGAGAAAAAGGGATTATGACATATTTTATAGTAACAAAAATTTCTTAACATGAGGAGGAAGACAAAAAAGTGCAGTATTAATACTTTCTGATATTGAAGCTCACAAACTTAGCAGTTAAGTAGTTTTAATAACAAAAGGAAACTACAAGGGGTCAGAATACCCTGTTTCAAGTACTGAGCTTTCAGACAGGTATGAATCCAGAAACTGCTTGAAGGGAGATCTTGAGTGGGGTTGGAAACTTGTTTTTTTTTTTAATGGTAAAGCCATATTTTATAATAATATAAAAAAAAATTAATAATGAAGTAAATTTCATATTAGATTATTATTCAATTGGTTATTTATTTGTGTCATAGATTTTTAAAATAATAATGCATCAAAATCTTCACAAAAGAGAAATTGAAAAAAAATAGTAAATATTATTTATACAGTATAAACATTAGTAATAATTTCACAAGATCATCCATCTTCGCTCTTCCCAGAGGATTCTCAGGTCATTTATTGGTTACCATGTATGTTGAACATTAGTAGGTTGAACTATCTCCTGATTTTTGGCAATAGGGATCACTTAATTGTGCTTTTGGAGTTGTTTGAGAAGATTTTTATTTTGCCTATTTTTGCCATTTGGTGTTATTTTGCATTTTTCTGCCTTTCACATTATTATTTTGTTTTTTTCCCCTCCAAACAAATATTTTAATCAAGCTGGATATATACCTTTAAGCCTAGGCAACACAAAAGCACAGTCATATTTTATCATTCTGTAGAAGCATAGGCTGGGTAAAAAGTTGTTGTTTTTTTTTTCCATTGATGCTGACAGGCTTTTTTATTACTCGTGAAGAACCCCATCCTACTTTCAGTATGGCTTCAAATCACTTTGGACAGCAGCTCTCATGTGTATGATATACCCTGCTGTCTTGCCTTTCCAGTGCTGGCAATTACGCAAAGAAACTAAAAATGTAATTTTATTTTCACTGATGTCATTTTAAGATTCAAAAGAGAGTCCATAATGCAGTTTTGAAGAGACAGCTTCGCAAATAAAACAAGTTTGTAGACATCCTATTGGATGGTCACAATTACAAAGGAAAGATTTTTCCCTTTCACTTTAAGAGCTAATTTAGAGTTAGAATAAAAATGTGAATTATTTTAATTATTCATTTTTTACAATAATTCTGTTTGAATGAGGTCGTTCATTGTTTACAAGACTTGGCACCCCTACTTTAGCTAGAATAAATGTCTTTTCTCATGCCTATTTTAGTAAAAATAAATACCCATTTGCCTGCCTATTTTAGATAAAATAAATGCCTGAAAGTCTAGTCTCAATTAATTATTATTCAATTTCCAGGCTCTTTCAGAGGCCCTCTCCAGCATGCCCCACTTGCATCAGCCAGCCATGGAATCGTATGAAAGTGAACAACTGTTTTTTCTAACACATGCACAAGTAAGACAATTTTTCAAGCTTGAAAGAATAGTCACCAAAATCATATACTTACTGTAATTTTTATGTCTGATAATGCAGTTGCTACAGCAATCCTTAAATCTAACTTTTTTAATTTCAGAGTCTGTGCTCGAAATCCACTCCACAACAGATGGATATTGATCTTACAACTAGTCAGCATTTGAACGGTAGTCAATTGTAGGTATCATATGTCAATACACTTTTACCCAAGAACAATATTTTGAGTCTCCAAATTAGGAATTTTGGAATTTTACAGGAGACAAAAAAAGGAGGCATTCCAGATAGGAAGGGTGAACTTGTTACAAACAAGATAGCAAAGCAAGGTATCATAACTTGGGAAAGTGAATCTTGAAATGCAACGTGTATTTGCAAAGTTTTGTTGAACCTTCTAAGACTGGGAATGATTTGGGAGTGATTTTATCTCAGGACCTTAAATTGAAAAACAATGAGCAGTCATCATCAAAAAAAAAAAGTGAATGTTCACTATTCACTGAGGTGGAACTTTTCTACTATGGATGTTGAATTGCACTTATGCGAGACCTATTAAGGAGAACAGAAGTGTGGTCTGATCCCCTGACTACTAAAAAGGCATTTCCTTCTTGAAAAAAATGTAGAAAAATAGCAAAAATCTCTCAGATTATTGACAACTAGAAACCATCAAAATGTGAAACTCTCGAAAAGAGTAGTTATCACAGAGTCTTCGTAAAATTCTTCAAACGAACATGAACACATGCATGCATACACAATCATTGCATACACTTCTTTTTTAACAGGGTCATGAACAAGTGGAACAATTTTTCTGTGTATGTTATAAACATTGTGGCATCCTTCGAGAGATGCTTGAAGACTAGGGGTGACATAAAAAAAATAGTTGAGCTAAATAAAAAATACGTTGAGTTCACCCTTGCAGCCCAGAATGCCTCAAATATACTTTAATTATTTTTTTTAGTTTGTAATGTGAAAATAAAATGTTACCAAACAAAGTTGTTTTTTTAACTTCACTTGTTTGAAAGTCCATTAATTTCAAATTAAGAAATAACTTAATTTTGGATTAAAAATTGAGATATGTTATTGTTTCTTAAGAGTAAATATACAATAAGAATCAAGTTCGACTGAAATACTTTCTCCTTTCAGATTGCCAGCGGTTCTGAAACAATTGCAAGAGTTTTCGCATGCATTCAGCTGCTCCCCAACATCGGTACACTATGCATCAAATATTAGTCCAGATATTCTCTGAAATGAAAAATAAGAGCAGAAGTTCCTGCTTTTTGTGCTTGTTATATTGATTATCTTGCATTTCTCAAAGGAGGAATGAAGTGACTGCTCCTTGTGGGAGATAAGCGAAACGATTTGTTCCACTGCAAGTTAAATTATCCAATGCCATGGATGACAGAAAATACTTTGAATACTACGTTCTTTACAGAAAATTGGAGGCATAGAGACATTTTATTTTCTACTGAATGAAAATATTGTTAGTTGTTGATGCAAAGTTTTGCATACATTTTTGTACAAATTAAATTAAATTATTTTGAACTGTGATTTTTGTGAGGGAGAGAAGAGGAAGTGAGCAAAGAACTACAAAGCTGCTCAGTCTTGTGTTGTCATGTGAACTAAGTTTCTAATATCCGATCTTAGAGTGAATGAGAGCGGAGGTATATACATCTCAGTTTAATTTTTCTTTCTGCTTTCTTGAACACATATTGTATGAATGTATTTCTTCGATATTCTGTAATCTTAAATTGCAGCATATTCTCATAATGCTTCAATGCAAAAACCATCTGTAAATATTTTATATAAATAGAAATCTGTATTTTGTGCTACACCTTTTATTTCTAGTTTTTGTTTCTGTAACCTTTCTCCCTCTTCTCCTTTTACTGAAGACAAAATTATTAGTTCTGTGTTGTAATAGATCAGTATCATCTACAGATTTAATGAGTTTTTGTAAATATTTTCCACTACTTCTCTTAATTTACCAAGCTCATTAGTTTAAGAGGCCCCAAGCATAAACATACTGAGCTTAAACTTTGCAATTTAAAAATGTAGAGAGAGAGACACATATAATGATACTGTTTATGATTGATTCTCTGCTCACTACATTTGCAAATCCAGGATCATTTCATGTGGTAAAAACACATCAGTGTATCCCTCATATTAGCAATAAATAAGTTTGTATTGTTTTGGCCTCAGAACCATAGATTCCCCTAGAACTGTTTTTTCTTGCAATTTTTACTTCCTTACCCTTCCTTCGTAAGATGTGAAAGTATTGTAATAATAGTAGTGAATGTTCAGCAGAAGAACTTAGATTCCTGGGCCCTGGTAATGAAAAAGTGGATAAATCTTGTTTCGATACACAATGAATTACTACTTCCAACACGCTGTGTAGTCAGAATGCATGTTTTGTGGGTCCTTGATATAAAAAAAGCATTAACTGCAAAATGACTATCTGTTCGTCTGACAGTGGTCAACGCCAGCGATTTTAATGAACCCTTCTACTGATTTTCTCCAAAATTGATATTCCTCCACCAATTAAAATGAAGTTGAGGCCTGTGAGTTTGAAATATGTTTCAATTTTAGGGGTTTTAAATGAAGCCTCCTTTACATTTTCAAAAATTTCTCAAAAATGGTTTCAAATTTTTTGATTAAACTTTGTCCTCAGGTAGTGTTAAAAAGACTTTAAAGAATAGCACCAGTCTTGTTCGCGTTGAAATCTCTGATCAAATATTCAGCAAAAAAGGGGATTTTTTCTTTGGCAGTATTTAGAATTGTCAGAGCCCCAACTCGCTATAAGCACAACCTTCAGATGTTGCCAGAGAAAAGAAATGAAGAAACTGCTGAGAAGAAATGAAGTGTTTCTCAGCGAATTAACATTAGAAATATTTGTTCATCCAATTGAGAAGACAGGGTTGTTGTTTTTTTTTCTTTTTTTTTTTTTTCCATTTGAAATTACTTGCACTGTGTATAATAACAAATTATATTTAAATTAATGTAATGTGTATAAACTGTTGTAAATATGTAAGTGTATGTTTATGTTTAAACAGGATATGTAACATCCCAAAGGGAAGTAAAAAGAAAGTAGAAAAAGAACTTATGAAGAGATGGAAGCAGAGTAGGACAAGGATGTCACCAATAAGAAATGAAACAGAATGGATTAGGAGTGCCAGGTAGAAAAGAACTTCTGATGACATCGGATTTTGACACATTGGCAGAAATGGTTCCATACATCCATCTATGGATCAAAATATTCCTTTTCTTGAGTGTCTGGCATCTTGGTTTCCTCAGTTTCAAGTCTTGTCTCCACAAGTGTAAATTTGTTGGGCATTAAAAGAAGTCCAGTAGACCTTTGTAATACCCCTGCAATATCTTGTTTCTATCTGGTCACCACTTTGCCTACTAGTCAATGGGGGAAGGCCAAGTTCAAGTCATGATGTCATGATGTCAATCATGATGTCAAGTCATGATGATGTCAATACTCAACATTTTAAAATTTTGGTATAAGTGAAGTTTTCCATTAATGATCCTTCAAGAAATGATTCTATCTCCAAGAATTTGTATTTGATTCCATCTCCATGAATGTGTGATTGGCAATATGTATGTTTATATTAACAGTAATATCAATTCAATGTCCAAATCACATATAAAGTTTTGTTTGCCTATTCAATGTATTGGGTACATATTTCACAGTTTAAATTGTTGGATGTTATTTAACTGTTCTCAGATCTTTTGTGTATATCATCTATATTTGCTGTCCTCGAATGTATATATGCAATGGTTTATTTTCACTTACATGCATGATCATACACAAGGTAAGAGCTAGAGGTAAAACCCATCCTTGAGTTCACTTGTGCAAGATATGGAAATCTTTTTATAGGTTAGCGGGCTTACGTAGGGCATTTTTGTATGTCTTTATATCATCAGAACATACGGAGATGCTTTGCTTGATGTGATGGGTGATGGTATATATCACTGAGGAATAAGACATTATCACTCCCAGAACTAACCCTTCTAATATGTGTCTCGTTTTTGTGACAACAAAGAGATTTTTTCACTCTAATAACTTTCTATCCACAAGAAAGGCCTTAATTCACTGAAGCAATTTTGTGTGTCCCAAAGTGTCAGAGTTCATTGAGAAGTTTTGTGTGCAGAATCTTATCAAAGGCTTTTGAGAAGTCCACACATACCACATTCATGTTCAATCAACAAATGGATTCAATGTTATTTGTCTTACGGATGATTTAGGTGCAAAGGCTGTATTATTCAGAATACAGCCTGTTTATGTATAAATTCAAGTATCCGTTAGGTTAGAATGTGCTTGAAAATGGAACTAATTGAGCTAATATTTTGATAACTTCCAACAGTATACAGTTTAAAATAATTTTGGCGCGTACAAATTTACTGAAGTAAATTATACAGAGGGATGTTTTAGCCATCCTTAATATAATTATTCAAATTGTCTAAATGGAATTTTTAAACGTAAGAGCTTTATCAGAAAAGTATTAACTTGATCTTGAAGTACTTATTTTACAAGATGAAAGTGGTTGCTTGAAAAAGACACAGAAACACTAATTAGAAGACTTATAATTCTGAACATTATTTTTCTTGTGTGGAACCAATTTGTATGTGAAAATAATGCTCCAGTTTAATAACAATCCCAATAACAAAACAATCTCATTCTCTAAACTAAATATCTTTCTTCAATCATTATGTAGTTTTACGTAAATAAAATGTTAGCACAACTATGTCCAAATATTGAATCATTAAAATTGATAAACGTGTGATGTATAATGAAGTCAAAACTGTTCCATTTGTCCAATATAATCTGAAGGGTCTTGCTCAGGCTGTCATTCTCTTTAAGCAAACCAGAATAATTTCCTCAATAACCAGGAATGAAATGACAATACTATACCTGTCAGAATTTGAACTTAGGCCTGCATATCAGTTTTCATAACTATCAACTGTTTGGTCATTTTTACTACTCGTATTGTTATTCATAATGTAACTCCCTTGATTTATACTACAGGAGCAAGAAATTTTAAAAGTAAACATGAAGTTGCAACAAAGTCTTGTGGCCCTGTAAAATATAAAGTATTTACGTTTCTAATAAGTATCATTTCACAGTTTTAGCACCAATCATAAGGTCGATACCTTAAAGAATTTCTCAGAAGATGAATTTTGCCTGAACCATTGAACCAACAATTATTTGATTTTAAGATTCATACAAAATTAACTTAAATATTGACATTAAAACTTTCCAAAAGTACTATTTTTTTCCAAAATAACAGAACTATACAGTTAGTGACAAATAAGCTACATTGCTTGAAAAAACAACAAAAACTCTTCTTCAGTAAACTATGGGGGACATCATTATGGCAAAAGAGCTTGTGATACTCCTATTCAAATGGAATATGTAATCAGTAATCAAGAGGCACAACCAGGTTATAAAAAAAACATAACTGACAGCCAGAGCCAGCAAAGTCAAATTTGATAATATATCACCCAGTGAAAGAGTTAGACTTCTATATCCAGAGTCAATAGAAACTTGGCTGATGGAGATGCTGTGCCCTAGGCACAGTTGCCTAAGTTTCAACTGTCTTACTGTGACCTTCCTCAGGGCATATAATTTCACCCTAAGGTAGGTTGTAGTACAGCAACCACAACATTGACTATTATGCCTAGGATGCAGCATCTCACAGTAAAGTTCCTTTATCAAGAAGTGTAAGAAAGTGCCCTCAAGATCTAATAATAATAATAATGTCTTTATTAATGGTGAGGCTCAGGCCATAGGGCCTGCTCTTCCGCCTAACCACTAGATCTGTGGTCTACAAAATAATAACTATGAAGTTGGGGATGACGCAGACATCTCCACCAATGAAATCCTGTACATGAGTCAATGGGTACTGGGTTTTATTGGCAGGAGATGACTGGGTCGGTTCCAGCTTATTATTATTTTGGGAATCTTAACACAATTAAGATACTCTGAATTCTTAATGCAAAATAAAATGTACAAAAGTAGATAATCTTTTTTTTTTTTGTTCTGATTTACATATACCCTCTTTCTTTAATAAGATGTGACTGTCATTGCAAAATTTTTTCTGTAACAAACTGCTGCATATTTTAATGATTTCAAATCACATTTCAACATGTTAAGTGGCATATCTGTATGCCTATTTTAAGCTAAAAGCTTGCATGAACTTCTCACCACTAACAATTAATATGTAGAAGAAGAGAGAGTTCGTACTAGAATGTCCTCATCAAAAATTACCTTGAGTGACAAACATTCTCTTGAATCGAACATAACGAGCCAACTAAGGTTACAAGAAATATAATGCAGTAGCGGCTTGAAAAATACTTCCTCACATTTAATAAGATTTCATGTAACAGGTTATATATCTCAGTTATATAAATCTGATCATAATTTTCTTGATCACATACACATTTCTTTAGTACAAGCACATTGATAATAGCCATTCACTTTCTAGAACAGAAGGTAAGTCAATATTATTTTCTATACAGAAATACAAATTTGGTTTCATCACAGAATCTTGTCAGTAAAACAGTTCACTTATTTGCTTCTCTATCAAGAGTTTGATTTTCACTCAACTTAGAGCTCACAGCATCATTTACACTTTTTTGAGATTTTCTTGATGATCCACTTGCTTTAGGAGCAAATTGTCCTAGCACACAATGTGTCCGAGGCTTCCTGTGTGATTGGTTATTTCCTTTATGCTCTACTTTCTTCGAAGGGAGTGCTATTCGTTGTGTAGAAGATGGTTGATAACTGCAGTAAAAGAAAAAGATCTGGTTTAAGGGGATGTAAACAAAAGGCTAGGTCACAAAAAGTTAATGTACTTTCTTTTCTGTTAACAACATGAAATTCATGTTGCATTTTATGGCACTCCTAAAATTTCACAAAATATTCTATTTTCATATTTATACCTTATAATTCAAGAAAGAATTCCTTTGGCTGGAAATCAATGATCACTTAAAAAAAAAACATTCAGGTTCTTATTCTACTCTTCAAATGGTTAGACTAAATAATCACCTCCTTTATTGATTTAAATTTACTCACGAAATAAACATTAACTTACCCAGGTTCTTCACTATCTAATGGTTCTTTTGATAGGAGAATATGTATTGTAGGAACATCCCTCACAACTACCAAAGGATCCAAATCTTCCAGAAGTGGTTCCCAATATTCTTCAACTCTAAAATAATATTTGATTAAAAACTAACATATGCTTTCCATAATGAACCCTTTATAATTAATCCATATTCACTTATCAACACTTCAAATAGTAATGCAAGCCATCATTACAGATGATGGTATAGGTGTAAACATAAGTATATATAAGTGACATAAGTATATATACCGGCGGTAACATATCTTGTTGATCTGGTGAACATGTTTATAACGGCGCTTTACTATTTCTGCACAACTTATCGTCTTGCTAACAGCTGGCCCTGAACCACTCCAAACTATAGCCTTCTGATCTTGAAATGCATTCATAGCATATCCAAGAAGATTCCTCATTTTACTTCCACCACTTACCTGTGACATAGGAAATTTTGACACAATTACATTTCCAGCAGAAACATCAGGGATATTTACAGAAAAATATTACTCACCTGCATCCAAATAAATTCTGAAGGGAGACCTGGAATTGGTATTTTTTCCCTTTCCAATTGTTCTTCCACATTTTTACCTTTTCTGTAGTTTTCCACTACAGAGTGAAAAAAAAAAGGATTAATCAATGTTATCAATTATAGCAACATTAGTGTATAAAACCAACATAGTTTACTAACTTCTTTTCACTTTTCTGTGAAGGCAGATATTACGAATCAATGGTCAAGTCGCAATTCAAACTTTTGGACTCCAAAAAGTTAAGAACTCTATCATATTCTTTAAAAAAAATCACTAATATATCAGCGACTATTTGATATGATAAAGTATAAGATTTGATCTCTGACAGAGTAACCTAACATTTACGGCTTCAAATGTTGAAATAGAGGGGGAAGTCAGTGACAATCAAATACGAGATCACGCACTGTCACACGAAAATTATGCTTTGACATTTAAACACCATGCAATCCTTCGATAATCCTCCGACTCCTCTACACCGCACCACAGAGTAAGATTATATAAAATGTATATTATAATGGCACGAATGAGACCATTGGGACTGTTGGGGACCGCAGCAAGCACGCGGTGACACCCAGGCACGCTACGGGACAGATTGCACATACTGTATATTAATAAGGCCACTGTTGGCAATCCTGGTCTTCTGCGAAGCATCCAAGAGCGCGTTGTTCACTCGCCTCTCTTCCTCGGGCTATCCGTTCACTCTACCAGAGAGTATATTACTATATGCACTCTACTCCCTTTGTTCAGTTCTCCATACGGTACGGAATGGTAAGGTTAGTATGTGTCCCGTAAAACACGGGATCGTTCCATTTTCCGAGTTTAGTGCCATTGTCCGGAAAAACTTTGACGGAACTCAAAATGTCACGGATTTTTGTTATTGTCTTAACTAGTGGCAACGAGCAGCATTTCTAGTTTTCTTTCTTCCTCTTAGTGTTTTTATTCAAAATCCTATATTTTTAAAGAAAATGTTTGACATCATTTAAAAATCTAAAATGAAGGTATAAATTGTATTAAGATAGACATCTCGGCTTTCATATTGAAAGAGTATGTCATACATTGTGTAACATGTTCCACTAATCTTTAAGCATCTGCAATTTCCAAAATTTCAGAGCTAGTAATGAAAACCGAATCTAAACTACCTCTCTAAATCCTTCCCCTATTCGAGCATAAAAATAAATAAAGGAACGAAATTACGGCCGATTTTCAGAACACTTTGAAAATGTCACAGGGGCGTCATGTAGAATGTAATAAAATGAAAAAATAATAATGAGTAACACAAGAAAATCTTCTAAAATGTATCGAAAAAATAACCTGTCTTAGGCTTTTAGCTACGAATGGGAATCCTGAATTTCACTGTATTTTAGCCCAGTGGTTCGTATTGAAATGTTTTCAACTATTCTCCAGAGCCGTGTGACAGCTCATCTCTTTCTTACTCCGCTTGACAAGGGGTGGTACGGCGACTTCCACGTATTGGTGTGTGGCCGACGCAAACAGTTGAAGGTCTCTCTCTAGGTGTCAAGCTAATGATCATGGGCCGCCGTGACATTTTTTTGCGTAATTACAGTGTGCCGGAAACAAAAGAATAGGGCATGGACCGCTTACATGCGCCTGGAGACGGCGCTGTCAATAAATCCTTAAGAAGATAAAGAAAATATCAAAAAAGAATAAGAAGAAAAGAGAAAGAAAGCTAATTAAAAGAAAAAGTAGAAGAGTCTTGAAACATATCTTATGAAATCCTGTCAACTTTCTTCAGTCCTGAACAGTAATGTTTGTATGTAAGCGAATGTTTATTTTGTAAATCGATATAATGTTTTTTTATTTTAATTCTATCTGTTCATATCTTTATCATGGAATTAAAATATAATACCCTAATACTTCTTCATATTGCAGCTCTCAATTCAACGATTTTAATAACAAATTATTACTATTTTTAATTTAAAACCATAAAGTATTCATGGAATATTAAATTTAATATTTTAATTTTGCTAAAAGAATTTCATTATAAATAATTTACTATGTATATTATTTATATTATCTTTGTTTATTCACACACACACACACACTCAAAATGCATTCTGTCTTAGGGTCTCAAAACGGATGCTACTTCCATGAAAAGGCCTGCAATTCTTGCTCGCTGATGAGTTCCGTCTGTCATTCAAATTTATCCAAATCCAATCGTATGTACGCTTTCTTGAGAATAGAGCAGAATACCTATCCCCACTCCTTTACTAACAGTTGAATTCAGTATAAATGATAGGAACAGGCGTTGTTGACCAAATCTGGTATCAGAAATATTCGCTCTCGAATAGTAAGAACTATTTTGCATCGAAAAACGAGCTACAGATTAGATACAACAATCCTATCGACAAAATAATCAAACCTCCTACTACTCCTGCACATATCGAAACGAAGGCTAAAAAATGCGATTGGATAAATACGTGAATTTTTGCATTATAGGCAAGGGGTAGTTCTATCACCTGTTCTCTTCTCACTATACACAAATGACTTGCCTATATCCCCAAAGACAAATGACTACATATACGCCGACAACAGTGCATTGACCGTGACAAAACACAAACCACCTCTCCATTAACTTACAGGACTTAGACCGTATCACCGAATGGGCAAACGACAGCAACCAAACCCTACCAAAAGCCAAGCCTTTTTCTTCCATAGAGGCACTACGTACAAGACTCACCCGACCCCACCCCCACTAATCATCGACAACAGCCCCATCAACTGGACAAATCACACAAAATATCTTGGTGTGACACTTCACCCCAAACTACTTTGGAACAATCACGTAGATGACACAACACAAAAAGTGAACAGACGACTTAATTCACTGACACTCATACTGACCCACCCATTCACGCAGACTAAGACAAAGCTATACATTTACAACACGTATATAAAGCAGTACCTGACATACAATTGTGAGACCTGGGCAACAACAGCCAACTATAATTACAAACAACTAATGAAGACAGAAAATAATTTCGCAGACTAGCCTTCAAAACCCCGCAAATGAAAAACTACAATAGACTCCGACAAAACTTAACATGACAAGGACATGTACGAAACATCGAAACTAATAATAGACACAGCATTAAAAAAACAACCACTTAACACCCTTCATACAAATCCGACAGCCCCAACAAGTTTTCACAAACCCTCCCATTTACACCAGAATACAATATCACCACCCATTTGATATTCTACAGCTCCCACCACCCAACACGTAACTCCCCAAGTCACCCACCGAAACCGGCAATAATATCACCTGACAAAACTACACCACTCAATAAAATAACTCTTCCAAACTCATTCGTTCCCTTTTCTTCTCACCCTCCCGTCCCATCACATCTCTCTCGTCTGGGGTAGTGAGAGATTCCTTTCCCTCACCCCCACTCCCTTTCCGTTTGCTGCACACACGCCAACACTGCTACTCATCCAAACAAGGAAGAGCTTAGAAACAGGCCAAGAAACATATCCACTAGCCAAGACAGCAGTGTTCTGAAAGTCTCTTTATTTCAAAATTCCCGCTAGAACAATTTCATGTTGGGAAACACACTGGTCGGCGCGAGAATTAACATATGGATGCCACTTCTGTATATTTTCTGATATTCAAAACTTTTTAATTGTTCAATTTCATTATAATAGTATTTGATGTGATATCCGTTGTACATGATATTTAATGTTTTAGGAATTATTATAAAAAAAATTGAATTAGCGTTTCGCAGGTTGTCGGTGTTCACAATTTCAAAGAACATACGTAGAAATAATTGATCCTTCCGTGTAAATAGTGGCTCTACCAGAATTATATTATTGTGCTTTTCGTGTTAATAAATACTAGAAGATTTATTAAAAAATCATATCTAAATATATATTACTTTAAATTTATTTTACAGTGTTTGTAAAGCGAAAGTAATTTGAAAATTTTGAGGTGGCGAATGCCAGTCTTTCTATTATGTTATTTGACGATTCGTGAGCGACGCTGGGTTGCTGACGCTCACTTCGAGCTGCTTTGAGCGGCTAGATGTGAAGTGATGTGGGTTGGACGTGGGTATTTTATATTTTGAGAAAAGTGAATTTTTACCGGAATGTCATGTTAATTGTTAGATGATTATCAGTTAACTTAATTACTGAGATTTTAATAGGAATATTGTTGCAAAAACTAAACAAAAATGGATATCGTAAATTGCTTTTCTCATCTTCAACTTCGTCTTTTAGGGGAAGAATGGGTGCAACAAGTTTGGGACAGTGATTTTGCAGAATTCGATGAACTTCCCAACGAATATGAAGAATTTGTTATGGAAAATGATGTTGTAAATGCGTTAGAAATGATTGTTAAACTGCTAAGAGTTTCTGTTGGGAGAAATGATGAGTTTTTAGACTCTGCTGGACCTAGCGAAGATAGCATTACAGTTTCATGGGAGTTACTAGTTGAAAATAAAGTAGAACACAGACATTTAATCTCTCTTTTGGGATATTTTATTGCTAATGGTCAGGACAAACCTGAAGATATGAAGGCGATGGAATTGTGTTTTAAATCGTGTAGTTTGTATTTTTTATTGTTGACCATTCCGGGATGTGATGCCTTTTTTGTATTTCAACCTAGCATATATGAGAAGGGTCTAAAGACTCTTAATGTCTGCAGTAAGTTAAACGAGACAAAGCCAAGCAAACCACCTAGAGGACGTAAAAAAACAAATAATGAAGATGATGATGAAGCTGGTGAAGGGGATGAAGAAGGTAATGATGTGTCATTTTTGAGTCTAACTGTTCAGGCAAAAATGAATATTAGGAAAAATCTGAATGTTATTTTGAAAGATATGTCACTCATGATGAAGAAATATCCTCTAAAAACTGAAGATACCTTGGAGAAGACACTTACTCAACTAATTTCTCATACTAGACTTGTCAGCAATGTGCAAACATTTGATTTTGATACCTTTAAAATTAATGGTGACATTTCATCTATTGTAAGCAATTCTTACAATCTTTTGAAAGCTTTGTGTTCACCTTTGCATGGAAAAACAGAAGGAACTGTCAAACTTATTTTATATCACCTTTTGCCCAATATTCTTATGGCAGGAGATTTTGTCAGAGATATAACAATGGGAAATCTTAACCTAATACGCCTTCAAACAGAAAAATTTGTTTTACATTTACTTAAGAGTCTAGTAGAAGAAAGCTACCAAGGAATTTGTTTATTTGTGCAACACCTTTGTGCCAGAGTCACTGACAGAGCAGATTTCCGATTGAAAGTTTCACAAAGTATTGTTT
This sequence comes from Gryllus bimaculatus, assembly GCA_017312745.1. NCBI lineage: Eukaryota > Metazoa > Arthropoda > Insecta > Orthoptera > Gryllidae > Gryllus > Gryllus bimaculatus. The sequence continues at coordinate 6,929,518 of BOPP01000048.1, forward strand.
CTTTGTTGAAAGCTCTTCCTTCTGAACCATATTTTAATACCATAAAATGGGTGTTAAGATTTGCTCATGATGTGAAAGCATCTCATAGACTATTTGCAGTGGAAGTTATTTCCAAACTTTTGTATGAAGAGGAGAGACCAAACGATATCCCTGGAAGAGATTCTCTTACACCTCACCGTGTATCTCCTGAACGTGAAGAAGATAATGAAGATGTGGCAGAAGAGTTGGATCCAGTAATGAATAATTCACAGCAGCAAGAAAGAGATGTTGCTTCTCACAAGTACTTGTTAGGAGTTTTATTTAGTCGTTGCCATGATCAGTCTGGTACTGTAAGGACAAAAGCATTGTCAACATTGACAGATTGTTTGCAATCTAATAACAAATTAATTGTGGAGTTAATGAAAGAAATATTTGTGATACCTTATGAAGATAATGATCTAATTCAAAACGACAGTATTGTGGAAAGAGGATTTCTAAATACAAAGATATTTTTGGATTCGTTAGATAAACCTCAACATTTACAAGCAGATCCTCTTCCTGGGGGAAAAGCTGTTGTGAAAGAAATGTTGAAACTTGTAGAAGATGATAAAGTTTTTGTTCGGAAATCTGCTTTTAGTTTTCTTGAGAATGTTATAAAACTGAACCGTAAATGGTTGACAGATAAATTGCTAAAGGTATGTATTAAATTCTGTAAAGTGCAAATTTACATTCTGAACTATTAAACTTTTTTACTTTATAATAACTGGAAAAGGAAACATGAAACTATGTGTCCAATTAAATCATCCTCTGTACTTATTTCTAATTTATTAAAAGAATGAAGCAAATTTTACATTCTTATATGTCTTAGTACACACACTCGTTACCAAGCTGTAGTGGCTTGAAGGGATAGTATAAGTTTTTAACTGAAGAAACATGCACAGTTTTGAGGAATGTTGAATTGCATTATTTTATATATCAAATATAAAGTAATTAATATGGGATGATGCTGCAGAAATATAAATTAAAATTAAATTTCTTAAAATCCTTTAATTTACCTACTCATTAAATTTCAAGTATGACAGTATCAAACATGAATGTTCTTTGCTTGTTTGTCAAGATAATGACCAAAGTGTTCTTTTAGACTTATTTACTACTTTGTAGTGATAATTTATTTTATAAGTGAATAATATTGAATTGTTTTTTGTTGTTATTTATAGGTAATGTGTGATCATGTACGTGATCCAGCTCTTCTTATTAAAAAACAGTTGATCCAGTCGCTTACAGATTTAGTGTTAAAATACCCAGATGATGCTCACCTTGCAAAATATTACATAGAAGCTGTTCTTCCTCAAATTTCTCATCCTGAAGTAAAAGTTCAAGAGAAAGTTCTTGAAGTTAGTAAATAATCTTTGAATTAATTTAATTTTAATGTCATAATATTTTATTTTAATTATGTATTGTGTACTTATGTTTTTGTATTTAATGTTCTGCTGGTAATTATGTTGGTAATCTCTTCAGTCTCTGGAGAACACTATTCTTCATAAACTTGTGCCTTTCAAAAACTTGGGCTCGGAAGCATCATACTTGCCTTGGAAATTGTTTGAAGTGATTATTGATCTGAAGAAAAAGAAATTTTTTCAAATTGTATGTTCGCTGTGGGCCAAAGATAAGACATTTCCGTAAGTTAAATTTTGTTTCATTTGTATTTGTATGAGGGTTTATCAAAGTCCATCAAGAACATTGTATAATTTTGCAGGAAGAATTTAATATCTTTGATTCAGACTCACATTGAAACACAACATAATGTGGCAGCTTGGTTATTTCTTTCATGTGTAGCCCCATATATTCCACTCAAGGACCCAAATTTTGTGGTGGACTACTATCGAGAGAATCTCACAAATTCTGAGAAGGTTTGTAATGTTTAATGCTTATTTTAACGTTCAAATAAGTGTGTTTGGCTGAAATGTAGTATACGGTACAACCTAAAGAAGTTGTTTAAACTGGCACTTCGCGCCATTCAGAGTAGACTCAAGGATGTTTATAGTGAATGTGCGGGCCAAAGGCCTGAGCCTCGCCGTGACTTGGATCAGGGCGAGCGAAGCGAGAAAATTTGACTTTGAAAGTAAATTGGCGTTACAATGTGGCGAGGACAATATGAAGGGTGAACCATGAAAATTGCCTATCCATAAGTTTTATTCATTTCTATTAGAGCACATACAGTAATTAGGGCTTAAGCCCCGATGCCACGCTTCTCTAAGGGTGTACCGTGCACTAACCGTGTGTTTTAATGTCTAAACACTCACTTATTCATGTTTTAGACCACAAGATATGCTGTTGTGAAAGCTTTAGATGTACTGGGCACTGCCTGGAAATATTTACCCAAAGGACAACAAGATAGCATATGCACAGAGCTTCTGCTATCAGTAGAACACATGCGTCTTAGTACTACTCTCATTGGGCCAGTTTTAGATGTTGTACTTCTCATAACATTGGGCCAAGCTTCCAGTGTGAAGGAGGGCCAAGAATCAGTGATGGTGTGGTCTAAAAGAATTCTGGAGGTTAGTGTGCAGTATTCATAGTGTAATTAATACTAGTTGGATAAAAGTAATAATTATAAGCTTTTTAAATCATTGTTTGGAATGTGTAAATATCTTTATACTGGAGTCCAATTTCAGACATTTACAATTTGCTTATGGGGGCCGGGGAAGGTGATAATACTGAAAAACACAGTAGAAGGTTCAATGCGGTTTCATTTTGTGCTTTAGAGATTGACTCGAAAAACATTACTCGAGTGCCATTAGGGGTGTGAAAACCAATTTTAAGGGCCTAGACAGCATCCCTTCAAATTTGTACAATGATAAAGTGTGATGCAGCTTATCCTTGTGGTTTGGGTGTTACATTTTTTCCTTGGTTTTTAATCTGTGAAACTAAAATTTTTCACTTAAAACGTGGTTCACCCGTGGGAGTAATTCCCTAACCAGCAGTCGCCCACTTTCTGGATTTTGTTTTGCTATCAATGTCATCAAATGAGTATGTGTTGTAGTACTTGAATCATTTGCTTGTTTTGTCATGTTTATATTTTTAATCAAGTTGGCACTTCCTGCCCACTTTACGTGCTTCAGAACGGGATTAAAATGCATTACTTTAAAGTCAACTATTGAAGTGATAAGTGTGCTGTGGGTGGTATGCCTCCCCCTGCCTTTACTAAAATTGTTTTGGTAATTTCATTAAAAATATTCTTAACAATTACCACATACTCACATTATCACATGACATTGAATGTTGTATTTGCATATGAATATTTACTAAGATTTTACAAAGTAATTTATAAAATATCTTTTGGGAGGAAGCAAACAATAAGTTGACTCCCATCTGAAACATTTTCTGTATTTGCCTCTGCAAAGCAATATAAAATGATACCAAGTTGAGCCTTAAATTACTGTCTCAAAAATCATTAAAATCAGTTGAGTTGTGTAGGAGTTATTTGTCGATTATTACTTTAATATTTATTTATATAAAAATATTTCTCAAATTATTTCCAATATTTCAATTACAATGAAACATAAGAGCGAGCTGCAAATCACATAAATGAATTATTCACAACATCAGCATGAACATATTGGTTGGAGTTTGGCAATGTTCTGAGGTTCAAACCATTCCTTTGGGGTTTCACACTGAGAATAGGTGGTCTGTCATTGATTTATCTACTACTCATTAGTAGTGCTCATTGACAACTGACCTCAAAAGTAATATGATAAAGTCATGGTAAAAATTGCTTGGGATGTCAAGGACTTGACCATCAACATATTTCTTCTTAAAAGTTTAAGTATTGTTTCTTTCCATGAATTATAACAAGTCTTTCCAACTTCTTTGTCTGCTTGCTTCTCTGCCTTCCATCTCTAGCAATCCTCACTGTTCTCTTCTCCATTCTCTCAATATGACCATTCCATTTTTTTCTTCGGTCTGCTACAAATTCCAAATTGGGCTTAACTTTGCACATTTCCCTGATGTTTCTGTTTCTTTTCTTTTCCAGTAGAGTGTGATTTGTAATTATTCTGAGAACTCTCATTTTGGCGACCTCAAGTTGTTGTGAATTTTTGGTTGCTTCTTGTTTCTCCTGCATATGTTAATATTGGTCTAATTATTGATTGATATATTCTAACCTATTTTATATGCTTATTATGCCATAATAAGTAGTTGAGACAGCCAGTGATCCTATTACCCTATATTATTTACTCTTTGATTTCTTTCTCCGTTTGTACTGAGCTTGTTAGTTATTCCTAAATATCTCATCACTAGAACTTGTTCTATTATTTAATTATCCACTACCAATTTACACCTAATCAGATTCTCAGATTCTTAGCAATTGCCATAGCTTTTGGCTTCTGGGTATTTTAAAACTAAAATTCTTACAAATTTTACTGAATTCTTACAGCAATTGTTGTAAGTCATCTTTGTTTTCTGCTATTAACAATGTGTTGTCTGTGTAACGTATGGTATTTGTATTGTATTTTCCCATACTATATCCTTTTTTGATTTTTGTTTTGTAATACAATTCATTATTAGATTAAATAACAAGGAGCTCAATGAATCCCCATCTTATTTCTTATGACGCAGGTTTAGCAGGTAATATTTTCCCCTGTTTTTAATCTTTATTTTGTTTTCTGCATTAGTTTTATATTGTCAAATGTTTTGCGTAGGTCCGCAAAGCATAGAAAAGCTTTGCGGTCTCCTTTCTTAAATGGAGGGATAAGCATGTTTGATTTCCATGCCTTTGGTGTTGTTGCATTATTAAAAATTTTATTAATAAGTTTGGTTATTTCTCTGCATAAGGTTCTTCCCCCATATTTAATAAGTTCATTATATGTTCCATCTTCTGGTGACTTGCGATATTTTAGTGTTCTGATTTTTTCTAAATATTTCTTCACGTTCTCACAGACTGTTTCTTTGATGTAAAATCTTCATCCAAGTCTATTATCTCCAGAGTGTCATCGTGGAGCACTCTAAAGTATTTTATCCCTGTTTCATCAAATACTTTATAATGAATATTTATCTTGCTACTTAAGAACACATGGAATATTTCTGGTGGTAATGTTTTCTAAGTTGTTTCTACAAATACACAACAGAAACAATCAAAAGAACGTTACAATATTTACATATTACTTAATACAATTTTACAAGATTAGACACCAAAACGTATGTGCGTTCTGTTATTTCTGTTCTCTCGCTTCTAATGAATCTCCTGAGGGGGGGGGGTGTTTTATGCCAAGACATTTCAATGGTGCCTTTATCCAGAACTGAATTGTTAGATATTTTGTCAGCCAGTCTGTTTTTATATAGATATCTGGTAGATTCATCACTTAGTGCTTCAATGTTTATCTTTTGTATGTGTTGCGGTTTTTCTTTTGCAATATTTTTCTTCACAGTGAACGTTCATAGTTTTATTAATACCAGGATATGATCACTGTCAATATCCGCTCCTGATAGTCTCCTAACATCTAGAATCTGGGATGGGTGAATTTCCTGGTTAGTAAGTATAAAATCGGTGGTAGATTTTTGTCCTCTTGTGTTCATCCATGCTATTCTTTTGATCAAAGAAAGTATTATTTATTCTTATTTTGTTTTCAATGCAGAAATCTATAAGAGTTTCTCTATTTTCATTGAGATTATGTTCATTGAACCTGTTCTTAATTTCGGAGATTCATTGGACCTGTTCTTAATTTCCTCCTTTGGCATTCAGATCACCCGCTATTACTACCGGTTCCTTAGGATCAATTTAGCTGATCGTTTCTTGGAGTCATCATAGAATTTTTGTTTTTTGTGAGATTGTCAATTATTATCTGGTGTGAATATGGATATAGCATTGATTGGTTTAGATTTATTTCACAATTTCACAGATACAATTCTTTCGGAGATTTAGTTGCGTTTAATTATGTTATTTACATATTTGTTATGTATTATGATTGCTACACCCTCCCTTGCTTTAAGATGTTTTGAGGTCAACTGTAAGTAAGTGTGTAATGACCCTTTTGTGTAATTCCTTTTTCTTAGTTTCTGTGAGGCAACATATGTCTCTTTGTTTCTGTCAAATTCCATTAGTATTTCATATTCTTCATATCTGTCAAGTTCCATTAGTATTGTTGTTATTATTATTGTGTGTCGTTGTGTAACTGAGAGAAACGGTTGAGTAAGAGAGGAACAATTAACAGCTTCGCCAAGTATTGCAGTGTATGAAGTGGAGTTTCATAGAAAGATTGCTTGGTGTAATTTTGTGATGTGATTTTGTAAAGTTTGTAGAGTGTGTATAGTTAAGTTCTGTAATGTTAAGTTAGTGTATTCTGGCTCACAGTTTCCTCGCACTTAATTGCAGAATTATTAATAAATCTAATCTAATCTAATCTAATACATATTTGGTTGTATTCTATGATCTTACATTCCATGTTCCAGTTTGTGTAATGTTCTTCCTTTTCCAATTCGTAGTATTTTTTTTTGCCTGAGTTGCCATATATATAGGATTTATCTGAGGCAAATTCTTGGAGCTCTGAGCGGTATAGTTTTTTACCCTGAGCAGGGTGCTAACCTCACTCAGGAACCCTCCTCCTTTATCTAGGCTTGGGACCAGCAGTGGGCTGCGAAGCTACTTAATCCACTTAGCACGACCTTAGGCGGAGTTGACCATCAACATACATGTTGTTAAATCATGTATTGTGGCAGAATTGTTCAATATTTGTAAAAGACAAATTTCCTTTTATATTTTCCAGAAAACAGAAGAATATTTTCAACAACATTCACCTTGCAGAAATGATAATACAAGAGTAAATATGGAAGAGTTCATGAGAAATTTGGTAACGCTGGGAGATGTGTCACAGCTTTGTCCTGGGAAAGTTCCTATAAATGTTGCCATCATTTTGACAGGAATTCTCTTTCCGGAGAAACTTCATGATCCAGGTATTTATTGCTGAGAATTTGTATTAATTAAGGTTTATTAGCGTTCTTTCGTTTTTTTTGTAAAACTATAAAAGTTTCTGGAGAATTGTCTTTTGAGGTATCGATCAATATCTAAATTAACTTGGCTTGCTGACCTCTCTGAACTTCATTATATGGGCTGTACATTTCATATAAAATTTAACAACGCATTTGAAAAAGTAAAATGAATTGACATAATATATTTCATGTAATATATTAATCCATTGCTTGCCAACTCTATGGGCTGTGGCATCACAGAAATCTGCACTCCTGCTCCGAACCAAGCTGTGGAGCAAAGGAAGTGCCTGACGCGGTGGCACAGGCACAGTGTTCCAATGATGGTTCGGAAGTGGGGAGGAAAGATTCACTTGGAAAATTGATAATTTTTTTTTTTTAAAAGATAATTATTATTTAGAATGTTTATGATTCAATAACATTATGGAAAATTAGATAATAGAACACATATTTACGTAACTTAAAGCAATTTTCCGACTCTTTATCATAATCAGTACAATAAGTCACCTTCCATTCTTTTATTTCATAATCTTTTTAGAAAAAATCACTTAACATTTCGTCATGGTCATCATCAACACACTCGGTTTGGGAGCGGTGCTCCTGTCCTGTTAGTGCATAGTAAAACAGTACTCCTTCATGTGGTGAAGTGTTGTTGCTGGTGCCATCTTCTTGTCGGTCTGTCTCTATCCTTCTTGCCATTCAGTGTCTAATTTAATGCCATCCATGGTACACATTGTTGGTCCATTCTTTTCATGTATTTTTTCCATTTCATTTGCTCATTTTTTATTTCTTCTGCTAAGTTTCCTGTTTTCAGTTCTTTCCTAATTGTTTCATTTTGAATTTCACCCCTTCTTGTTACTCCTAACACTACCCATAGAAACTTCATTTGAGCTACTTCTATACTTCTGGTTTCCTTTATACACATTATCTACATTTTTGAACCACACTTTAGCATTAGTTTTGATGTAAAATTATGGATACTCATCATTGTTTCTTTTCTCATGTCTAAAACGTCTCTATTATTCCATTGTTTCTATTATATTTTTGTATTTTTTCTTCTATATCCTGGTTCAATCCAATCAAATTTCCAGTAATTTCCATTGAAAGTGTTAACTAGTTCAATTATTGAATTTTCTATTACTATTTTGGCTTTAAGAAGTTCTTTGCCATAGAAGGCTAGTGTTTTACTTTTCTGTCTTCATATTTTCATTTGGTGTTCTTTGCTTATTTTGTTTAATTTGAAGGTTTAATCCTGAAGTGTCTTCTTTGTCTGTTAATATAACTTGGTCTGCAATTAATACTGTCATTAATTTCTGGTTGTTTGTTATCTTTATTCCTGCTTGAGATTTCTGTTCCATGTTTTTGTCATGTGTTTTAAGTAAAAGTAGAGTAGTGTGACAGTGTGCATCCTTGTCTTGGACCTTTGTTGGTCTTCATCTGTTGTGTCGGTCATTTTTAATAACTATTTTGGAAACTTGTCACAGGCTCTGTATATTTTTGATTAAATGTTCTGGTACTATTTCTTCCTATCAGAATTTCCCATAATTTCTGCCTATTCACATTATCATTGGCCTTTTCATAATCAATGAACAGTATATATGTTGGTCTGTTATGTTCTTTCCTTTTTTCAATAATCTGTTTGAGGGTACTTCTCCCCTTGCCAAATCCACATTGTTCTTCCATTATTTTTTCTTTGATTTTGATTAATCTTTGTCTTAACAAGTTCACTAATATTTCTGATCTCACTGGTATCATGCTTATGCTCCTATAGTTTTAACATTTTTTACATTCTGGGGCAATAATATTTTATATAATGGGAGAATTTGAATCCCAGGCATGATTTTTTCACTGTTTGAGAATGTTATAAATCCTTCTGATTTTCAGTACCTTTTTCAAAATCTTCTACATGCAAAATCCTTTACTCATCCTATGATTGCAGGCTATCTGTCAAGTCTTGGAATTTATTTTATATCTCACTGGTATCTCTGAGTCTCAAAGCTGCCTAAAGCATTTGTAGGTTGGACTTTTTAACATACCTAAGTACTTTCGAACGCACTAAACACGTGGCTATTGTTCCATTACCTACAAAAAGAAACCTTTCTTCCCAGATCGTAAGAAAATCAATGTGCGTACACGATCTCCCACTCAGGTTGCCTGAAAAACCAGCAATGGCCCACTGCCAAGGTTTTCGTCACCGGCAACCGCAGTCTGTCGATCCCTCCCTTCCTTCTTTGCTCACACTGCTTTCCTGCATGCCATCTCATGGAGGATAAGGCTGCTCTGATGTCATTTCTTCTCCTGTTGACAAATGCTTTGTAAATCAGTGTAATAATGTTAAATTTTGAATGCAATTTATATCCTTGAAAGAGAACAATAAAGTTAAGAAATGTGTCTATAAGCTCAGTTACTTTATTTATGGCAACCTCATGAGAAATTCCAAAGGAATGTTATTTATTTATGAATTCAAGAAAGTTCAAAAACTTTGTTGTAGTATTGTACTCTTCTACAATGCATTAGTTTATCAAAGCAAAGTAATATCATTGAAGGTAATATGGCATTTCAGAAAAAGGAATATTCCAAATGTGTTTGAAATAATTTGAGGAAGAATACTTGTAAGTGGAGTCTCATGCTGCATTTCTTTTCAAGTTAAATGGTCAGTTCCGGGACTGCAGGCATTAACAGTTGTTACCCTGGGCAAAATGTGCCTACAGAATGAAACTTTGGCAAAACGTATTATACCAGCTTTGGGGCTACTTCTGGCTGAATCAAAACACGAAGCTGTAAAAGTTAATGTAATATACACTTTATCAGATATGTGTATCAGGTAAGGATCTGAAGTATTGTAGTACTCTGGAAACACACTAATAACAATTTATTTTGTTCATATAAATTCAACAATACTTTTTCAATTAAAAATTGAAATCGTATGATGCCGTGTTGAAGGTTGTGTTGCTGATGTTTTGACCATTTTGTCGTGGTCTTCATGATTGGTCTGCCAAGGTGGTGTCATGATGACATGATGAAAGGGAGAATATAAGAGGAGAAATGAATGAACTCTGGGTTGATTATTAAAGGAGGTTTATTAAGAGCCTTTGTATTAAGTACAGAGGCTCTGCAGCTCAGCACTCCGCCGGTCGTTGCCATGAGGAGGGTGGGGAAGGTGTGCCAGATAGGCTGGCGGTGGGTAGCTCAGTTCAGCCTTGCGTCGATTCCGGCCTCAGTCTATTGTCCAATTTTCTTTAAAATGAGATGATTTGACAGCTAGTGCTGGCAATACAACTGACGATTCTGTGGTCATTGTGTCCTTGAACTTACTCTTTTTCCTCCATTCGTTTGTTTGCAGCTGGCTGACTTGTAAATAGCGTCGACACTCCCTGTTGTGATGTTTTCGTCCGACGAAAATTTAGTGCGCCATGAGAAATAATTGAAATTAGAAAGTGCAGAGAGTCTTAAATGTGAGATGCATACTCGTGACGGTGCATGCGTTTCTGGCATTGCGCTGTGTGGCGACCTGTGTTTGGGAGGTTTTCATGATATTGTGCTTGACATTTGAGTTATGAAAGCATAGTACCAAGTTTTGATAGTCGAGGTGTTATAATTATAAACCACCCTCTTCACTACAAAATTGGATGAGCCATTTGTTGTGAAACATCCAGAAAAGGTATTTGAACGTCCCCTGAAAAATCAATTTTCTTCCTATTTACATTCATGGCAGTTTTCTTTTATTGACTGTGAGATCACGTTAAGACATTTTCCCACATATGTAAATAAATTTTGATATTTCCCAGACTCGTGTTCGTGCATATAACTAAGCGAAACTCGGACAGCTCTTTAGTGATGTCTCGCGTGATACGTAAACAAACACTATGAAGGGGCATAACTAAAACAGCTTATGCGGCGGAGGGATACTTCTCTGAAGTACACATGATGTTCACTTGTTTCGCTGTCACTTTATCCCATTCTTAAGAAAATCGTTCTATACCTGAAGATAACTGTAGAGAGGGGATGCTGGCGATCACTACGTCACTCACAAAGAGCAGGAAACAAGCAACACCCCCCCGTGGCCATATGCGGTCTTTATATATTGCTGAGCCTGTCCATCCCTGCATCAGCAGGGGTGGCATTGCCCTCGTTTGGTGGCACACACAGTGGTGCAGGGGTGGCAGTTGAGCAGCCTGGATATCTGGCCACCATGTCAGCATGACCTGGGCAGAGTAAAAGGGACCAGGAGGGGTGCAAGGCAGTGTTGCCTCACCACAGTGTATTGCTGAGGATTGGCAGACAAGCCCTGTGGAACACCATGTCAAAAGCGTAAAAATGTCAACATCACAATCTTTGAGGCGGCATCACCTGACCAACCAAGAGCAATCACTTTTATCACTATTATTTATTAGATAGCTGGTTTCCTGGCATTTTGCCAGAAAATAAATTTAAACCAAAGAAAAGTTACAGTAAAAGCATTAGTAAAAGCCCCAGTAAAAGCATTACTGGGGCTGAAAACAAAATGAAGTTTTCACATAATTTTGAATTATATTGTTTGTATTTTTCAAGTGATGACTGAAGTAGATAGAAGGTGTAATACAATAACATTACATAACTGTTTCTAATAACATGAGAAAGTATGTTCTATTGTGGACCCACTAATTTTTTGTTTGTTAGTGCCATAAAGGTTTGAATTTTTTGAAATAAATTGTGTTTCAAAAATTATGTCTTTCATAATTCAAATTTTCCGAATGTTTGATACAAATTGTAAAAAGTTTTCTTTGAAGCCGTTAATTGTGAACTGATTGCAGTGCTTGGCAGTTGAGCAAACTTGTGAATTTTATAGTCAATTTTGAATTCAATATTGTTTCTTTAGTTCTGCTACTACTTAGTAAATTGAACTTCATACTTTATCAAAGTTCTTTGTTGTTATTGAAAGGCATGTTTTTGGTTTATTTTTGAGGGGGGGGGGGATCACAACCATTGATTTTGATCTTTGTTTGAATTCTAATCACTTCTTGCATTAACTCATCAGTAACTTTTAAAGAAATTTTAAAAGTTCTTCATGATGGACTGTGTAAAGTGGAAAGTTCTTCATGATGGTCTGTAGTATTTAATATTGTAGTTTAGAAAAACAAACTTCAATAGTTACTGTTATTACAATGTTGATTTTTCCTTCAATAGGTTTACAGCCATTGTTGAACCACTTCTACCTGAAATGTGCGTTTGCTTGAAAGACAGCAATGACATTGTGCGGCATCATACCGTGACAGTCTTTGTGCGACTATTGCAGCAAGATTTCTTGAAATTGAGAGGGGCACTTTTATTCCATATGATGTCCATGTTGGTTGACCCAATGCAAAATATTGCACAGTTAGCTAACTATTTTATGACTCAGTGTGTGGTTACACGAAACAAGAGTATCATGTATCAGAATATTGTTGAAAGTATTTTCTATTACAATAAATACGAGGTATGTTTGTTAAATTTCTATTGCTCACACTTTATAACTGTATTTATTTGTTTATAATGGCTGCAGCTAAAATCTGTTCCAAATGTATCTATAGGCTATCCCAGATTCAGTTTATGGGTAGAGACCAAGGGGCTATACATTTCCAATTCTAAGATATTGAACTCAGTTAATGTTTCAACATGAACTGCTATCTTCAGAAGGCACTTTGTTCCTCCTCTGTTCACGGGGAGCCATCAGAGATTTTCCTTTGTGCAGAGGGATGCTGTGCCAGACATAGTGGTGACTAGTGGTGAAGTAGGCTAGCTACCTGCAGCCGCACTGGCACACATCCCCTTTCACTATACTTGTTTTGGAATGCTACCCCATCCAACGTAGGCTCCATATTGAAGGGTTAAATAATCATTAATATTATTTTAATAATTATATTTATGCAATTGTATTAGAAGCCTTGTAATTACAAGAAAATAATGGAATGACCAAAGAATTAATTTAATTTTTGTCAGATTGGACAAGTTAGGTTGTTGGAACTGTAACATGTCATTTGTTCCATCTGAGTTCCTGTACTGCATTGTTCGCAGTGGGGGTGGGGGTGTATACGTGCGAACAAGAAACAAAAGGAAAACATATTACGCATGGAGAATGCCAGTTACACTTTCTGGGAGATTACACAGCACTCAAGATTGTATTTGTTTTCTGTCAATACGTGGGTGCAGTGGTGGATGAGATGAATTCCTCTTGTAGATCATGTTGCCAGGTCTCTAAATGTCTAGTGCAAGCAATATTATTGTTTGTTACATATGTTATTATTATTTGTTTCATAATTTCTACATATTTATAATTAATATTTCAGTATTCCAAATATTTGAAAATCTGAATTAAATAATATGTTTAAAAAGCTGTACAAGTAAAATAGTTGAAAATTGCCTTTGATATTTATGAACCTTGTGTTTGAAAATTTATTGGAACCCTATTGTACTACTTTATTAATATTGTGTGGGTCCCTAGGCAGCTGCCTAGTTTGCCTGCACAAATGTCTGCCATTGATTATAAGCAAATATTGAAAGAGGCTGTAGTTAATCTAATGGATGTTGCATGACGATGTTGAACCTACTGAAAGGCTCATATAAAGTTGATTGTATTCATACAAAGTTAATTGTAATGCAGATGTTCTTCCAACAACAGTGTAGTTTCTTGGGTATGTGTTTCTAAGTTAAAGCAAATGTGTGGTAATTTTTTCTCCTTACATAAAATTTTTATTTTGGCTACTTTGAATTGTGTGACAAATGTTCTTCCTGGCTCTGAAATCCAGTATTTCTCCCAAACACACATGTTGGGTACTGTGATAATATTAGAAGAGTAGCAACTCTAAGCTGTCTCCAAGATTACAATTGTGAATATGTAGCTGAACTTACCTTCCCCCCTTCTTCCCACTCCCAAATCCCCCTCCCCCTAATCCCTTCCTCCCCATCCTCCTCTCCCCTCCCCTCCTCCTACCTTCTCCCCTTCCCTCCTCTTCCTTTCCTTCTCCCCTCCCCTCCCTCCTCCCACCCTCTTCCTCCTCCCTCCCTTTCTTCTCCCCTCCCCCTTTACCTTCTCCTCCTCCACCTGCTTCCTGAACTCCTTTTTTTTCTTTGCACTTTAGGATTTGGGGCCTGTTGTGAGTCATATTAGTGGTAAATTGTTTCATTGGCCATCCAATTCATCTTTTGATGCTGTCTTGTTATGAAATGCTTATCTTTGTGTAATGTGAATTTGAAAAGTAACCAAGAAAATATTTTTTTAATTAATGTTTGTGACTAAAAGTTGTGCTAACTTGAGTTCCTGATTTTTACAGAATCATCCAGTCTACTCAAAAGTCAAACTATCTGCTCAAGAGGCTCATCTTTTTAATTTGGCCGGTGCAGAAAATGAAGCTAAAAGACAAACTTTGTACCGCTTTATGTGTGAACATATGTCTGATGAACATAGGATGCAGGCAGTTCATAAAATTTGTGTAGATATTTTAGGTACGAAGAATTTATAATAGTAAAATATTTTTCCTAGAATGTTCACATACTGGCTCAATAGTGCAAATTTTTGAAAAATGTTTTATTCCAAATCAATTATAATTTAATGATTGAATATTTACCTGTATTTATTTTTCTTTAAATAATTATACTTATAATGGCTAATTTAATACTTATAACGTTCTTTATGAGAACAGTGTTTTAGAACAAATGAGAGTTTAAATATTATTTACTATTTAAACTTAAACAAAAAAACTTTAGAAAGAGAAATGAGTTTCATTTTTATAATAGATTATTAAAAAGTTCATTTCAAAAAGGTCTCTTCTGAAAACTTTCAAAAAATATATTGTATATTACCATTTAATTGTTAATGAACAAATATAATGGTTAAGTGATCACTTTTACAAAAATTATTAATTATGTTCTTTGAATTCATACATAGTAGTGTTGCTTCTCACTTCATATTTCAATCGAATTCCTGCTTTATTCCGTTTATTTTTTTGGCCTCCTTGTACCAATTAAGGCATCATTAGTTAGTATGTTGCATGATATCGAGTTGTAAATCCATAACATGAGTAATTTTGAAGATGATTCTCCAAAGACTCTTCTAAAGGCAAATTTAGGCTGAGGAAAGACTAATAAAACATTTTTCTATCTTTTTCTATTGTAGGCTAAACCTCCTTATTTTAGTAAAGACATTATTTTAGGAAAGATTAGTAGATAGATGTTACCAAGGTGTGTGCATGAATTATCTATTTATTGTTTCCAAAATAGGAAATATACACAATTTCAGAAGAGGCGTTTTGCTGGTTAAGCCATTTTAAAATCATTGTGTGATGCTGATACAAAAGTATATAATTAATAGATTTACAGTACATACATAATACTCACACATATCACATAGCCAGGCACTTTAGCTATTTTGTACTCAAAAACAGATCTTTATAAACCCATTCTTAAACAGCTTTCTGCATGTTACTTTTATGACAGTATAAACCAGTCTCAGAAGAAAATTTTTAAAAAATTGAGATTTTATGGTTTGTGTGTGGAGAAGCTGTGTGAACTTCAGAATTTTAAGGACGAAGATGACTTTAAGACTTGTGTTATTGATTAATTTCCCCAAATACAAGAGGAGATAGTAAAGGCATTTGAAAAGAAAGTTAGGAGCGAAGGGTTTTTTACTTACAGGGAGGTTCGGGAGTTGATTTTTTGAGTATTTATTTATTATGAAGATTAAATTGAACATGTTCCGTTTCAGGTGGTGTCTCCAATGAGACTGTCTCCTTGGATGAAAAGGGTGAAAGCGTATTGCATGATGCATTCTTTGTGTTGTCTTGTGAAGAAATTTGTCTCCATTCTTTAAGAACACAGTCTGAAGAAGAACCAGCTACTGATGATGCAGAAAGAGTGACTGCTGCTGTAAATACAGCAAAGAAAAATATTATTTCACAGGTATCATTTCATCAATTATAATTAAATATAATTGGCTCATTTCTTAATTTTACAAATTCAAATTTATATATTTGCTTACTTGATTTGTTTCTTAGCATTGTTGCTAATTTTCACATGTCTTATATAACAAGTATTGTTATATTTGTTTATTATATTGTGTTATATGTATGTATTTTCAGTGTGTTAAAAAGCAAGTTGTAGAAATTATAATACCAATAATTGTTCAGCTAAAAGGAAAATTACAAGCAATAATGTCACCTTTACTCACAAATCTTATGAGCTATCTAAGAGGCTTATTGAAAGATTACAAGAATGAGGTAATTTAAATTTTGCATATATTTTGTGCTTAAAATATGACTTTTTTTATATAATTTACTATTGATATGTTTCAATGTAACAGTATTTTTGAATGAATTAACGATAATAATATTGAATGAATGAATTGATCAAAAAATTAGTCAATGAATGTGTAAGTATTAATGCTTTAAAATTTCTAGTGGTCTTCCATGACTATGATGGTCTGAAGGGAGATTGTTACATTATTTAATTTTGTGTTTTTTTTTCTTCTTCAGTGTTTTAATCATTTTGATTCAAATTATTTTTTAGTTTTTCTGGATCTTGTTAATGTTTTTTATTATTTTTGTTTTGAAGATTGAAGAGATATTTGCTGAGGATAAAACCATGGCAGAAGAGATCCTCTTTGACATGAAGAGATTTGAGGAGGAGGAAAAGAACCGTGCCCAGTCTCAAGACTCTGATGAGGAGGATGGCGGTGAGGTGGATCACATGCGCCCACTGCTGGTTGAGCTGGCCACTAATCATCTCCGTAAGTCCATTCGGCATGGGGATCCCCAAAACAGTACTCAAACGCAGGGCACCGGTTCACCTGGTACCAATGATCCAGCATCAACAATGGTATCAGATGGTAAATCTAGTACCAATAATTCACCATCTGAAACCAAAGAAAGTAGTGAATCTCCTCAAACAGAAAGCAATTCCCAGCTAGTTGAAAGTCCACCAGAGAATGAACACCCTTCTGGTCGCACTAGGCGCTGCAGCACAACTAGAAGTAATGTAGACAGTATAAGATCAAGATCTTGTACGCCAACTAAACGGTCTGCTTCTAGAAATTTACAGAACCATAGCCATGGTGAGCCGAATGATGCTTCACCTGTTGGGGAAGCAAGTTCAACACCAGTAAGCTCCCCAAACAAAAGCGTAACTGGTTCCGAGACTTCGAGAAGGCAGAGTTCAAGGCAAATGAGCACAGACTCTAACCTAGAAACACCAGCATCAGAAAACAATGCAAGAGCTAGATCTCGCACACCAAACCGTCAGAATGCTACCAGGGATTCTCAGAAGCGCAGCTTTGATGAAGCGTTACTGAATTGTGACACCTCTTTTAGAAATTCAGATACACCAACTACAAGCTCTAGGAGTAGGACTACAAGTGGTTCCGAATCTTCAAGAAGACGGAGTTGTAGGTCTATGAGCACTGATTCTAACCCAGAGTCTTCATCCACTCTCACCCATGTGAAAACAGAACAAGTAAATGGAACTGATGCAGTGAATGGGGAATCTAGAAAACCTAAGCAGAGGAATAAAAGGATCGCATCCAGGAGAACAACTGGGGAATCATCTCCTTAAATTCAAATTCACATTTCAGTGTTGTTTTGAGGAAATAAATGATAATGAAATCAAGAAAACAAATTGTGGGGCATGTGAATGCCATGTTTTGTAATGTCTGTGTCTTTGTCTGCTTTGCAGAATTTTTAATGAATTTGTAACGGTATAGAATTGTTTACTTAACAGTATTTTATTAATATTTTCATACTTACAAAATTGAAATATATGATATTGAAGTCATATGTAAAAGTAATTATAGAAAAAGGAGACAAAATTTCTGCTGATATTTGGTTACTAATTAAACCACGATAGAAAGAGTATAGAGGTATCAAAAGAAAAGAAGTAAAGAAAAATGCATTAAGTAATGCATGTCATTAAAAAAAATGAAAGTTTTACAAGAAAAAGTACAAATTAAATAACTGAAAGCAATTCTGTACTGAATTATCTTCATTTCGTTTTCATTTATCTTTGTAAATATATTGTGTTCCCTTTTAATTTAGAGAACTTTTATGTAAATGTTAAAAAAGAATTGTGAAATATATTGTATCATAGATGATTTGATATGTCCAGTGTTACACGGAATAATTTAAATATTTAAAAATATTCTGTAAGTCCCATGTGCATGATATACTTTATCTGGGGTGCCCAACAACTTACTGATAAATTTCTTCTTTTCGCCATAATGAAGATCATAATGTACAATTGTCCTTGAGAATTAGTGGAATGATACAATTTGCAATTTAAAAAATTTCAGTCACATCAATCAATTCTTTATCTAGTTTTCAAATTGTTTATTTTAATATGCTATAAGTGACTCGGGAAATTCATTTCAGATCATAAAATAAATAGATATTTATTGACAAGAGTATGATTTGGAGTCTAGATGTTATGTCAAATGAAAACAAAGGCTTCCATGGTGAGTAGATTCTAGGTTGCCAGGGAGATACAGACACTTGCCAAAATGTTGTTAATCATATTGTGACCTTCCTCAAAATGAAATGCATAGAGGTGGCCTGTGCTTACGAGAGTTGATCGTTCTACCAACTGGCAGCTTGGTGGAATGAGATCTTCTAGGTAAACCTCTGCATGGTCCACCTCTGCACATTTCATACCAAGGAAAGTCTCAATATGACCTGAAATATTTAAAAGTGGATTTAGGCTGTGACATCCCCTGCACAGCCATGAATCTTCAGCTGTTATGCCATCCGAGGCTGATGTTTATTTTCCAAACTTTTTAAAATTTTATGAATATTTATTTTAAATTTGAACGATATTTCCTGTTGTGATGGGACTTAACAGATATAATTGTGCAGACAACTCTGAATGTTCAGATAAATGTAAAATTTTGCCTGTGTGTAGGTATCTTTTGTGGAATAGTTTACGTTAAGTTTTTTTTTACTTTTACAAATTGGAACAGTTCATCTGATGACTCGTTTCATAAGTACTCCCTTAGTAGTTTTAACTTGTTTATATTCATGTTTCGTGTTTTAATGAATATACAGTAAATGTTTTACTGTTCATGAATGTATTTAAAATTTATTATTGTGAATTGTTGTGATTGTATGAAAACAAATTTATGCAATTCTAAAATGTGTTAATGTCATATGGATGTTCATTGTGGAAATTTAAATCTTGTGGATGTTAAAAGAAATTCAATGTAGGATAGTCACGATGATTGAATGTATTTTAACTATGTATGTAACAGTTGTACTATTCAAAGTGAGAGTTGTGTAGTATTCAAAATATATTACGCTGAATTCAATGATTTCTTTGAATGTAAGATGAAGTAAACAAAATTATTGTTTTGAATGTAAGATGAAGTTAGTAAACAAAAATTGTTGACAAAATATGTGCAATTTCTGGGTTACTTTGTGTGCTTAATATTTAAAATTACTTTTCCTTCTGGTCCTTGACTAAATTTTTGGGTATTGCTCTCTGAGAATGATACATTTTTCACTGATTCATGTCAGAAGTTGGATGCTGTTTGATGATGGTAGTCACATGGGTAGGACTTGCATCTTTGGAAAATCTCCTTTAAAGTTACCAATAGTGCTGGTCATTTTTGTTAGCTTTCAAGTTGTGTACTCGTCATAATATTATTACATTAAAATATCAAAATTAAATCATTAAAATTTAATTGTTTCAAGTACCATAAATGCACAAATGGATATATTCATGTGCTTGTGGACACAACAGTAATACAGCAAAGTCTAAGCCGGAATCAATCAGGAAAAAAAAGTTTGGGTTTAGGGAGGTTTCAGTTGTATGCAGAGTTGTCCATTTAACAACACTTGTGATGTTGATATTCCTGTTCTGAAACTAGAAAATTAATGTAAGTAAAGAAGTAATTAAAGTAAAGTAAATATTATATGATTTTATTATGATTATTAAAATAGATTTACATATAATGCATTTACGGAAGAAATCGTCAATAAATGAAAATTAAACATTCTTCACTGACAGCTTTTGAGCGTCCCTTACTTCCACCTTTTCATCTAATGTTAGAGAATGCCAGAGTTTTATAGTTTTCACACTGTTAAGCTGGTCGTGAAACTCAAAAATACTCCCCACCGCACTGTTTAATGGCTGAAATCGTACTGCTTGCAGACTTTCAAAGCACAATGCATCATATCCCAGAGTACTATGATTTTCTGATACCCTAGCCTGAACTTTTGCAATGAGTCTCTGACAGAGGGGTTACGATTTTGAATGATGGGCAGGGAGAATTGAAGCCATGCCGGTACACCTTCCCATGCCCAGAAAGCAGAAGGGAGAGAATTCCCCCATGGCCTATGCCTTGAGGGACTAGTGACCCCAAGGTAGAATTCTACGCTTCCAGCTGAAACCCTTCTCCTTCATAGAATGGTTGCCATGACTGAATCATGTGGGATAGAGAATTTTAAACGAACTTACAGATGCATTCGTTACATTAAGAATATCTCGTATCTGTGTGAATCGCATAAAATTCGCAGCAATTCCATTTTATAAAGATCCTCCCACCCTCTACAGGGCACGAAAAACTGTTCTGTTTCCATGATGGACAGATTCTGTTTTATGCTGTGGAAAATACCATATAACTTCACGGGCCTGAGAAATTTTCTGGTTAAGGCATATTTTCGGCTTAGACTAATTTTGCTGTATTTGTTTTTTTGGTTACATTGTGAACACTAGAAACAATGGTGTAAAATGTAGCAACTAATGCTTTTACCTACCTGGATACAACAAGACAACAAAATATCAATGTTCAAAGTTAAAACATTCCCCTAAACCATTGATATTCTTAAAATTGGATTAGTAACTGTTAATATTCATGTAGAGGGATTTAATTTGAAGGTAGGTGCGTTTATTAATTTTTAAATAAGATTTAACTGACAAAACATAGCTAAAAATTGCTGAGGACAATTAACAAAACTTGTATTATCTGATCAGATTATTAAAAAAATAATATAGATCACATTTATGTACAATATTTGTACTTTGATGCGATGAATGTTCAATATATGGATGTCTGAATATTATAGGTTTTTATTATGATGATACTTTTTCCATTAAAAAATAAAATATCAACCATATATACATTAAGTTTAAAAAAACTTCGGCTTCAAAAATCTATGTTGAATACATCAATGGCTCATCCATATCTCTTATTGTACATTAAGTTTAGGAACAGCTCTCTTACATTATGGTAAAATGAACAATTCAGATCATCTGTGGCCTAATTATTGTAGTCCCCTATGCTTTCACCTTCAGGCAAAATGTGAACATGTAACAGAAACAAAAAATTCTCTTTTCTTAAAAGGTGGGTCAATATTTTATTGAAAGGAACTCAGAATTACAGAAGAAGAATCAATATGTTACTTTTGATAGTTATAACATGTCAGGACAGTGGCCCCCGTGTGACTTGAAGAGTTAAAAAAGTGGAAATATAGGATACAGAGATTGAAATTAGAAGTAATAGAGATTGATATTTATTACATTATGTGATTTATTATTTCTCTGATTTGCTGTGAGAGAATTGCATTTCTGCTCTAAATTAGTCATTCAAATTGGAAGGTTGTATTCCTAGTAATGGTTTTCCAAATATTGAGGGTTTGCTTGATTAAAAAGATTCTGAGATAACGATAACTAATTTATTTTGAATATTGTTGACTTTGGATAATGCTTTAAATATGTTGGAATTCTATAGTAATATATTTTATCAGTGCCAGAAAGTGTATCAGTGTTTATTTGTTGTTATATTTGTGTAAATAGTGTAAATGTTTGTGAAGTTCTTGCTTTCCAGATTAATGTGTCCAGTTTCGGTGTTCATATATATTCTGTGCAGTTAGCAGTGTATCTGTATTTGTATGATGAAATGTAAAAGTAAGAAACTATCACAGCTATTTTTAACCTTCATTAAATTCAGTTCATTAGATTAGTAGTTAAGTAATCCTTAAAAAGGATACGTATTTTTGATTATTGTATTAACAAAATATAAATATCGTTTGTTTTAGTATACTAGAATTTTTAATTTGTGTCTTTCATTGGTGAGAAAATTATCCGATCTCGAAACGAATTCTACTTGGTGTTTTGATCAAGAAACATCAGTGTTTAATTAAAGATTGTAAATCCTCATACGTTTTTTTTTTTAATATGATATATTTTTATTGAAAATATAGAAAAAATGCAGAAATACTTTAAATGATACATGTTAATACCACTATTGAAATATCCTTGTAAACATTTTGCAGCATTTTAAAGAATTTATTTTCTTGAGTGGGAGAGAGAGAGAGTATATTAATTTATTTGTAGGTGTAGTGAATAAATGATTAAATCAAATCCCTTCTTTTCAGGTAATGATGTTTAACTTATCTCATTACTGATGACAGTAATTACATCAGCTTTGTAATTACTATCATCTTTAAACAGACTTTAAAAGCCATGCTCTGAAAAGAAAGGAAATTTGACTGGAATATTTATTCACTGTGTATGCAGGTATATTAAAAAGAAAATCCAACTACACATTTATAGAATTGCACTGTTATCTTTACTTTTGGTTGCACATTTGTTAACATATTACTCTGAAATCTATTTTGGTAATTTAGAGTTCATGTTATGAAGCTGTGAGAATGTTATTATTTTAAAATTGTATCTAATGATTTAATTCTATCATCTAAGAATGTGAGTCAAACACGGCTAATTTTCAGGAGAGAGTTTTGAAATCACAGGATGAGTTACTTTTTTTCTCTGTGAAATGTTTTGAAACAAAAATTAGAAATTGATTTTTTTTCTATCCTTCCCTCCTTTTTCTTTTTCTCTGTCTTATACTTTTAGTCCCTGGCATAAAACTAGTAGAATTCAGACATCTACCGTTTTGGGAAATAAACTTTTCAGTAGATTATTTTTAAGCAAAACATTTGTCACTTTCCTTCAAGCAATGGAAATCATTTCATGTCTCAACATTAACATAAGAATGTCATTCATCCAACTTCAGGGAGTGTAAAAAAAATTAAGATGTGGTGCTATTCTGAATGGAAAATTCTTATTTAATGAAATAGATTCTTCTTACCAATTCTTACTTATGAAATATATTAAATCTAGTTTTCATACAATACTGTTCTTTCCATTGCAGTTTCTTTTTTATCTGTGATCCCAATTTGACGTGGGTGCACTAATGGTACGAAATACATCCTGAAAGGAACAAGTGTATCATGAATAAATCTGTCAGGAGACTGGAATTTTCAAATTTGTTGAAATGTATATTTTCATATTAATGTAATTGTAAATGATGTATGTAATTTTCTTTGTCTCAATATTTTATAATACGTTACTGTAGAAATTGTGATCATGTTTTGAATAAAAATATAATTTGATGTAAATTTTAACTTTATCCTAGCAGATCTTGGATTTTTTAGTTATTATACAGTTTATCATCTGAAAATGCTGGGTATTTATGTCCGTCATTGTTACGAAATATTGTTACTTATTAGAAATAAATATTTAATGGGTAGCAAAAAGAAAAATTGCATAAAAAATCTTGTTAATATTTTGTAGAATGTCCTATCAGAGGTGTTATATGAAATTTATATTCGAGTATTGAGAATTTGTGTGTTGCAAAATAGTGGCAGTTAAAATAGTATATCCGCTTTTCAAAAATGGTAAACAAACATTCTGGATTGATATTTCTTTATTAATACTGGAAATGCTAGATCTCAATATTCTTCGTTTCAAGATCTTGTTACTACATGCCAATGATCCTTGAAAACAGAGAAGTAGTAAACTCATGAAAACTATTTGGAGTTATAAACTGGTGAACATAATTCGAATTACTCATGTTTTTTGTTTTTGTTTTTAGAAGACTTATCATTACTAGAAACTTGCAATTACAAAGAAGTCAGTATATCTTGACATTGAAGAGACATTGTATGCATTTCCTACCTTTCTGTAAGCTGAAAGCTGAAGGTGATTGTTGTCCATCATGCTACGTTGGTGACTGCCTTGACCGATAATTTGGTACGAAGTTAGTGGATGTGGGCGTAACTGGGACAGGGCAGAGGCATGGGTGCTGGTCTGCCACTCCTAAAAATACGGTGAGAAGTACAAAAATTAATTGTTACCCTTTTCTGCAAATCCTGATGAGCTGGCTTAACATGAAAGTGTCCACAGGCACCCACTGCCAAAAGAAGAGGGGATGCCAACTATTCCGCTCTGTTGCCCATTAAACCTTTTTTATTTACATGTGACATTTTACTAGTAAATAACACTACAAGGAGAATTAAATGATAACTGATGTTACAGTAAGTGTAGAATTTTTTTGTATGTATGTCAGTATCAATATTATTATGATATACATATTCATTATCAAGCAATACCTTTGAAAGGCTTCGGGCAGTAATGAGACACTAACGACAGCAAGCCTCTTACTATTTGTAAGTATATCTCAATTTTGGTGAAAGTGTGGATTATCTTGTTACTATGTACGTCTTCTTCATATTAATAAAGTGCTTGGGAAAGAAGCAATTCACATTTGTCCAATATAGAGATATTAACATTACGAACAACTGGGAACATGTTGGGCTTATCGAGTTACTAGCCCTTCAATTGATTTTATTTTAAAACCTTAATATGGTTCCGAATGTTTTCGAGAGCCTCTTCCTCAAAAATGTATTACAATTTCCCAAGTTCTCAAGTTAAAAGAGTGTGGGGGGGGGGGATAAAGGATTGAACATATTTAAGGGAATAAAATGTTTTATTATGGTCCCTCATGTGCACTTATGAATGTATCATTCAAAATCATTATGTAATGTGACACAAAATAAATTACATTGATGTTTTGATTTATAGAAAGTATGATGAAAGTATGCTCATGAGGTATCACATTAAACATGCAATTAAAAATTTTGAATTTTTAGCAATGCTTATAATTATACAGATATCAATGGCATTATTTGTACTCAAATCTAGACATAGTGAATTTTAATGCAAGGACTTCATCATGGAATATGTGTTGGTCTTTTATTCTAAATAATTTTTGATATGATTTGAGTAGAACTGATATGCAGAGTATTTCTGCTATAATAAAAAAGAGTATTTCTGCTGTACTGTGCTTGTTATAGTACCTTTTCTTCATTGATGTTTATTGGGTTTAAAGCTTATTTGCCAAAATTTCAAGCTAGTCAAGCTTTTATATTTTTCCATTGTTTTGGAGTTGCTTCCCATCTCATTCTCTGTTCCTTCGGGAAATCAAGTATTTTTGACTCTTGTTAGACATTCTTTCATGTCTGGTTTATTTTGTGCTTCAGTACATCTCAGGAATCTCAAATAATTGCTTCTTTTGGTTTGCCTCCTGTGTATTTTCTGCATATGTGACTAACTCTCATGAATTTGTTTTTTGAATTTAATCCTTTCTTTGTAGTTTTATTCTTATTTGTAATTGTAAGTTATATTGGTATGCATTGCTTTGAAAATGACGGTTACTCACAATGTTTTTTCCAGAAAATTCTTCTGAACATCTTTAATAATCCTTCCACTTGAAAGTAATTTTAAGAAATATTCTGTTAAAAGTTCATTTCATAGGGAAATCATTTTTGTTTTTTTCAATCAATGATCAGGTTTATGTTGCTTTGCAGTTTATGGTATGCCACTGCATTAGGGCCATAAATAATTATATCAACTTGTTCATGAAATTATACAGTTTTTGCTTTTAAATATATGTACTATGAATAACTTACGTAACAAATATAAATAAGCTGCGCCTACAAATTCATTAAGTTATAAAAGAACTTAAGAGAAGTAGTTCCTTGCAGTTAGTTATTTGTATGCAGAAATATTGAGAACCATGTGTTACCCAAGAGTATTTCCAATATTTAGATACCCACATACTACCCTGGTTCTTTGAATTCAGTTTGTGCAGTAGCAAATTAATGATTATTGGGGTTTTTACAAAGAAAAGATAGATTTTTCAATCTGAATACTATGTTTTTTTATTCTTGGTTATCTGATTTTTTTCAAAAATCAGGTTTGTTCCATACTGAAATAAACATCACTACAGCTAATGACTGAACTAATAAAGCAATTTTTGGTTGCTCTTCAAACCTGAGAATAGCCCCTTTTGGAAATACGATACGTATCAATGTTTCTGTAAATTTCGTAGTTATTACTCTCTTAACACTTTTATAGATGAAGCTCCTATTGCATCCCATAGGCTCTGGTAATGGAGAAATGTAGGATAGTACTATTAACTCACTTTTTGTTTTGGCGTGTGTGTGTGGGGGGGGATCTCAATTAACATAATTGTTTCAGGTGTATGTTACTGAAAAAAACTTCACCTTTGAGTGCAATAAAAACTTTCAACTGAATGCAGACACCTTTCTGGAACCAGGTTTTTCTTGTGTTATTTCCCTAAAAAGACTAGCCAAATAGCAGAAAAGTGGTGCTCCAACAGCACATACATTCTTGCACTATTTGCAACCTTTCCCCAAAATTAAAATATCTGTTTCAAATTCAAGGGGCCGCGACATCAGCCAGATCGATTAGGGAATTTTGGAGAAAATCAGCTGAACGGTTTAGCCGCTAGCTTTGTGCACAGACGGATTTTCGGTATCAAGGACTCACAAAATAAGGATTCTGGCTACACCACGTGATAGAGTTTCCCCCCCCCCTAAATTTAGCAATTGGATGTGTCCTGTTTTTCGATACCAGGGCCCTGTAATGAGTTTTTCTGCCGAAAATTCGTCGTTTTTTCGCGCAACATTACATAACTCTACTCCTTAGGAAGAAAGTAAAAATGTACTCTTAAAAAATCATCCAGTACAAGAAGCAATATTTATTTTTGAAACGCGGTGAAAACGGAACAGAATTTCATTGTTTTATAAATAACATGTAAAATACGCACCACGGGAGGCACATGCCACTAAATGGTCATGCTTATCTTATTCTTTCATTCTCAGTAGCAGAAATAAAATAATTATTACTGTTTTGTTAATGAAACAGACTTTTCTGTACCGCCCCCTCCCCGCATGCGGTAAGATGAAACTGGGACATAGATTGAAGAGCCAAAAAGAAAGAAAGAAAGGGAAGAAGAAAAAAAGCGCATTGAAATAAAGAGACGTGGAACCAATCAGAAAATGGCGCTCCGCTCGGCAACGACTATATAGACAACCAGAGTCTGGAACAGTTGTTAGATCGGTTACTGCTGCTACAATGGCAGGTTATCACATTTTAAGTGAGCTGGAACGTGGTGTTATAATCGGCGCAAAAGAGATGGAGCATAGCATGTCGGAGGTCGCGATGAAATTTGGATTTCCCCGTACGACCATTTCACGGTACACGTGAATATCGGAAATACGGTAAATCATCGAACATCTGGTATCGCTGCGGCCGCAAAAAGATCGTGCAAGAACGGGACCGACGACGACTGAGGAGAATCATTACGCGCGGCAGAAGTGCAACCCTTCCGCAAATTGCTAAACATTTCAATGCTGGGCCATCAACAGGTGTCAGCTTGTGCACCATTAGAGACATTATCGATATGGGGTTTCGGAGCCGAAGGCCCACTCATGAATGCACAACACAATGCTTTACGTCTTTCTTGGGTCCGTCAACACCGACATTGGACTGTTGATGCCTGGAAACACGTTGCCTGACAAGTCTCGTTTCACATTGCTTCGAGCGGATGGACGTGTACGAGTGTGGAGACAACCTCATGAATCCATGGACCCTGCATGTCGACTGGGACTGTTAAAGCTCTGGAGGCTCTGTGATGGTATGGGGCGTGTGCAGTTGGAGTAATATGGAATCCCTGACACGTCTAGATACGACTCTGAAAGGTGACACATACGTAAGCATTCTGTCTGATCGCCTGCACCCATTCATGTCCATTGTGCATCCCGACGGATTTGGGTAAGTCCAGCGAAACAATACGATAGCCAACACGTCCAGAATTGCTATAGAGTGGCTCCAGGAACGCTCTTCTCAATTTAAAAACCTCCACTGACCACCAAAATCCCCAGACATGAACAGTATTGAGCATATCTGGGATACCTTGCAACGAGCTGTTCAGAAGAGATCTCCACCCCCTCGTACTCTTAAGAGTTCATGGACAGCCCCGCAGGATTCGTGGTGTCAATTACATCCAGCACTACTTCAGACGTTAGTCGAGAACATGCCACGTCGTTTTGCGACACTTGTGCGTGCTCGCGGGGACCCTACACGATGTTAGACAGGTGCGTCAGATTTTTGGCTCTTCAGTGCATTTCAACTAATAATTTGCAAAAAGTTCTATCCTACCATTCTGACCCCAACAGAATAATAAAGGGTGGCAGTGTATTCACTTCTGGGTAGATATTAAAAAAAAAAAAAAAAAATACAACGTACGTATAGCAAAATAGAAACGTGAAGCAAGTACATATGTACCAATCTATTATACTTAAGTGACTAGAAAAAAATTAACAAATGTTTTTTTCACTTTTCTATTTCCTGTCAATCCTGTTAATGTATTGTTTGCCAACTAGGGTTAGGGTAGGTAGTTTCCTGTTTAAATCTTGTACTTTTTACGACGGTGAATCTTCTTTTTTAGGTCATTTCCAATGCTTGCCATGCATTTCTCCGTAGCTTTAATATGTTTGCTAAACAACTATCTATTTAATAATTTGTAAAATGATAAGCAGTGGGGCTACATGAAATAACTTCTCGGCTGCTGAACGCTCGTAGTAATGAATTCTTTTTTTGTTATCTAATGTTACCATATTTAATGACTCATCTATATAATTCGTATATATCCTGCTACGATGTCACATTTTTACGTAGTGACGAGACATACATATATTAAAGAACGAAAAAAAAAACCCTAAGATGTCAAGTTTCTATTTTACTCCACAAACGATTTTATCACTAATGTACACCAAATTATTACCAATTACACAAAATAATAAACATAACCACACGATTTACATATAGCAACATGCCGTATTTACGCGCATCTAATGTGCACGTTTTTGACCAAATGCAGAACTCAAAATAGTAATGCGCATTAGCTTCGAGGGTAAATCCATTCCATACGGAATAACGATGATTCACGCTTGTAGTTTATTGTATTAATGAATTCATTTTGAAAATTATTGAGCTTTCCTTACGTCATGTTCAGTAATTTTCTTCTTTATCAATATGTCACATAATATTAAGAAACTTCCAATTCTATAATATGATGGTTTATGTATACCATAATTGTTGTATTACATACATTTAAATACAATACCGTACCTATTATTCAGTCATTGATGCTCATTACATTCAATACAAATCTTTCTTTCATAACTTTAAGTTTCTAATATGGGGTGAGCATTAGATTCGCGTAAATATGGTATACAAGATTGATACTGAATTTTGAAACCAGGAAGTTAAGTTGCAACTAAATACTTTGTGACGGCCACCGCGAAATATGTCAGCACACTCAACAAAAGTCACTAAACTGACATGAAAGTCGAGGAAGCTACAGCGCATCACTTATTACATTTATCGAGTAAACGGTGCAGCCAACATATTTTTAGAGTAATCGAAACCATGGATGGATGATGGATTGATGTCACATTGTATTTGGCCCTATTTCACATCTATAAATAAGAGCGTGTTTTGATATTACATAGTACATCCCTTTTTTGTTTAAGCATTATGTAAAGAACTCCTTAAAATCACATGACGTGACATGGTGTTTGTCCAGTGGGATCATGATTGTCCCTTCTTTCTTTTTCCAGGCTTCTCAATTCAAGCACTACTTGTGCAAATTTACACCCCGCCTTCCAACTGCTTTCAGAAGCAAGCATATTAGCAACTAGGTTTTCTGGATTCATCAGCCCTACCTCAAGCCCTACATCAGCCCTACAACAGTGACTTGTTGAGGTTGGGAATGTGGGCACTGAAGAAACCCATGTTTGGCGTTCTCGACACGAGGTTCGCACCCAGGACAGTATGGAGTTTGATTTGTGAAGGTAGGCTCTGAAGCATTCTGTGTCTATATCTGTGTCGGTGTCGGTGGCTGTGGCGGTGTCGATGTCAGAATCTGTGTCGGTGTCAAGTTTCTCTGAAAATAAGTACTTATCAACCTTAAAAAAAAAAACTAATTAGGTTTTATTTTATAAATTATGTTATTATAAATGTTATTGAACACATTGTTAATAGAGCCTGGATTTTTATGTAGTAAAAATACCTAAAACATGCTATAAAATATGACTGCTGATATCCGTTTATTTAATTTTCTACTTAGACTACGGTACTGTAACACTTGGGCAAACCTGAAGCACTCTCAAACACGTGCTGCTAACTTTAGGCTAGCCATCCAAGAGAGAATCACTCGTATCAGTTCCACGATGTCACCATGCAATCCAAGCAATCCAGCATTCCATGTTAGAATGCTGGATTGCTTCCCGATATTAGATCTTTCTTTCGTAGGCTCTACTGACGACCAGGGTCATTTAACAGCTTCAGGAGCCCTTGGGCCTACATTAATTTGGGGCCTCTTACTTTCTCCGATCTCCCACTCCCTCAATTTAAAGACAAGTTTTGATAAAAAATAACCAAACTCATCACGGAGTGACTTTCTCGCATCAACCAGCAGTTACATATTATAAATATCATCCAATATTGCACGACATCTCACTCCGTTATGCCAATTTTTTGGGTATAGTTTAATCACACATAACTTTTTCTACACTTTTTATTTATTTTTTTGAAAAAAATGTATGAAATATTTTTTTAAAGAACTCTCGGAGCCCTGGTTCCGGAGTCTTCGGGCTCGTGCGTTAACACGGCACTACTGACGACTAACTAGCACATGGTGGTGCCCTCGCATGAGCTCTCGCTCACTTGAAAACCCACTTTCCCGACCGTTTACCGTTGCAAATAAGTTTTCTATAATCCAGGAACGAAAATGTCTAGTTTTTCAAATGTTGCTAATCTTGCACTTTTTAAAATTGTATTATTAATATAAATAAAACAAACAATTGTGTTTTTTTTTCATCTTTCTACATTTATAGTTAAAATACTGGTAAGGGATTCTAGGCCACAAGAAAACATGCACAAATGACCATCTCCCCAAACATTACATACAGTTTTTACTTTCTTTTCTTTTTTTTACTAAAATCAATAAATTGAGAGAGAAACACACTGAGTGTGCCAACCTGTGCCCCCTTGCCAAAATTCAGTCTTACCTTTGGTCTTGCACATAATACTTACAAGCAAAATATACTACATATACATCCTTTGGCAACAGTTTTGTGGCTAAGAGGATACTCTATTCTTTAGGATGACTGGTGAGCAGTTCCATAAACGATAATAATTCACTAATTTCATAAAGTTTGATTTTTAATAAATTATTACCATTTTGTCCTGATTTTTCCAAAAGAATTATGTCAAATATAGTTAACATTTGATATGGCAAAATATGCAAAAATTTACTAAATAAAATTTGCCAGGAATGCTCTAAGTTTGCAAATTTGTAGAGATGCAATCATTTTCAAAGTAATAAATAAAAAAAAAAATCATTTATTTATCAAGAATGGAGACATTTGAAAAAATCAATATTGTGGCCAAAGTGAATCCAATGTTATAAGATTGAATTTGGTGAAGAGAGATATTCCGTACAATTTTTTACATGTTCTCTTACTCTGGTGATAATTTGTCTTTTTATGTGACCTATGCAACACATATAACATGCAAAATTTAATAAATTGAAAGATTTTTTTGCCCTCAGTGTTAAGGGGGAAAAATGTATAATTACCAATTGTAACAGACCGTAAGTTGTGTGTTCATGTATACAGAGAGAGGCAGGGAGGGAATGAATGAGGGAGGGAGGGAGAGAGAAGTGACATTCTTATATAGTGTCATAATTTCTTTAGTTATTGAGCAGAATAGGAAGTTGAGGCATTGGTCAGTAAAAACTGAATATATGACAAGAATTATGATTATTCTTTTATTTGTAATTTTTGTAGCTGTATGTATTAATTCCTGAAATCATTTGAATTTTCAATATTTATTATTACACTATAATCTATCATATATCAGTTTGATTAGTCAGTTTATTTACTTTTGAAATCAATTTTGATACCAAATATTTGTCTTTGAAATGAACTTTGTGAAAAATATTTGGAGGAGAAGCGTAACTGCTTCCTAAGTGGCAGGAATAGACCAAAAAGGATGCTAGTGTCACAATTCAGATCTTGGATAAATGCAACGAAGTGAGCTTAAGGGGTGTCCATAAATTACATAACACAAATTTCGAGTGTTTTGAATATCCCCTCTCCCTGCTGTAATGCACCCGTAATGTGAGATTGAATCCCCTTAAATAATTACATAACCTCTCCTTTGCAACCCCTTCCTCTTGTAAATGCAAGAAGTGAAAATGAATACAATTTTTTGATTGAGCTATAATTTATTTTATTTGAATGTATTAAAATTCATGATAATTAAAGTTGGAATTAGATGTCGATGCCGACTGCACCTAATAATATTGAGAGCCAATTTTAAGTGAAGGAAGGACACACTGTTGTGGATGGCATGTGGGCGAGAGTCTACAGAGCCAATTTAATTTTATTCTACAAAATAGTTCAGATCTTTGAGCATTTTCTTCATAATCTTAGATTGAATTCAAAATTAATGAAAAAATATTTAAAATTTTTAGTTGTTAGAATAAATGGAAATAATTTTGTATTAAAACAATTAGACAATGTTTTAGTACCACATTCAGAAAAGGAAACCCTTTTAAAAAATGAAAATATAGATTTGAAAGAACCAGAAGAGATGTTTTGGCCCAAGTCAACAATGAAAGAGGAAAGAATCAAAATTGGATCACTTAAAACATCTGGAGATGCCAGATGTACTGGTACAAACAGGAACAGGGAACACTGCTAGTACACCTGCTTAATGTTTACTCAAGTACCAAAAATTCTAAAATTTAGGACTGGCAAGATTTTGAGAACCATTTTTTCAGTTTATACTTTGAAATGTATTAAGTTTAATGGAAGCATACATACAATAATGAACCCATCCCTCCACTTCCAAAAATTTGCTAAGATGTTGAATAAAATTGCCACGATATGCTGATCTAATTGCCTAGCACCTCCCCTCCAGAAAAGGAAAAAAAAAAATGGTTAAGATTTCCTTGCTCACTCCCATACAAAAGTTGAAGAGAAGGGATAGTGTATGGAACATTAAAATGCTTTTATTCTTTATTTTAATTTTTATTAAAAATTGAAGAGCTTTCTTTTATCATATATAAAGTCAGACTATTTACAAAATTTGCACTTGTAGTTGCAACTTTCATATTAGAAATAAGATTGATTATCAACAAACTTCATTAAGAGATTCACTATTTCAGTAGTGGAATGCGAATCCTAGGTCCATCACATACATTATAGAAGTAGTTATACAAGCAAGACAAGTTTGAGGAACACCCTCTTAATAAAAATTTAATACTGTTGAGAAACCATAATATAAAACCATTTGTCCTACGCAAAATAATGTCTTAAGTTCATGGAAAACACTAACATTACTACAAAACTTCAGTCTTATAAATGCAGAGAGAACACATTCAGAGAACAGTAAGAGGAAATAATTACGTTAGGTATAAAATATTCTATGTACAAATGTTTTTTGGATTGCAAAGTAAGCACCACCAGGGATGCAATGTATTTCAACATTTTCTCATCGCAGTCCCAGAAGAGAAATTTACTAAACAATGCAGTCATAGTGAAAAATTTCGTCTTGTGTTCTCTCTCGTACCGTACACTATAAAAGAGTCAACATGATAAAAAAAATACGATGCAACAATACTTTACGTCCACGATGAACAATGAAACAATAAATAAAGGATGAGTAAATGCGGTCGGGGAGCGCCTGGCGGCGTTCACTCCTTCTCCTCGACGATGGCGAGGCGGTCGTCCTCGATGGTGCAGCTGGTGCTGAAGACGTCCTCCTCGAGGTCGCTGTTGATGTTGTCCTCGTCGTCGGGCACGATGATGGGCGTGGCGCCGTCGTGCAGGCTGGAGCGCGACATGGAGCGCTTGAAGACCTCGCGGGACACGCTGCGGGTGAAGCTGAGGCGCCGCGACAGGCGGCGCTGCGAGGGGTCGGGCTTCGTCGGGATGACGGGCGCGGCTTTGACGGGCACAGGCACGTCCTTCTCCACCGACGGCTCCAGCAGCTCCGTCGCGTGCTTCTGGATCACCTCCCACGCGTGATCTGCGAGCGGACAAAGGAGCGCGTTTACATAACGTTCCTACTCGAAAATGCACCGCGGGTTAGCAGCCACAAGATTTCAGACAAACGAATTAACAATTACGAGAGTACGTTGATTTAATAGTTATTATAATCGTTTAAGAAAGAAATTTTTTTTGGAAGTTTTTTTCCTCGAGATAACATTGACTTGTGGCGTTTTGAGGAGTTTTAAGGTATTTAATAAGAAACTCACCGATATCAGCGTCAGAAGCATGCTCAGCCACGACGCAGTATCTGATGATGTATTTGCCTCGAACAAGCGACGGAATCATATGCAGTTTACCGGAACCGTTGATGGAAGCGAGCAAGTCTTGATTTATACGGTCGGTGCCTTTCAGTCTAAAGCACACCAATCCCAACTGGAAAAAAAAAGAGAAGAGAGATTGAATTTAGAGATACAGTGGAAATTGGAAGGTTTAATTAACCTAATATCAACATTCGTCTCCCTGGTAAAAGAGGCGGGGAGGTGGGGATACTCACTCTCACGTCGTTGTGCACTTCGAATCTGTCGTCTTTGCGGACGAGTTCCTCGAAGGCCTTGGCCAGACGAATGTGATTGCGGATGTACGCCTGCAGGCCGGTGATGCCGTAGCGCCGGATGACGAACCACAGCTTAAGCGAGCGGAAGCGACGGCTGAGCTGGATGCCCCAGTGGCGGTAGTCGATGGCCTCGTCGGAGTGGTCGTGCTGCAGGTACAGCGGGTCCACCACCAGCGCCGACGTGAGGCGGATGCGGTCGCGCACCCACAGGCACGAGCAGTCGAAGCTCACCAGCAGCCACTTGTTGGGGTTGGTGTTGAAGGAGTCGGCGAAGTGGATGCCGGCCATGAGCGGCCGCAGCTCGGGGCAGATGAAGGCGTTGCCGCCGTACGCGCCGTCCACGTGCATCCACACGCAGGGGAAGGAGCGGCACACGGGCCCCACCTCCACCAGGTTGTCGAAGGAGCAGCTGCCGGTGGAGCCGAGGGTGCACGACACGAAGAAGGGCACCAAGCCCTCCGCTTCGTCTTCCTCCATCGCCTGCGACGGACACAACGGTTGCATTACGGCATCGAAAATAACAAGCGAGAAACGTTAACAACGAACGAGTCGCTTTACGAAGACGTAAATACGAATCCACGTGACGGTTTAAAAATCTCAAATCAAGTAATAACGAAGTTAGAAATGAAGATCTAGCATTACAATTATAAAGTAACCATTTCTTGATATTTAAAATCTTTAATATTTAAAAGGTATTTGAGCAATTCACGGTTAGTATGCACGAATCTTTTTTGTTAAGTCAAACCTTACGTTACTAATCGAAGCATTTTTTTTATTTTTATTTTTCTTTGAATATGTACCTTTCTGAGGGTGGCGCCTCGCAGGCTGCACTTGTCGTCGGGGTCGAGAACGCGCAGCTTCACCATGCAGATCATGGCAGCCTTCTCCACGCACGAGTGCGCCTCTCGAGAGCAGTACGCGACCAGTTTCGGCAGGAAGACGCTGTCCTCCACGTCGGGTTGGTCCTCTTTGAGGTAGCGGATCACCTGGGCCCGAGCGGCCAGCATGGACACGAGGATGCAGTCGCTCGCGGACGCCTGAAAGAGTACCGTTAGCATAAGAAAGCCGTTTCATAAAATATCTGATGTAGTTAGACTAGCAGGGAACCATTTGAAGTTTTAGGGAAAAAAATAGTAATTTAAAGATTTGGACTAGTTGTTCGCCCAGCAATACTTTGAAAGTACGAAAACCAGTTTTTATACGTAACAAAGGTGGGAATTGGGCCTTTGGGAACAGTTAAAAATGGTATTTTTATATGATACTCACTTCAATAGCTCCGCCGCCTTTGCTGTTCTTGCCGCTGCTCAGAAACTCTTCAGGAAGGCCGATGGCTCTGCCGAACCAGTCCATGACGATGTTCTCCAGCTCGCTGCATGCGGGACTGGCAGCCTAAAATGACCAACATTGACATTAATCTAACACTGTCCCAACAGTTAATTATTTGTACTAAATGCAAAATTTTTTGTTGTACACATATTGTGAACACTCACCCATGAGAATCCGATGCAACCAATGGCGTCGGACAGCATGTCCCCGAGGATGGAGGGGAAGGAGTTGCCGGAGGGGAAGTAGGCGTTGAAGCGCGGGTGCTGCCAGTGGGTGACGCCGGGCATGATCTTGTCGTCCACGTCGCGCATGATGGAGTCCCACTCCTCGGGCTGCTGTGGCGCCTCCCCGGGCAGCAGGCGGCGCAGGTAGCCCGGCTCCACGTTGGGCGTGACGCGGCGCGAGCCCAGCCCGTCCAGGTAGTCGCAGATGTAGTCCACCATCTCCTTGCCCTTCACGCGGAACTCGGCGCTGTCCATTGCGGGTGTGGGTGGTGGTAAAGAGCAAAAAAACCTGCAAAGAAATGAAGGTATTAAAGCAACTTTGATTTGAACACCAATCGTTTAATTTATATTGAAAAGAGTGAACTACAACAAGTTCCGAGAGAATATTTTGTTGCAAGTAATAATTTGAGGGATACGTCCGAGATTATCAATTTTAAAAGACTTCCACACAACCAATTTCCCCACATTTTCCCCAATTTATTTTCTATTTCCACACGACGGATTTCCGAAATTAAGAATTTTGCCGTCCACATTTCAAGAGTGACAGAGTCTGCTCTTTGAACGCTGAAGTTTGCACTTCGAAGACTCACGAAAACTTTTAGCTATTAAACGTTCGATGGGTGTTTAACATTCCGACCGATGTACAGTGGCGGGCACAAGTGTAAAATAAACAGGTTTGGCCTTGGTTAGGCGGGCGCGTGGCGCAGAAGCAGTCTGCAGAATTTGCGAGCGTGATTTAGCGGCCCCTGCTAAGTAGTGAGGTAAGACACGATAATGTCAGCGTCAACTTATCCCCGCGGTAAAGTTATGAATTTTTATGTTTCGGAATGAATTGTAAGATCCACGGCGTTAAGAAGGTTATGCAACAAAGCTTTCGACCCTTAAGGAATTTCAAAAGCGTGCCAGAATGTCGAAGTAATAAAAGTCAAAAATATCGCTAGTTAGACAATTCAGTCTTAAGCGTTTAATATGCTTGTACTGAAAAAGTATTTCATGAAAGTGAAGGAGTAAACTTAAAGTAAACAGTTTAATATTATGTCAAATGTGCATTCTACAATGTAGTAAAAAATTGAAGTAGTAGCACACTGCTTTAGCGAAATCACATTAAAGGTATTTAGACGAACATTTCGGCTATTGCGTTTTAAAGATAGCGCACTGCTCATTCTTGCACATATTCAAGTTGTGCCGAGTTTTCTGGGATTCAAGTGAAGCTTCAAAGTACTATCAAACATTAATTGAAAAAAAAAAAAAATAATGGGTTACGAGAAGTTACAGAGAAGTTTAGACAGAATTTTCTACGCTTCCAAAAACAAAAAGCAAAATCACTGCGAGTGCGAACGGGAAATTCAACTAGTTCAGAAAAACAAAAAGGAAAAAAATCTAATGGGTTCGTCGCAATAGCGTTTTCCCACTCACTCACCCGAAACGTCAAAGTTGCTGCTGGTGCTTGTCACGGCCGGCGCCGAGCGAACGCCAGATGTAATCCGTACGTGAACTGTGTGTGTATCTGTCGAAGGGCCGCGGCTGGGGCGGCTGGGGCGATGCTTGTAGACGGCGAGTGGCGGAGTCTTCTTGTCCTTCGCGTCTCCTCTGCCTACTTGCTATGCACACGC
This sequence comes from Gryllus bimaculatus, assembly GCA_017312745.1. Lineage (NCBI taxonomy): Eukaryota > Metazoa > Arthropoda > Insecta > Orthoptera > Gryllidae > Gryllus > Gryllus bimaculatus. The sequence continues at coordinate 6,967,466 of BOPP01000048.1, forward strand.
GACCGTCGGCGGTAGCTCTCGATTTGTGGTGCGGAGGGCAAAAGCGGTTGCTTATATGCGGCGCGCTCGCGAGGGCCGGTGTCCCCACCCCGCCTCAGCCTCCGTCACGCTCAGCCCCCCTCTCCTTCTCCCTCCCTCTCTCCCTCCCTCCCGCTCGCCGCCGCTGACGGCTTTGCGCAAGGCGGCCGCTGGCCGCGCGGTGGACTCCTGGTGCGGAAGCGGGTTCCCCGCGCGCGCGCACGTGCGGGCGGGCGGCGGTGCTCGTCACCCGGGGGAGAACCTGCGACCAGAGGTATGCTATGCTGCGACACGACACGACACGACACGACACTGGGCGGTGGGGGTGGGGAGGATCCTTCCGCCTCGTCAGGATTTCCGAATAGCGATGCTCTGCTCTGCTCTACTTGACAGGTGGGCGCCTCAAGGGCGGCTACGGGGAGGGCCGTGCTCCTTTTTGAAAATGTACACGATTAAAAATAATTATTAGTCAGTTATAAAAAATCTGCAAAATATTATATTATTTTGTAATTTAATTTAATACTTCAGTCGACTCCGGTTATAGTGAACTCGGATATACTGAACTCTCGGTTATAGTGAACATTTCACTTACGCCATAAATAAGCACTAGCAGATTCGGCTATAGTGAACTCTGAACCTCTGATGTAGTGAACGTAGGGAGTACTCCTGGAAGTTAATTCCCTCCTGAAAAAAAGTATATGTCCCCTTAGTGCCACAAATCCCAACTCTACACAGCTTGGAAAAAAGTATCGTCGGCCAAAGGTCATACTCCAAGAAATGTCCCCGAAGTGAAGGGAGGGGAGCCGGAATGTTTCGTTCAGCGATGAGTTTCATTAGCCGCGTGCGCCGTGCCGCTCCCGAAAGCATCTCTCTCGTATGCTATCAGGAGAGGAAAGGGCCTTCGGAGAGTGGGGCGGTGTTCCAACAGTGCCAGAGGCGTTGAATGGTGTGAAGACATTACGACTTTTAGAGGCAGCGGACGATGCAGACACGAACTCTGGAGAAGGAACTAGATAAATTACTAATTTAAAAAAAACTGTATAAACGTGTATTGGTTGAATGGTAAACCAATGGAACTTCGGTAATCACAACGTTATAGGAAATTTTCTCCTAAAGAAGTTAGATATAAGGAGTTCAGTCTGCTTTTCTAATAGAAAAAAGTAGTATCTATCGTCGCTAGAAAGATTTATAAAAAAATCTTAAATTTTTATATTCAAATAGTTAATAAAATAAAATATGCAAGTTGATAGCAATGCAAAATCATTTTAGTACCGTAAATGAATTCAATGAATATTTTATTTTATTTCTTAATGCTTTTCTTGCACATTTGTTAAGTCACCTTTGTATTGTACACTGCAATTAAACCATTAAGTCACAATGAAAATATGTACGCCTTTATTTGAGGGGGTTGTTGAAAATGAACATTTTCATGTTAAATTTGTAATATTTGTTTATTAACAACAGAAAACTATAAATTAATGTGGAATTGAATTAGAAATATATATTTTTTTTAATTTGAAAAATTGTACTTACGTATAGATGATACAAAATTTCAACTATTTGTTTAATTGCGTTGCTAGTAGTTAACTCGGCAATGGGGGATGGGATCGGAACGAAATCCTGTCTCGATAGGGGGAGATATGAGTTGTTACAGGAGGAGACGAGAGGTGTAGAAACAATAATTTGCGATCGTGTTTATTTAATGTTTTCTATTCAGTATACATTGGCAAGCTTTCACGTAAGAAAATAATAATTGGAGCACGCAGGGCGCCATGACATTGAGGTCTAAACCTGTAAGAATAGGTCACCAAACGAATGTGATACGCTGCAATTTTGTAATTACATTAAAGCATACAAATATATTATTTATGTTTATTCTTTATTTGCATGTTATCATCGAATATCACTACATTTTATTTTTATGTGCACTATTAATTTATCATCCAATGTTTTATTCTATGTTCATGAATTTTAATTGATATATTAATATCAAATATTTATAATATTCTTCGTATTTTCAGTCTCAATTAATATTTTATTAGCGTTTTACTGGCTACTATTACCAAATTTTCAAAACAAATAAAAATTGTAAAATTCATTACATTAGTTCGTAAGCCTCAGTGTAATAGAGGCTATGTTATCCTTCGCTTTTTTGTTCGCCTTCCAGTTGTTCTTCGCTTTTTCTTACATGAATACCTCTCCAGAAGATACGTATTATTGATGATCTGTTTATTGAAACGTATGGTGTATAGTTGTCATTATTTGCTCCTCATTTTTATAATTTACCTCTAAATAATAATAATGTTGAAACAGTTTCTTCAGAGGAAATTATTAGACATTTGTCTAGTTCTTTCATTTTGTGAAACGCGTTTGTCTTGTTCATAGAATGAATTATAAGTTAGTTTTCCCTAAATTATGTACATCCACAATGAAGTTATCGGAAAATGCAAAAAAAAAAAAAAGAAAGAAAGTGAAATATTTCACACTTCTGTCTTAAAATATTACATAACGGTCGGAACGAAATTTTGGCCTCCGACTGCATGCGATCTAAATACTGTTACTTGTGCCGCTACTTTGTCCAAGCGTCAGAGCGTTTTCTAATGACCTGGTGAAATCCATCGAAAGAAAAATATTGGAAGAATTGAGAAACTCATTAAAGAAAATAATCCCAAAATCATTTCTAACTGATAAATTCCGAAGAAGTGAACCAAGAGTGAGCCACGGAAAATACGAGTAAAGTAAAACATTCGTATGAAAACGCCAGGTGATTTAGTTGGTTATCTAAAATATTACTTTTTTAGGTGAATTTCAAGCACTCTTTATTACTACTTCGCAAATACAACTAAGGTTTTTAAAACGAGAGCTCTTATCGTGCCCCACATGACGGAATCGACTCGCTACAACAAGAAAACGAAGTGGCGACTTCTAGACCTGTGTCACACGAGCGTTGCGTCGACGATAAGTAACGCGCGTCATAGAATAACATTGTATCTTACCTGGAACGGTGAAAACACTCGGGTGCAGTTTTGCATAGGGTAGTGTTATTCAACGACGCGCGTCAACGCAACGCTCGTATGCATGGGCTCTTAGCTACAACGCGTTTAAGACACAGTTGACGCATCGCTAGGCATGTCCAAGTTGGCGATGAGGCTATTCGGCCTCCGTGATTAACATAACTCAGCTTTGGGTCTGCGCAACTCACCATTTTGTGCCAAAATACTTCGTTCTCCGATCTCGTGGTGTACGGAGTAGATTACTTGGAGGGGGAACAAGTTTGTAGAGGTTGGAGAGGGGGGAATAGTTTTCTGATAAAAAATATTCAATCCCTTTTCGACTCATTATAATTATAATTAAATAAAGGACTGGCGGTAACAGATCAGCCATGATTACACAATATATTAGGTCTTAGTTTTAATTTATTGTGTAGTTGGTGTAAAATTCTGTGAAAATGACCATGTAATGACATTGATGAAAACTCTCTAAAGAACAGACACATTGACCCAGAATAGGTATTTGAATTATCTAAAAAAAAACAAAAAAACAACCTAATCTGAAGTTCCCTTCCCATATGGAAACTATACAATGTAGAGTGAATTGAAATTGTTTACACAAGCAAGGATCACTTAAAGTGGGGTAAAATTCAGATGTTCGAAAGGTTGCAATTTACGACGCATATTGAAAATTCTATACTAGTTCCTTGTTTTTAAACATACTCTAGGGGTAGGAACTTTACCTCTGAGAGGAGACGAGAACAGAATAAACTAGTGATCTCTGTTGTTTCGACTGGCCCATGTTGTGGTTCTTTTAATGCCACGCGAGTTTACTGTGTTCGCTAACTCAGGCACTGCAAGGAAGTAAATACACCACCGAGTGAGTCACATAACTGCTTAATGCCACTGTCACAGACGAAAATCACCAGATGGTGTTCCGGTAAATCCAGGGGTCCTTTGGAACAGGTCGCAGACGGCAGAAACTACAAACACGTTCCAAAACAGACTTCTCTTCGTTTTGATTCGTCTTCTTCGAGTCCCAATGCTTCAGAAGGGGAGTTAAAAAAGGCTGCGCCTAAAATACGTATCTGTAAGTAAACTTTCAGGATATTTCCGGGTACCCTTGAAAGTCATTCTGGGCCTTGTTAAGTGGAGATGGTATAGGAAATACATCAGAAATCGATCTGCTGATGAGATGTGTAAATAAAGTCACTGTCTTCATATACGTATTTATTTTATTTATTAGCGATGTCTTAGTCTTGATCATGAGATCGCTTACAGAAAGTCAAGAATTTACCTAATTAAACATTGTTTCAGAAATTTGAAAACTATACTAAAATCATCTGATTTTATCCAATTATGTATTTGGGAGTAATATTTTGATAAATACACTAATATTCGTACTCCAAGAGTTCATTGTTTTTATTCATATCGTGGCAGCAGAAAAAGTTTGTTTAGCAATGATAAGAATTTTTTTCTCGTTATGAAGTCATTGCAAGTCTAGGAGACATCACTGTTTTAGAAGACATCGACACTGTTTTCTTAGCGAACTTTCCACGTGTTCGTGGGATGATGGCGCTAATAAATTGTATTCTCAAGTTCACCCTCGTTGGAAACAGTAATCAAAGACTTCTAAGTTCATTCTACTTTGTTTTAAAGCACTTGCCGAAATAGAACCGAATTTAGGGACAGATATTGAGTAGGGATATAACTGGTCTAAGCAATACTAAATGAAAAAAAAAGATAATAGCCCACGTAGAAATACCTTCATTTTTATTTCCAACACAAGATAACATAAAAAGGCATTTCTATTATTGGTAAACCTAACGCAAAGAATCATAAATAGATATTGACATGTTAAATGACGTACTGATTCATTTTTCCATTCATTCATTGAATCTCCAGTCTGTGCCCGCGTCTTAGCGCCTCTGGCGCAGCGTCGAGCTGCGGTGGGTGAAGGCGACCTCGCGAGTGTGTGTGTGT
>BOPP01000048.1:6972465-7004684 GCA_017312745.1 Gryllus bimaculatus
GGGGGGGGGGTACTTGTGGTGCCCGCCGAGTGTCGGAGCTGCCACCGAGTGACGGACTGGCGATGCGCCACGCGCGCGCACTGAGTCAAACGCCCCCGCCTCCGCTCCCGCGCTCGCTCGCTCCGCCGCCGCCACCCCCGCGCCCGTCGCGGCGCCGACGCTAAACTTGGGGCTCTGATTCAGGAGCCGCCGCCGCCGCCGCGGGCAGGTGCGCTGTCAACAAAACCTACCGTCTGCCCTTGAGGCCGCACGTGGGGGCGGGGTTGGTAATCAGTAGGGGGCGGGTACCCGGGGAGGTGGCTCAGGGCATCAACTGATATCACAGCTGTCTCTCTGACCACGAGGTTCTAGAGCTCCACTCCCCACGGTGGTGGCAAGATTTTTGACTCTATCTAGATAGTTACGTCGAATTCAGTCGCTGTTTGGAGGAGAATTCTAGCGGCCGGCTGCTCTGATCGGTAATTTTCCGGGATTTCTCCGATCAGCAAGAGGGCGAATGCTGCAGCATTACCCTAATAAACTGCCCGTGGACTGCGCGCGATCGTTCCTTCCTCTTCCTTGTCCTATCCTCACCCCTTACACTTTCATTAACAGACACTACACTACCACACATGCAGGGAGACCGGTTGGGAGTTTAGAGCTTGTCCCGGTTGGGGCGGTGCTCCGCTGGTGGGAGATACCTAGTTGGGAAGAACACCGGTAGCCGGCAGTAGGTCGGCGCCGGATCTCGCCCTCCAGTGGGGAAAGACAATCGCAAACTCTTGAGCTAAAACATTCACATCTCTTACTGGACTAATGCCCTCAGCAGTTGACGCGCCCGCAATCGCAAGTAATCAAACTTTGGATTTTGATTTAAAACATCGCCAAAAATGATCTGTAAAATACTCTTAAAATGTTTCTAAAATGCCCAAAAAGCAAAGAAAAATGACGTAAAAAATTTGATATATACTAAAAGGCATTGTATTAAAATGAAAAAAGAAAATGACATTTCATTCCTCCCCCTAGTCGTCAAGGTCCTTAGACGTCCTCTTCCCTCCGGGCATTTTCTTTTTTATACCGAAAATGGAGTCCGGAATAAAAATGTCTGTTTATTAAAATAAATTATACGCATATTCGCATGAACTCATGTTGACTGCACTCACTAGCATCTGTTGTTATGGTTTTCTACGGCATCTTGCAAATCGTACAGATATCGACACCAAATTTGGATGGAACTAAGAGAGTTATTTGGAAAATGGCAAAACGTAAGTGTAAGTTACTTGACTCGTTTATTGCTAAGCATTCCTTGGCTTTTTGGACTTTAAATACTGGCGGAAATAACGATTACGAATACTTTATGGTAATTCTTTTAGGATTCCGTTGGCGTATTCGCGCTTTAGCGACGAGGCCCAGCTGTTAACATAGTACGACCTTGATCCTGCGCAACTCCTGAGCATTTTGTGAGAAAATATTTTGTTCTCCGACTTCGCGGAGTGCTGAGTTTCTTGATTAGCATTAAGAGATAATGATCATTTCTCCTAAGAACTGATATTGTTCGTTATTTCAGTACATCGATATACTGGGGCTTAGAATGGAGATTTTTGATGTTTTTTGAATAACCTACTATTGCTCTTTTAATAAATTGGTATATTACCGATATATTGATATATTGCAGTTTATTAAAAAATTGAGCTTTTTCAAAAAAAGTTATCAAATACCAATGTTACTCCTCTAACTCAGAGAATTATGGCTATAAGATTCATAAAATGTTTTACCTGATGAGCCACTTCTAGTTTTCGCTGGTGTGATATCAGAGACCTTCATTATTTGCCTCTCTATATATACCCGTTCTCAGTATTTTTCTTATTGGGAACCTAGAATTCATTTGGCATTAGACTTCTTTTACATTTTGAGTCGCAACCTCGAATAAAAGCAAGTACGCCGAAACGCAGGTACATATGCGTACCGCTTGCCTTCGAATATTACATCTCTATGGACGTATGTTGAAAATTATAGCCGTCATCTAGCTGAGACAGTTTACGTTTCGGATTTTGTTGGCGATGGAAAGCAAACCCTACTGCACAACGCTTCTCTAATCCCAAGGTTTTGTACCTGAGAAGGCGCTGTATATCTTTGAGATAACGCGTTATGCAAAGGCCCACGGGTCTCGACCACAATAATGAAGTCGTAAGTAGTGGCCGGGTTGATGAATGGCTGCGTTCAAGTTTCCGAGTTACGTAACTTAACCAAATGGCGTAATCATCCCGCAGAAAATTGAATGGAACCTTCCTCAAAGTAGTGCTGTTTTCAATCCATTTTGGCGCTTTAAACAGAGCATTCATAAGAGATAAAAATAGTATTCATGGAAAAAGTATTATAGTGTTTCAATGAAGCTGTTTTACAATAATAATAATAATAATGATAATAATAATAATAATAATAATGATAACGATAACGATAATGATAATCATATCATTATTATCAATATTGTTTATCGTTAGCCACACCGCATGGCGAACCGAACAGGCCTGAAAACTTAAGTACTTAACTTCTTGACGAATTTACATTTTTATCAGTGTTTCAGTTTGTATGCAATTTGTGAACCTGAAAGAAAGAATAAAAATTTACATGCAAGCAAATAAGAGCTATCGCGTTTTGAAATTAAAATTAAAATCCACAATAACACAGAATTATTTCCAAAGTCTGAAGGAGGACTGTTTACCCTCAGAAACTAAAGAGTATGATCTTCATTTTTCATTACCGGCAGTGCTTATTCATTACTTGATTTTCCGTTTCTTGCGGTTAATGGGTGGAATTCGTTTGCCGGATGCACTTGTTATGCGTCACCCGCTGAAGCTGCAGACCGAGGGAAGGCGAGGAAAACTTCCCCCACTCGTCACCACGATGCTGATGGAGGGTGATTAAACTCAGGACCCCGTCGTATCACCTTCCGCACTCGGACGTATTTCCAGAGGTGCAGCGTCAAGACGGAAGCCTAGTAGGGAAGGACTAGAGTGTAATCATTCCTCCCTTCCGTTCGTCCATTGTGGACAGAAAACAGGAAACGACGCCGTCACTTGTCTAGCAGCTGTAAACTTCAGGTTCTTCACAAGACGGCTACGTCATTGCACCGTTGCCTGTAAAGATCTCCTCTTCATCTCTCGTATAATATTATGCACGTATCGTATTTTAGAAATTACGTATTTTTCAACACTCCGTATTAATTAATAATAAAATCATGTGCTCAGACGTAAAACTTATTCACCCCGGTGTCAGCAAGTCCAGAATCATTATGAAAAAGTATGCTTAAACTAGACAAGCAAAGAATGCAGTAAATTTGTAATGGCGGGGATTGCTCCATCCAAAATCTACGAAAAGAAAGTACACAGGGATGGACTGAAGAAATTTCTTGAGAGGAATGAAAGGAAAGAAACAACATTCAGATTCAGAATTTTCTGAAAAGTCCAATTTGTAGCGCACAATGATTAAACCAACCGAATTTCTATTCCACGTATTTAATTTTATTTATGTTTATTTATTGCTGAGAATGTTATGAACTTAAATTTGAAATTAAAATATGATAATAAGAAAATTGGCAAGTTTCATTGCAACGCTATTTAAGAAAATTTCTCTTGACCCAGCCAATGTTGAATTTCTTTTCTTGTAAATTAATGAGTTCGCCTTTTAGTGAGGCCAATTCACACTCTGTAGTACAATTCATTAAACAGATCATTCGAAAGTATTTTCTCAGTTGGTGTTTCCAATATTCTTGTTCCTTCTCTACGTAGCAAGCAGAGTCTTACGGTCAACAAATTCTAAACATTTCTACATACTTTTGCTTGGGGTTTTCCCGGCCAAACCCCCGTTACCATCCTACACCATTTTTCTCGAGCCAGACAGAGACAGCTTGTAGTCCTCTGACCACCTCGCCCGCTCAGTCAGACACACTGCATACGTTTTTTTCGTTTTTGGCTTCTCATATTCCTTTAGCGTTATAGCCCAATATGAGCCTTGGCATTGCATTCACGTACTGCTCTGCATGAGTCTTTCAACTTCATGGGAAAACGGCCCATCGTCCGGTCCAAAGAATGGGTGAGACGACAGGATGTGATGAGAGAATGTTGGGGGAAAAATCGCGCGCGCTCTGGAACATGTGGTTTAAGGCTATTGTGGTTTGCCTGGAATTGATAGGAAGACACAATGAGAATGCGAAATCAGAACAGCCGAGTCTAGGCTAGCGAAATCAGAGCCGAGTTCTAGAGTCATCGGACTCGTTTACTTAGGTGCTGCCGAAATGCTTCCAACGTCGGGATTCAAACCTAGGATGTCTGAGTTTACGAAACCTCAACTACACTCAAACTCGTGCGGAAACTAGGAGAAGCCTCAATTGGAGCAACGTATTCCGGACCGCGGTGTAACAGGGGTCCCAAACAAACATTTTCGTTCAAAAACAAACAAACAAACAAAAAAAAACTACATATTTTTATTTTCTCCTTAATGAAAAAGACTTGCATATAATAACATTGAAATAAGTAACTAAATAAATGAGGTTATTTTGCTTTAAAAAGGGATCTACTATGTCTGCTGTACTAACTCGACGTATTGTTGATCGAGGTGGCGCACACGCTCGTGTTTGCTGCGAGGGCAAGAAAAAGGAACGGGTTGCGCGGGTCGGGCGCAAATCTCGTGCGTGGAGCCGCAAACGCGTTTGCCGGGCGCCGGTACCTGGCTCCAGCACCTGGCTCCAGCACCTGGCTCCAGCGCCGGCGGCGGAGCTAGTTTCCGGCCTCGCGCGTTGCCTGCTGCGCGTCCTCGTATTTGCCACCGGCGGCGCGGGCTGCCCCAGAGCCCGCCAGTGACGTCAACGAACACACTCTCCCCCCCACCCCCACCCACCGCCGTGCGCTGGCGTCCGCGCCGGCCGGGGACTCCCGGACGCCCCGCCGCCGTCCCCTCCGCGCCGCGCCCTCACCACGCAGAGCAGGTGAGCGGTGAGGTGGGAGTGGCGTTGGAATGGAGAAGGGGGGGGAGGCGGCTCGGTGCGCGCGAAAGAGTTCTCTGAACTTGGCGGCGCGGTGACGTCACTGGCGGCGGCCGGCCGGATGGCCTCGCCGAGGCGCGCGCGCTCGCGACCCGACGCCTGCCGAGTCTGCTTGTGCAGGCAGCTCCACACGGCGAGCCCAGGCCCGAGCTCGCGTCCTTTGCTGCGTCCGCAAGACCGACAAACGGTGGGTAGGGCGAGCACCGAATATTAGTCGCTCGACAAACGGCATGCAATGGTGAAACGGTTAGCGTATGTTATATCCAAGGACTGTTATCCCCAAGTTGGCGGGTTCAAATCCGATCGAAGCCGTGGATTTTTAAGGGCGAGAAAATTCTTCGTACGCCTTCGGAGGGGAAGTAAATCCGGCTGTCCATGTTAGTAGATTCACGGCATGTAAAAGATCCTCAAGCCTAAAGCTAGAGACGCCTCTGAGCTAAATTCATATCGCCAGTTTCGTCGCCCAAGATATACCGCTAGTTGGTGAAAGGAGCGTACTGAAATTTTCGTGGTCAGAGAGAAGAGCGGGCTTGTTGGCCTGAGTCTCCCCACGGAAAATAAGACATCAATTCAATTTAAGCAACTTACTCGCAGTGAACTCCGGGTTCGGCGGGCAGTCGCTCGCTACTCGCCGAGCCCGGAATGTGTGGACGTGGAGCCGCCTTGATACGAACACAGTGCGTCTTCGAGCGTTGCGCGCCTGTGCGAATTCAGTTATTATTTAACAAAGACCGGGCCATTCTCAGTTTGGACCTCTCCGTAAATATTTTGCAAGTACAAAAATTTGAGCCTCTCCGTAAATATTTTTCAGGTACAAAAATTTGAGCTTGAAATTTAATAAAAGGATATTCATAACCCTGCCTTGAGTGTGAAGTGACGAATATGGACCTACTAATTGTTTTGAATAAGTTATGTACAATTACAAAGAAAGAAAACGAGAGGGGGGTACCTACGGGACTACATGCAACGAGTAACATTTTGAACGTAATGCTTTTGCTACCCGAAACCTTTATTAATCACCTTTAGATTTACAATGATTCTTGGGGGGAAATATGATTAATTCTACAAGTTTGAAAACTCGTCGCTCTTTTTTGAGTTTCTTATGTGAGATGTTCATTGGACACTGTCCAACTGTTCATAAACTGACAAGTCACTGAACTCAATTGATCACGTGGATAATAGAGCCAGCAGAGATGGACGAAACAGTTTCGGTCTAACGATTCGTTTTGTAAATTACTTTAATACTGAATATTTTGGGTCGTATTAGAAAAACGAATAAACTTCTCCACATGTTAAAGTATTATTCTATTATGTGGGATTTGCTTCATTTCCAATGGTTATTTCATTGACGATCTAAAACGTGAGGGCTCTACGGACTGACTTTTCTAAAACCCTCACAACATCCTCACGGTCTCTGTCAATCATGTATTCATATAATTAGGGATAAAATAGGCTTAGGAACCTGTCAAATCAATAAATGTTTTTCATTTTACTTCAGTTCCACTTAAAAAATTCCATTAGTCGCCGTCCATGCTGTCATGTTAACCCACGTGAACCCTGATACTGGCTACATCTGATTCTTCTGGCGGCCACAGATGCGATGACGACCAGCGTCCACAGGCGCAAAACGCTGGGTGAAGCCCGGTGAACGTGGTGATAATGAGGATGGGCAGTAGCGGCGGTCTCGCAGTATTCACGGTGAAAATGTGGTCGTCGTCATCGCTACACTAACACTGTTGCTGACGTAAACATCTCCCCTTCATTTCCACACAGTTAAATATTTGTAAGAATCGTCTGTTTAGCTCGTGAGTTGTTTGTTCGCCAATATCATTTAGTAAGAAGATCAAGAGCACTCGCATTTTCTACTTTTACGTAATGACAGTATCCCGGCGTGTGGAGGCGGGACGGCGTGTGGAGGCGGGACGGCGTGTGGAGGCGGGACGGCGTGTGGAGGCGGCTACCGCAGTGTTTGACCGCGGAACAGCTGTGACTGTGTCCTGCGGGGCCTGCAAGGAAGAGAGAAATCGATGCACATGATAAGACCTTGGGTCGTTCGCTGGCGGAGACTGCTAATGCATTTGTACCGTTCGGACACGTCATTGGTTTCCACAGGTACCGCCTCGGTTGTGGTTGACGAGTCACGCGCTTGGTTGTCCTGTGAACTACTTGACAGTGATTCTTGGAGAGGTGATGCAGGAAGTAACAGCAGGAAATGTTCTAATACCTTTTTCATGTTAATAATTTGAACTTCACTTTGAATCCATTCAGATTTCTCCTTCATTTCTCTGCTTCAAGAATAAAGTTATTCCAAGTGGTCATACTCTTTTTTCTTTCCTTCATCTGTAAACTGTCAGCACAAGATAGCAACTTTTAATAATTGGTGTAAACTATCAGCACATGATAGACAAATTGACAAACTAGAACCATATTAATAAGATAAACTTTGGGTTTTCTACTTTATCACTACGATTTCTTTTAACGATGTTTGGTAAGAATAAGCCAACTTTGCTAAAATAAAGATTTAGATTTCTGCAGGATTCAAAATAAGCCAATTGTATTATTTAAACCAATAGAAAACGTATAACACGCAAAACTATCACATAAAAAATGGAGATCTGCAACAAAATGAGTTTACATTGAGATTAATTCATATTTAGAAGATGAATTCAGATTCATAACATTTTACTCGCAATTACACTCGCATTAAAGAGTAGATGCAGGAAGTTCGAGACTCGGCAACGCAGTTCCGGCAACTAGCGCAAATGCCCGTAAGTTCTTTCGTCGACAGTGAAATTATTGAAGCACATGGATAAATCTTGTGAAAGGTTTTGGGCGGGTGTGCTAGTGAAATATCACTTGAACGGTTCACGATATAGCCCACGTACCCCTTATGTCTTAAATGATTTCAATGGTTGTTGGATTTATTTAGCAGTCGGGCTTTTTGTCAGTATATAACTGAACAATCATCCCGTCACCTTTTATCTAGTATTCATTTTCACAATGTTTCTCGACGATAAGAATCACGATTGTGAACCCTGCAAATTCCAACACGCTTACAAGCTTTTCGCACACATCAAGACGGATAAAATACAAAATCATGCCGGGGATCCCGATCCATTCACATACGAAGAACAAGGCGATCGCACACGATCCAAAGGAACAAAAGATGCCCCAATCCTCGAAGACGGTTCACGAGATTGCATGTCGCGTGGACAAAAAGTCAACAGCTTTCTACAGTGAAGAACTTGGTCGTGCTAGACGAGAGTCATAAAAGTTCCTCTGAGTTTGCAGGTGGAAACACTATGGAACTCGAGCCTTGTTTTGAAGAGCCATCTTTTCGGAAGTGAGAGGATATGCTGAGGAAGTACCAGAGAGACTCTTGCCACTACTCTTCCTAACAGCCCTTAAACTCCTCACAATGCAGCTTCAGAAATTCGGACTAGAGTATTATCGAAGACGCGAAGTCCTAATGTCTTTCTACTAATTTCAAGGATGACCTCAAATTGTACCGAAAGTCTGTAACGAAATTGTCGATCTGCAAAATTTATGATATAAATAATCATCTATATTACTGATCTAAGATGAGCCTTCGGAATGAATTTAATTGGCTGTCCGGGTGACGCCGCGTCCATGGCAAAAGTGCCGACGTTTCTATCACCAATCTGCGACCGATATTGTGGGGGCTTGATACTTTTCATGGTATAAGTTACTCTTTCTCATGGTATTCAAAAGTGGCTACGAATTGTGTTCAAGCAAGTTTTTAATACTAATTTTGAAATGTATTTAGCGGGAGACATTTTATTTCGGAAGCTCAGCTATTCTTCGATATTTCATTAAACAGTAGAGCAAGAGTACAGTTTCAGAAAATGTGCTGTGCGTGAAAATGTTGTGGAATATTTTGGTGCATATTTTCGAAGCTTTTACTGGATAAACTCATAAATATTTCATAGGTTATTAGTGCATATAAATTCGGTCACTAGTGAGGACATAAACAAGAACATATGACGTAAAAGTGGACGTCTATTCTTTATGACCATGAACGTAAACGTGTGGACACTCATCGATAGAACACCGTATTACGAACTTTCTTAGTTATATTTGATATTTCTTTTCGCGTTTACATTTACGTTAACCATTCACAATGATTCCATCGAATAATCACGGCAAGCAACTTTTGGGTTCCCGTTTAAAATTCAAAGTTTTAGAGCTGAAATGTACTTCTGTTTCGGTTGTCCGAAACAGATGAAGGGAATCCACAGAGTCGCTGTATTAGAGAAGCCGGGGCAAAAATTTGCAAGCACGCAGTGAATGCCCGGCCTCGACCCCGCCTGGAGAGCGCAATCTGCCCCCGTCGCGGTTCCTAACTTACGACCCTCTGCCCTCCAAGCTTCAGTTGCTGCCGAGGCACCAAAGTGTTTCAAAAAGGTTCCCGTTTCGGCCAGTAAATTATTTTGGTTTGGGTTTCGCGTACCGTTTTTGACAACAAAACTAATATAGCTATAAGAAAATAATTTAATACTCGGAATGAGAAATAAATAAAAATAAATATCATTCGAAAAAGTGAGTGTAACAAGTTACAGAATCATGAAGACCTTTTGAAAATCGCAATCGTTTCATTTGGTCAAAGTTTCAAAAATATATTTAATTACAAATAACGGTTTCGGTTCATGTTTGAATCCCGGTATTGATTTTGGTTTAATGCTTTGGATGTAACTACATTCAACTTCTGATAATTGATTGTCCCAAATTATACCACCCATGGGCTGCAAAAGTGGCACAACTCAAAAAATACGAATTTTAAGTTAATGCACTCTCCAGAATTGCAAATTGGCCTTCGAGCTGCAACAGCAGCATAACTGAAAGCACAGTAATCACCAATAAATGATAGAAGTGTGAATGCAAAAATGATGCATTTCAATATAAGGTAAAAAAATCTCATTTCATTTAGATCGAATTCAGTTTTTGTCTGGAGGAGACTTCTAACGACCGGCTGCTCTGATCGGTAGTTTCTCGTAGTTTCTCCGATCAACGCCAGGTGAATGCCGAAGCAAAACCCTAACAAACGGGCTACATACCGCGCGCGATCTTTCCTACATTTTCCTGGTCATATCCTCGCTCCTTACAAACTATCCTCATCCCCTACAAACCCTAACACCCACTTCACTAGCCGGGAGTCCGGTCGGGAACTTAGAGCTTGTCCCGGCGGTTGCCCCGATAGTGGGAGAGACCTGGTTGGGGAAACCCCGCTACCCGACGGTAGGTCGGCGCCGGATTTCGTCATAAGGCGGGGGACGACCACCGCCACCGCCTGAACAAAAACATGCACTACACTTACGGGACTACTGCTTCTGGTTGTTGACGCGTTGGTGAAACACTAAACAATCAATCAATCAACCAATCAACATACAAATTCATTTGTCTCAACACCTTATTTTTTGAGTTGTGCCACTATGAGCCTTCGAGCGATTTAACGGTTTAGAAGGAGAACGTCGTTTTGGAAACAATTCTACCGTCGGCTACGTCGGGTAGATTTAGATTTATTCAGTCAAAAAAACAGTAAAACCTGTATGTGACGTATGTGGGGAAAATATTATCTCCGCACGTTTTCTTGAGTTCCAGAATCCCTTTCCGTCATTTTAACTACAGGTAGGCGGCAGTGCACGTGCGCCGCGTGAAGGCTTGCATAACCGAGAGCGCAGCCAGCGAAACCTCGACGTAACAGTCGCCCTGAACCTACGTCAAGGTGCGTTCTCGGCTACGCGTCCCCCCCCCCCCCCCCACCTCAGAGCTGCTGCTAGCCGCCAGAACGCGGCCTCCGCTGTGGCCCGACCTCTGACGAGCGGCGCGGAGAAAGTTCGCGCCGCTCTTGCCGCTCTTCGCGCCCGGAATACCTCGCGCTGGCGGAGGGCGAATGCTTGGGTGATTGTGGCCTTTAACTAAATGCTGGCTGACGTCTATTTCAATTCTTTAAACGAGCACGAATCAGCGACGAGGTTTGGGAGGGTAAAATCATTCACGACAGGAAAAAAAATCTCGACTATCTCGTGGTGATGTCGCCGAAGAGTTGTTGGTGTTATGTGAACAAATATAGTTAGAAAAAGATGCTGGAATTTTTCACAACATGGTTAATTGCAATTTGTCAGCATGTCCCTGGATTTCAAGAATCATTATGATGAATTGACCCCGTCAGGTAGCCTTGTCGTTGTGTCCGATGTTTTTTATTCATTGATTTTCCTCAAATCACAATTATGACTTCGGTTCTTCTTTAGTAGTAACCGGAAGAGTGGTTTATTTTCATGTGATTGCGTTATATGCGCAATCAGTGATGCCGAGCAAGAAATCAATATAAAGGAAAAAGAAGTCCAATAATTACTAGTAACAAATGCAGTATATACATCGCTGCAAGAGCATAATGGTGATTTATAAGAACTATGCTTCGATATTTGACATTTTCGGAAAAATTCACTTCTAGGTCATGTGCAGAAGAACACATGGGGTGGCCCATTTTCACCTGCCACAATGTGCAGTCAAGTTTCTAAGAAGGATTGACCTTGCTATTCTCCTTATCAGTGATATGCAGAGTTACATGAATCATTGAAGGTTGGCAAATCTATTATTAGCTACTTCATTTTGCTTCATTACTTAGAATGTAAGATCACTTTCTGTTCCCAGTCTGCACGCTTTCAGTAGAATTTTATTTAATATTTTGATTTTACATTTGCCTTCTGCTTTTTTCTTTCATTTACTATTAATTGAATTTAATATTCATTCGTATTGTATACTCAATACATTCATTATATCTCCTGTTTACTACAAACATACGTTTATCTTCTAACATGGTTGACCGTCAGTGTACGGTCACTTATTGCCAACGAGTTTGAATATCAGTAGTATGAAGAGATAAATTAGGTACAAACAGCGCTCCTGGTTGAAGCACTTTGCACTGCTGGCCGCTATGATTTCTGTTCTCAAAACATGCTCGTTGTTGGTTAAAAGTAGGCGCCGTTGTG
This sequence comes from Gryllus bimaculatus, assembly GCA_017312745.1. Taxonomy (NCBI): domain Eukaryota; kingdom Metazoa; phylum Arthropoda; class Insecta; order Orthoptera; family Gryllidae; genus Gryllus; species Gryllus bimaculatus. Next base: position 6,984,496 of record BOPP01000048.1, read on the forward strand.
TAGGCGCCTTGGTGTAGTGTGTGTAGGTGTGCGGCATTCAAATGTCCTCCGCTTGTTTGGCATATAATTGCACGAATGTAATCGTCACAAATATTGGAACATAAAATTGATATAATGCTTATGTAAGCATAGGTATAATCGACTTTATTTTTGCATTTCTATAGGTATAATTGTCTCGTGAGTTTTAACAATGATGTGTTTGCAAAAGTTGTGACAAAGAGAGTAGCTACAACTGCAGTTTGCAGTCCATCGCAGGAACAATATGGATGTTGGACAATTGAAGACTACCCCAAGATACAATCCACGAAACATTGAAAAACGTTCATTAACCAATGAGAGGAACATTAAGAAATGTCACTGGACAGAGCTCTAGTGCAAAATCCGAAACATAAAACAAGAGGAAAGAGAAACATTGGAAGGCCGAGAAAAAGATGGTATGATTGTGAATTGGCAAAATGCCTGATTCTCAGAGGAATGTTATAATGATGAAACACTCACTAGACAGCGACACCTTTCTTCTCCTCGAATTGTATGCTCAGATCGCTCCTGCAGAGAAGGTGTCCACGCATTTATTTCGATTTTCGTGAATGACGACCGGGACTTCCTCATTGCAGGTGCTATTTTGGCTCGCTCAGTCAAGTTTGGGAAACGAACGGGTTAGTCATAAATAGAAAGCATAAGCGAGACAATACGTTTGGAAAGAGCCTACTTGGGATACAACAACGGTTGCTACTTCTCGGGGTTTCAGAAATTTCCTTTCATATCAACCCTGAAAATCTTTGAGGCCTGCAGATAATTTCATGCGTAAAAGTTTTCCAGTATTACTTTTTTTCTTAATTAGTAAAGAAAGTGAGTCTTTGTGGAACAAATAAAATCGCATTTACAAATGAGTATACGAAAATCATTATCCTAATAGTTGCGTGCAATATTTTTACTTTCTCCCTACGGGGTACAGAGAAAGTTATGTTATGCTACGTAAAAAAATAGCAAATTTTCGGCAGAAAAACTCTTATTACAGGGCCCTGCTAACGAAAAAGTGAAAACATTCAATTGCTATATTCAGGAAAAAATTCATTCATGTGGTTTAATCAGAATCCATGTTTTGTGGGTCCTTGATTCCGGAAAGTCCAATGACGGCAAAATGTCTGTCCGTCTGTCTGTTCGTCCGTCTGTCAACAATGCTAGCGGGTAAACCGTTCAGCCGATTCTCTGCAAACTGGGCCTCTCCAATCGATTTAGCTGATGTAGCGGCCCTTTGAATTTGAAACCGATATTTTAATTTAAGGGGTGCCTTTCATGAAGCCCGTGGGTAATTTTTCAAAGTTTAAAGAAAGTGGCTCCATAGTTTTTGATTGTTTGTTGTTGGATACTGTGAAGGGCATTTAAGAGAATGGTACAGTATTTGTTGAAAACCCTGTTTTTTCGAAAATTGCAAGAGTTTAAAATATTTTCGGTGTCTTCCTACAACTAAAATATTAAAGATAGTGATTTTTCTCTTAATAAAATCTGTTCCTTCAAGATAGATTTTAAAATAAGGTGAGGGTCAATTTTTTGAAAATTTGAGTACTCTTCGCGTAATTTTGCGAGAAAGTACGTGCTTTTTTAGCGGCACTAGTTTATTCTTACTACGTAAACAAAACATTTTCGCACATGAACAAAACGCAATGAAGTATCCAAAAAGCATTGTTTCTTTCGAAGTACTGTCGAAGTCAAGCACAGACACTTTATATGTTCACTTCAAAATGTTTCGGAGATACATTTGGACGACGAGCGAGATTATGGCAACTGTGGTCAGGGACGGGGGTAGGAAAAAATGTGGTTAGAGAAATGAGGAAAACTTCAGCTGACAGCCTTTCCAATGTGACTGACCCACTGCATGTTGTTACCTCTTTAGTAGGAAGTAAAACGTATTGGCCAACCGTAAAAAAAAGCACTCCACTACACGTGCAGGACCTATCAGAATTTAACATAGGGGTTTCCAAATTGCCAAACAGATACATTGTTGATGAGACGATTTACCTGTATCACATTGACGAAATCACATGCAAAATAGAAATCAACTGGAAAGATATTTGCGAGAAATAATTTTGGTATGTTTAAAATGCACGTTTTTATATGCATACACATTTTTCAATTGTTTGTATTACTTTGTATTAAACAAGGCGTTTTTATCGCAAAAATAGTTTTCTTAATGAAACAAGCGTTGAACTAATCATTGAAAAGTATAGATTAGCCTGATTAAAATGCATAATTTCTATATAATAAAAACAATCATAACTGTCACTGTGTCAAACAATAGCACTGATATTCTGCTGTTGGACAAAGAGAAGTTAACATACTAATCGGTGTCGAATTCCCAATCACCAGATACCATTTGAATCAAATACACTACATAAATGACCAGTGTTGAAGACCGAGCAGGTAAACTTAAATCTTTGGAAAATCAAAAAACATCAAACTTGCAATAATTTCAGCCTCTGTCATATTACCATAATGTACAAAATATCATTTGGAAGTATTAGGTACGTAAGAACATTGATGATGTGGAACTCTGTGACACTGGATACATGTCTTTCCTGGGTGAAGAACTGAAATGAACAAATAATAGCTACAGTATTCATGTGATTAGTTTTTTTTAGATTTTTTCTCTCATTTGCCTGCAAATGTACATTTCAGTATAATGATAATGTCAGTCTGTGTTTCATGCTTAACTCCGAAGCATGTGTTGCGTATATCTCTGTAAAATTTGGAAAATGGTAAATGGAATAATAATAATAATGATATAATGATAATATAGACATAACTGAAAGTTTTGAAGTAATAACCTAAATATGCAATGTTTTCGAGGGAACCAAAAGCAGCATTTGTGCAGGAGTGCAGGTGCGTGCAAGCTACCGTTGTGACGTCAATGGTCAACGCTGCGTGCTGCGGTTTCTATCGGCCCTTTGCAGACGGACGCCTCTGAATCCCATTGGATCTTTCCTCTTCTCCTCGGGTCCCGAGAATCACGTTCTCTTGCAAGAACGTGGAGGAGCTGCCAACGAGTTTGCCTTTCACTTTAACTGTTTTATTGTATCAGGAATCCCCTGACGTTAGTGAGCGACGTTGTTTGAAAACAATTTGTACACTTCAAGAAAAGTTTTCATCGCTCATTATGTTTTCGAATTTATGCTACACTTTACAGGGTAGTAAAAATAGTAAAAAAACCTTGCGTTATTTAAAAGTATACTTGTAGCATCTTCGAGAACTTCTCGAATGATTGGAATATATATTTGTTACCAGAATTCCTAGTTTTCGCCTTAATTACCAAGACAATTTCAAATCTTTCTTTTGTAATTTTTAATTTCTCGTCTTACTTCGTAAGAAGAGTATTGTTATCGTGCGCCGGAATTCGGCGTTTTTTGGCAGAAACACTCCTATTCTCAGACCCTGGTAATAAAAAAGTGAGTAAATCTTGTTCCTTTATGCAGTAAATTACCTCCTCTAATTCGTTGTATAGTCTATATTTTGTGGGTCATTGAAACCAAAAACTCGATTGATGCGCAAAACGGTTTTTCATCCGTCCACGGTCAACGCTAGCACCCGAACCATTCTGACAATTTTCTCCAAAATTGATATTCCCCTGAAAAAAGTATTGAAAATTGTTATTTAAGTTGATATCGATCTGAGAGAGCCAAAACTCTGCGAATTTGAATCCGATATTTTGAATTTTGGCGGTACTTTAGATAACGCCACTGAAACATTTTCAAAAAAAAAAAAAAAAAAACTCAAAAAGGGCTCCAACTTTTTTGGTTGAACTTTGTCCTTTGGAAAGACGCTTAAAGAAATGGAGCAGATTTAAATTCCGTTAAAATCTCTAATGTTTCATAGATTGCAAAAAATTCAAAAATTTTTTGGCAACTTTCTATAACTGCAATATTGAAGATGGAAATTTTGCTTTTCACAAATTTCCGAAAATATGAGCAGTTTTCGCGTAATTTTGTATAGTTTTCACGTAATTTTGCATGAAACGTAGGTAATGTTTAAACATTTTAAAATCCATTTTCCCAAAAACGGCTCCAATTTTTTTGTTAATATTTTTCCTGGTGTGTATCAATGAATGGTACAAAAACTGATGTGGTGCAAGTTTAGGCGAACTCTGTAATTTAGCAAGTTGTAAAAATTTAATATTGTAATAGGATAATATTGTACATTTTTCTGAAAGGAAATTAGTTCTAAAAAATAGATATTTAGAAAAGGCCATTCAGGGAATCTTTAAACCGAATCTTTTTCGCCTAATTTCTGCTTGAAATTAATACATGGTATAAAAAATTCTCATTAACGACTCAAAATTTTTTCGTGGATAGGAAAAAGGAAACTTTAAAAAATGGCATTGATCTCATTTTCATTGAACTATCTGGATTTTAGAAAATTGCATAAGTTTGAAAAATGTGAGAAGAAATTTGCTCTTGTAGCACCACTAGTTGTATGATAAATTTAAAACACTGATTCTGATTTTGGGCTATATTGAAAGGTTCGTTTGGATGATTGACACCATCTTGGTCAGGTTTCTCATCCACTTTCGCATGATGCAATGAGCAATTACTAAATGTTTCATTACTTTGCTTCTCCACAGCAAATGTGTCCCCATAATTTACGTTCAGTTCTCTCTGTTTGTGACTGTCAATGAATAAATAAATAAATAATGCAAAAAATATGGCAATTATTAAATAATAATGAATATTATCAATAATATATCAAAATAAAAAAAAATGTATAAACGTCCGAATCTGAAATGAAACGTGAGGGGACCTTGGTCGGTTATTTATTAATAAATAAAATAAATACAGCACTTGTGCAATAGTTGCACAATGATTGATATTTTGGGCAATGACCTGACAGGGCAAGACGGGCGGTTGTGACTTCCGTTCTCGGGGCAGCGTTTCAGGATCCGGCGTATCATTATCCCGGGCGGCGGCCCGTGATTCGCTAGCTGTCGCAAATTAGTCGCCGCCGAAAGGAACCGCACCAGACGCGGGAGGTCGATGGAAGTGCAAGTCATGCCCTTAATAGTGGCGTGCATGTCACGTTTTTGCGTTGGCTGCCTGTGGGCCCCAGCCCACATGTTGCGTCAGCCAAAACGACAATGCCACTGCTCGGGGCTCGATGGGGACAACGCGATAAGCCCTGACGGGGCATTGACGGGCAGAAGGGGCTCACAAATTGCGCCAAAGTTTCGTGTTTCGTGAGAGCGTAGGCTTCCGTGGCCGGAGTCAGTATTTAATTGGCTGACCGGGTGACGCCGCGTCCATGGCGAAGGTGCCGACGTTTCGGTCGCCATTCTGCGACCTTCCTCAGGGCGTAATGCCGCATTACGCCCTGCATTACGCCCTGAGAAGGTCGCAGAATGGCGACCGAAACGTAGGCAACTACGTAGGTAATGGCGACCAACGTAGGTAAATAACTAGAGTAATAGTAAGCCCCTCATTTTTCCAGTAGATGTAAAATACATATATTAGTGTCAGAAAAGTTTTAATTAGTCATTTGTGTAGTCTTGGAGACTGCGCGTTAACTAATGGCATTACGGGAACGTAATACACGAAGCCTGCTTTAAGCTTATTGATATTTTTATCAATAAATTATGTTCCCGATCCACACGTAATATCGCAGCTCATTTTTTCAGAATCATATTGTTTTATCTGGGATCATGGTGAGGAAAAACCCGACCGCCACCGGGGGGCAGTCATAGGCAGTGGGGAGTTGCAAATTGCGCAATAGTTGAATAGTCACAACTCGGCAACACCCCATGACCGTGCAAACACAAGCGACCTTCGATGCACTTTGCCGATTCATTGAATGGGCTCGTTGCCACGGCATTCGATTTTGGAGCACTTACGTCGAAAGAAGTAAAACTAATATTTTAGAATTTGCACACAGTGAAATTCGACGTATTTTAATACAGAAATAATATTCAACTAAAGCGTTAACTGAGTGAAACGTATAAGCATGCTTATTTGCACAATTCATTAAAAATAATGTTTCTCTTTTTAGAGCTATTCAGTGTGTTAAGATTTAGAACAAATGATTGTGAATTGTACTAAATCCACTCGGTTCTCTCAAGAATAATTTGTTTTGGCTTAACATTGCATTTCCTCCTCTAATAACAATTTACAAATTCTCTCTGACAATCCTTCTTCCTTCCATTTCGAATAATATAATTTTGTCCAACCTGTTAGGCAAGAGAATAGGAAGCCAAATGTAATTTTTGATGATGATGATAATAATAATAATAATAATAATAATAATAGATTTTTAAAAGATTTGTGCAATATTGGTCGATATTTAATGAAAATTTTCTTTAAATAAAAACTCACAATTCTTTTTTCAAATCCGTCGTAACTAATTGTTAGTACCTGATTCATTAATTTTGAAAGATAAATGTCCTTAAGAATGTATTATTCTGAAATATTGAATTTGTCTGCAAAAAGTATAGTAATCCCCTTTTGGGTCGATGACCTCTATCGCTCTTAGGATTTTTTCGTCTTTGATCTATAGAGACAATATCGATACGTATCCCTGCTTTGATTTTGGACAGTAAGTTACCATTCCACATATGACACAGTTTTGACGGAAAACAAATAAAATGAAGCACCCTCCATCATCAAAACTAATTTTTACAACAAAAAAGAAAAGAATAAAACGTGAATGGTGCTGGAATGTGTGTAGGAATTGTGTACGGCCCAAAATGCCCGCGTCGCCTTTGCCGAGGAGGATCCCTGAGCGATGAGTCAGCGCGCTGCGCATACGCGACCCTTGCGCGCCGGCCGCGCTTCGCTGCTCCGGAGGCGCGCCCGCTCTTCCGCGCCCCGCAAACCCCCGCCCACGCCCCTCCCCGCCCGCTCGCCCACGCCAGTTCCGCCGGCCCCCCCTCCTCCCCTCCCCGCCTCCCCTCCCCGCCCCTCCCTCCCGCCCCTCCCCTCCCGCGCCCTCCTCCCGCCTCCCCTCCCTCCCCTCCCCGCCCTCCCCGCCCCTCCCCGCCTCCCCGCTCCGCCCCGCTGCCGCCCCGCCTCCGCCCGCTCCGCCGCCGCTCCGGTCCCCGCTCCGCCCGCGCTCCGCCCCGCTCCGCCCGCTCCGCCCCGCTCCGCCCGCTCCGCCCCGCTCCCCCCTCCGCCCCGCTCCGCCCCGCTCCGCCCCGCCCGCCCCGCTCTCCCGCTCCGCTCGCCCCGCTCCGCCCCGCTCGCGCCCGCGACCCACTTGCCTCTCGCACGGGCCCTCCGCGACGCGCTGCGCGGTCAGACGGCCAGACGCTGAGCAAGGTTCAGGGGTATGCCTTGCGCTTGATTGGAGGTCGGAGTCCCCTGGGTCCACGAAACTCTTAAGCCACGCACGACGCGTGCTGCGTGATGGTGAGGCTGCAACTCGGCAGCTGTTAGAACAGTTCTGACGGCTTTGTCCGGGTGGGGTTTCGTTGGTTGGGCGGCGTGGCTACACCACGCGCCTTTTAGGGATTTCCTGCTCTGGGGATAGTCATCTGGCCTTCTTGCTGTATTCTGGGCACAGTACTTTTTTGACTGGAATCTGGATAGATCTTGATCTTTCAAACTGCCCCGCCTTGCGGCATTGGAAACCTGGATAGGTCGCCCCCCCTTCCTAGGGACTACCGGATATGAAGGCGGTCCAATGGAAGATATACTTTTGATCCCGGGATCCGGAGGTATTCCGCGGCAATTCTAGTCGGGTATCACCACCATGTGGGAACGAGAACTCAATTATAGACTACCTAGACGTCGACGAGTGTGTTAAGTCCTTGCTCCACTGCGCCATCTGGGCACTGCCAACGTGCGTATTTCATTTCGACGTCATTTTCCGATGCTGGAGCGAAGTCCAAGAGGCTCCCCTTCCGGGATTTTTATTGTCTATTACGATGTTGTTGCCTAAGTCTTATGACTATTCCATTCCTGTGACCGGCAGAGATGGCTCAGGGCATCAACTGATGTCGCTGCAGTCCCTCTGACCAGAAGGTCCTAGGTACGAGTCCCGACAATGGCAGAATTTTCGACACTAGCTTGTCCGCTGTCTGGAGGAGAATTCCGGCGGCTGGCTGCTCTGATCATTATTTTTCGTGGTTTCTACCATCAATACCAGGCGAATGCCGGAGCAGTACCCTAACAAACGGGCCACGGACCGAGCGCAATCTTTCCTTCCTCTTCCTTGACCTATCCTTACCCCTAACATGCACTACTCTACCGCACATGCCGGGAGGCGGTCGGGAGCTTAGAGCTTGTCCCGTATGGAGCGGTGGTGCCTCGTTGGTGGGAGAAACCAGGTTGGGGAAAACCCCACTTGCCGAGGGTAGGTTAGCTCCTTTTCTCGTCATACAGCGGGAGAAAGATCACCGCCACTTCCCGAGCAAAAAACATTACCCTTACGGGACGAATGACCCTGGTAGTGATGTGCCCGGAATCACTAACCAATCAATTCATTCCTGGAATGGACGAAAGGTAGATATTTCTGTAAAGGATAGCTCTGAATGAAGACAAGATGTGATGGGACAGTGGTGGGGTGAGAGCCTGGAGAATCGCCAAACCTCGAGGAAACGTGGAACCTTCTTCGTTCACCACAGATCACAAGGATCGACTGAGAAGTGAACCCCGGTACCTCAAGGTGGAAGGTGAGCGCTCAGACCACCACATCATGGGTCGCTCTGTGCGAAGTAGTAAAAGATGATATCTAAGAAAATACGCAATGTCAGACAAATACAATGCTCAGAAATGCGATTTCAGCGGAGCATCTCGGATGCGTCGTTTAGGAAGCGCACCAATATTCTGTACCGGCCAATAGAGTCCAGGTCGGACCTGATTTACCTAAAGGAAATAAGCAGTTTATTATGGGATCCCATCCATGGGACACCCCACTTCCCGCAATTGCTAATTTTCATTTTTATTTGTGCAAAAAGTTATTCTCTTAAAATTCGCGTATTTTTGCCGAAAGTGGAGAGGGGGTGGCTTGAACATGATTTTGTTTTTGGGATACTCGCATTTCTGAATCCGGCTTTGTCAATACGTGAGTATTTGGAGAGAAATAGCCGTTTTCACACCTCGCGTTGGGACTTTACCGAAGACACGAAATGATTGAGAACTTAACACGCAATAAGCGGGTGCGTTAACAAGAGTGGTTGCGAATCCGCCCCTAAAATTTCATAGGGTAGGGGTCTAAGTTCGTGTGCTGATGGAGGATTTTTTTATGTTAGGTATGAAGCTGGTACGTACATATTTCAGTAGTTAAACTTTGGTCATTTTACAAAAAAGGAATAAAAAAGTAATGATTTATGTCTTCCGTGATGTGATGAACGCCATTTATCACGTTAGGTCGTGAGTGATCTTGGCGCTTGAAATATGCGCGGCAGTGAACATACATCCACAGTATGTCGCGTTCGGCTGCGTTCGTTGACAGTGACAACTGGGCGGTCCCGCCACATTTGTTTGCGAACAATTCCGCTTTAATTGCGAGGTCCAGCAACTTTTGAAGTCACAAGTCGCCACTGCCATACTGGCCCCTCTTCTTCAATCTTAGAGTTGGGTGATGGGCTGAAACTGCTACTTAACCCCTTGGGTTAAGTAGAAAAGTTCCCCGCAGTATTGCGAGTAAACCGGTTAGGGAAAATCCGATGGAGATGGTAGAAACAGTAAAATATGATATCTAAGAAAATATGCAATGTCAGACAAATACAACCCTCAGAAATGAACTTTTATGTAATAAAAGACATTTGCAAAAAAAATAAATAGTTATGTCGAAGTATTGGTGCGGAAACAAAACTTAAATTCAAAACAATTTTTAGCACAATTACAAATAACAAAGGATATCGAATCATAATTAGATACCTTAATACAGTTGGAATACCATCCGTCAAAAGCATAAGAAACTGCAGACTGAGAAAAAAAAAGAAAAACAAATTGGTTCCGAAACGGGTTACTCAAACCAAAACTCATGCAACAAAACCAGAATACTTATCGGCATGCGTAAAATAACGTTATATAGAAACGAGATATTTTACGATTTTAAATATTTTCGAATATTTCCTTCTGTTAGAGTAACTGTTCGGCGTAGTAGGACACCTTGCATTCTCTTTCGATGACGCGAGTGCTGCGTGATTCTGTACTTCGCGAGTTTGCGAAGCTCTCTGGTTGGAATGCACGCTAACAAGTGCAATGTAAGGTTCGTGACTAACACATCTCGTCGTGCTGCATTTTCGTGGTGGAAGTTTCCCATATTAGTATCATTTTGTGTCTTCCCATTCACTTAACGAAAGAGAAACATCACTTCTGAATTGATAGTCATGCTCCATGTCTTCCTGTTTAAAGAGTTTCAAGGTAACGAGAGTATATAATATTATGGTGTAAATTGAAGTTACAAAGTTGCAGCTGAAAATATTGATCAAGCTGCAATTTGTTTAACATTATGGCTCCACTTACGTTAATGCTAAATAATAATCTTAAGGGTTTTGGGTATCTTTATTCCGTTCTCCAATACCGATTATACCGGTAAGTGAAGAAAACAAAATTAGAAAATACGTGAGTTTACTAGTACATATTTTGTAAATAATAATGAAATTGTCTTAATCCAGAGACTTGAATCGAATTTTCCAAAAGCTGAAATCATTTATATTTGACTTTTGTTAATTATTTCAGTTTCTGTTTCGTTCACGTAAGAATAGTTTTGCATGAAATCCAATACGTGCACGAGCAACCTCCAGAATTCTTTGCTCCTCATTCAAAACTTTCTTCTGTCAGTCGTCGGATGTGAAAATATGTGCATTCCTTCGTTTAACCTAGTGTGAATGGAAGGCAAAACTGGTGCATCAAAACCAGAGTTATAGTTAACTCACTTTAAAAGAGAGACTTGACGCTCATTATTCACACCATACCATTATCAGTTTCCTATTCATACCTTGAGGTACATGCCGAGTGACAAGGCGACAGCCGCGTTTATATCCTAACAACGCAACTATTGTGACTTTTCCCGTGACGAAAACAATACGTGAATAAAAACATCATTATTAAATAACTAATTACCGCTTTAGGAGGGAACAAAGGAGCGTTTGCTATTGCAATATTTGATGCGGTCAATTTAAAGCACCCCTTTTTTCCAGTTTTGTCTCCAGCATAATTTTGCGTCTTACTAAGATTTTGCACACTTATATCCAGTGTAGCCCCTGACTTTAAATGTTCTTTTACAAAAACAAAAAAATGTGGGGGGGTTGCTCATTTGTCTCAGTCAGTGAACACATCCCTACGCAAGGCTCTGCCTATCTACACTCAGTCACGTTTTCTATAAAGCATCAGATAACTCCCCGACGATTCAAGGGGGCAGTTGGCGTTCACCTGTCACGGGGGGGGGAAATAGTTTTCCTTCAATGTTTGAAAGACGAACAATGCTTGTGTAACCATTAAAATTTGAACGTTTTCAGTATAACAAAAACCGTCAATAAAATACTAAGCCATTGCTACGTCCTATACACATTTGCTTACCTTTGTCAGTTTTGCTCACCCGTTACCATCAGAGATCTGCCATCACGTCTCATACACAAAATCGGTAGAGCAAATCACTCTGTTATTTGCGTGCTCTTTGTCCTGGATCCCCTTCCCAAATCTTTAAGATGACTAACATTACAAATCTATAACACCCTGTTTCCTTCCCCTTCAGCCAACGGTTTGACTTCTTCCATGCTGTAGCATTGTGGCTCGTTTGTAACAACACCGGACAAACCACCAGATGCGCTGACAATTCTCGCGAGAGTAGTTGTGTAAATATTACATCTTCTTATAATTACGTAAAACATACTTATTACCAAAACATAAAATATTTGATTACGGAAATGTTTGGGTTGTATCGCAAACGCGCTGAAAGAGGTACCTCCCGCCACCGCACAGGTCGTATAACGCAGAGGGTGCGCAGACTGTTTTGTGTGCCCGGCGAAAGGAAAGCGGCGAAAGCAGCGCTCCCCCGCGCGGCGGAGGAGCAGTGAAAGCCGGCCGGGGAACCCCCGCCCCGGAGGGCTTTGACCAGGGCCAGCAAGAAGACGCTCCGCCCCTTCCTGACCCACTGGCACCAACCAGGCGTAGCCGCCCGAGATCGCCGATTATTCACGAGTCACGTCGACGGATAGAAGTGAATGTTTGCACAGCGGATCGAAACAAAATACAAGAGGGGAAACCACGTGACCTGTATCGTTTGTGAACGAAATGGTATGATGGTATGAAAATAGTGAGTCTGTTGACACACAATTGTGACTCTAAAATCCAATTGGGAGCTTGAACGACAGTATAGTTATAGTCACTATAGTGACGTTCAAGTTCCTGACTGGATGACACTCTCATAGCTGGCGAAGTGTCAACGGTCTTAATGTTTTAATCGAAGTATAGATGCAGCCACGTGTCATTTGAAGTGTTTAAGTGTTTGGCTCAACGTTTTCGTTGTAAGATGGTGAAAATGTTAGTATTTCAAAAGTTTGAAGGAAGAGTGGGCTGCTAAAATAAAATTACCATGTTGCCACATTCTAATGATTCACATTTGGTAAACAAAAGATGTCCACTAATATGACGGTGCTCCACACTTGCATCATGGAAATATAGTTAGCAACACAATCTGTCGTTAAAGTTTTACTATATTTATTATTATACTCAGACACTGATATAAGTGTGTCTGCCAAACGGCCATACCGGGGAGAGTAGATTAAATAATGTCATGGAAAGACATGATTTCAATGATGATGGAGGAATAATGGAACGGAGGCAACGGAAACTAGAAAAAACGAACAAAAAGCTGCTACTTACAATAACACCAATGGATCAACTGGGATTCGATCTCCGTCTCTCGAGGTAGGCGAGAGGATTCACCAGTACACCAGGGGTCACCCCGTGCTGGGGTGACCCCGCCTCCGTCGTTCTGCGCGATGGGTCCTTGATGTTGATGGACTACGATTGTGCAGCACGTACAGGGCGCCATTTGCTTCCTCATCGGTCTAGCACCCGGTCACCAATGCACCGAGTCTCGGCGGGCACTTGGCCAGCGGTGGGGCGTTGGGCGTTGGGGTGGTGGGAGGTGATTCCCAAAGGCGAGGCAAGCCTCGAACTTGAGTTTTTTACTCTGTGATGTATTTATAGTTCCTCATCTCAGCAAGGAGCGGACGGGGAAGGGCACTTGCCCCCTCCTAAAATTGGCTAAGAAGGAAAAATGATAATACAAAACTTATCTATCGAATAAAATTTTGACAAAATATATATTAGCATTTCACTGAAAAAAGTATTTAAATAATGGTTTCTCCGATCAATTCCAGGGGAATCTAGGGGTCAAAGCCCTCACAAACGGACCATATACGGCGGCCCTTCCCCCTCCTTATCCCCTCTTCCTCTCTTACTCAGACTCGCACGTGAACGTCCAGGCCGGGAGGCCAGTTGGGAGCGTAGAGCTTGTCCCGGTAGGGCGGTGCCAGAGTGAGGCGGTGCTTCGCTGGAACCTGGAGGGGGAAAACCCGTAACCGACGTGAAGTTCGGCGTCTGATCTCGCGTTCCCTTGAATAAACGTTCATGCTTTTTAAGTGCATAAATAACACACACTGCAGTAGTAGGAAAACGGAAAATCAAATGGGATCATAGGTAGGGGTGTCTGTGTGTGTCTGTGTGCGTCTGTGTGCGTCTGTGTGCGTCTGTGTGCGTCTGTGTGCGTCTGTGTGCGTCTGTGTGCGTCTGTGTGCGTCTGTGTGCGTCTGTGTGCGTCTGTGTGCGTTTGTGTGATGGGTCAACTGAAAGCATAATCATGAGTACCATCGAAAATTACAGACGATTATATAATACACGACGATAACAATACAGCACCAAAGTTTTGTATTTTATTCATAGTTTATTATGCTAAATTTGTATGAAACTTATCCAACCCAATAATCTTGGGAATTATGGCGCTCTGAAAAATTAGCACGCTTATCCCTGCGTCGCGTTTATCCTTTTCCAACTCATGACATAATCCTCTGAGTTACACACTTGTTGCATAAATATTTATTATGTAAGTGACTCTTTCATGAAAAGGCTGTGAAGACCCTTTTGGTTGGAACTATGTTTTTCTTATGTGCGTCAAGATGCATCGTGGATTTTCCTTTCTTTGAAATGTTTTCCAGTTATACAACAATTGCATTTAATGCAAAATTTAAGAATTAATTGCATTGAATAGTTAAAAAACACATTAGTACAAAGTATTGCATATGATAAAAAATCAATATCGAAGTTGTATACCTTTAAAATGACGCGCACAGATTTGAATGTAGATTACAAAGAAGTTTTAGGAAGAATACTAGATACTTCTAATTGTGAATATTGGATATTGTGGATATTGTTTTAATCACGCAAGATAGGATATAAAAATGAAATGGGAGAAGCAGAAAATAACATCGAGGACAGTTAACTGGCCGTTAGCGACTGGCGTCGTGTTAACTCTTGCCGGACATCGCAAAAAGATAATTTTTACAGTTCTTAGGACAGCGGACTGTCACGTCTCTCTTACCGGGTACTCTTCAAGTTTTGTCAGAAGACAGACGATACCAAGGTGTCAATTGACGAGGGGGGGATGCTGGGGAGAGTCCTCACGTAGAGAGGTTGATGTCACCTGCTGGAAAATTAGTATTCTAAGTCTGTGTGTATTAGATGTGATTTACACTCTTTTCAAATGTTCATTTTAAGTCATTCAAATAGAAGAAATTGAAAAAGCAAACTTTGCCAAGAACTTTCTTAGAATTTATTTATATTCTGCTGCGTAAGTGAAATGATATTCGATTTATCCTCTGAGGAAGTTTGGACATATTTTTATGGAAAAAACTGTCAATTCATCCGCCTGGCGAATTCAGACAATTGTTGCTGAGTAACTAAGAAAGGGTAGGCGCCTTACATCATCTTGCTTACTTCAGTTATTTGCAACCTCAACCGTAAAGGTATGCGAGTTTTTCTGTAATAATAGTCTCTCTATTTGCGAATTATCCTTGCGAATTCAAAAATTCAAAAGAAACATAAGCATTTCCTCGGCTATTATTTACGTATTTAGTGTTCGTGTGCGGTACCATTTTGTTTTCTCTCGCGAACCACTTACCTATACCCAGTCCAACCTATTGAAGAAAAAGGCCTGGGCTCGTGCACTCCTCTTAATAAAGAGGAATAAAGAATTGAATTCTATACACTACTTCAAATGAAACATACAAGACATTAATTACATTCATCGACATACGGTGAGGCAAGTGAGAAAGGAATATCGATTCGTTTTGCGTCTGGCTTCCGCTAGCCCACAAAGAAAGAGTACACCATGCGCCAGCTGCCCTGCCTTAGACAGTCTACCCCTTGTCCAACCTTTTTGCACTACTGGAGTAATGATGTGACATTATATTGCACATGTGGAGTAGTGATATGATTCTAAGCACATGACGCTTTAGTTGTCCGAGAATCCTCTAGATGACACTTCAAAGGAGGAGATTCTCCTCTTCTGCCTAAGAACTGCATTAAAAAGCTTTCCACTTCTGGCCTCTGTGTTATATGGGCGATCAACACTCGAGAGAAAGAAAGGGGAAGAGTTCCTTCTCAGAACGGATTCAATCGTTTTTACGTCGCTTAAACTCTCGCTTAGTTTAAAATTATGTAAAAATAAATTTACTCTTAGCTATCAATTTAAAAATTATATATTTTCACTTAAACAGGGAAGCAAATGTTTTATTGAGTAATTACATTTACAAGCAGAAGAAAAATGTGAGAAGCCCTTCTTTTGCTTTCCTTCCCTGAGGCGGCGGTCCTAATACTAATTGGTTTTGTGCACTGAGAACCCAGAAATCGGACCATGTCAATTTTCGGAAGGGAGCATACAATAATTACTGAACTTCTTACGTGATAATTTAAGTGGCATTGCTGTGTTTTTTTGCGTTTCTTCAACATCCCCAGTCTATAAGATTACTTTTAATGTCTTATAATTTCGAAGATTGGTCTGGAGTGATCAATTGTCCAGCTCCGTTAACTGTCTGAGATGATGATAGTTCCTGAACGAGTATTTACCGCCCTTAGTTGATTGTAGTCCTCATATTTATTCTGAACACAATCATTGTCGATTCTGTCTAACAACTCTTGAACTGCATCAAGAAATTGCATGACGCAGTCAACAGCACTCTGCGAACTGATGGTTAATACACTTTCATTAGAGAAACATGAATTTCGAAGACGAACCGACTTCTCTTCCCTTTTCTACACGCACAAATAAGCTGACTTTATTTATTGTCTCACATCCGTTACACTTGTACAGGAAGTCTACTAAACAGAGCAACTCATATCTCCCGGAGAAAAATCGGATAAACCTTGTTAATCCATCTCCGAATGTAAAATAGCTACCTGAAAGGTACGAAAGGCTACCTGAAAGGACGGTATTTCTGTTTTCCATCTGTAACCGATATAATGGTAAACGTTGGTAACACAACAGGAGGTCGTGCTATTCTCATGGGCCAAGAACCATTTAACTGGAATGGGGCAGTAAAATGCCTACATGGTCCAGAAGAACTAAAGGACGTTTCTGTTTACGCCTTCCATTTCTATGCTTAATGATTTTCTATCGAAGAAAATACACTTTCAAAAGAAGGTATATGTTAAAAGAAAAGTTGGGCAACCTTAAAAAATAGGAGTGTAGTTACTGATCATAAAGGAACTCGAGTATTTTTCTGGAGCTTGAAGAAATTAAAACTTGAAATAATTGTTTTCCTACATGAATATTTTTTTCAGAATCGTAATGTCATTTAAACAAAAGATAGTTGCTTTATTACCATATTTCCATGACACATATAATAATAATAATAATAATAATAATTATTATTATTATTATTATTATTAGTGTATGGGTCATTACTGACCATGCAACACATTTCTCTTCGAATCCCAGTTGTATTCTATCCTGCAGAGATCAACATGTAGAATTATGAGGTTCAGTCTTTCGGCTGCATCCCTTGGATAAGACAAGGATGTTAGCCTTGAATATCAGTTAGAAGTGGATATAATGATATTATTATTATTGTTAATGTAGGGTGATGATGAAGGGCGAAAGGACTAGAATAATGAAATGAGTTAGGTGGGTAGGAAAGTGAGAGCTTTCTTGGGATTTTGGAACCACCTCAGCATTCGCCTTGTGACTTTCGAGGTAAACCACGAAAACTCCAGTCAGGATGGTCGACTCGGGGATCGAACCCGGACCTCCCGATTGCGAATCCACCGCTCTATGCACTGAGCCACTTCGTTCGGTGCTAAGAATAATTTTGTTTTATTTTCACTTAACTTGTTCTGTATCTTTTACTTTGGAGGCTGGCCTCTTTTGTGGTTTCGCAGCAGTAGTGGCAACAGCCTATCGACGGAGAAGTGGCTGGTGGAATGAGGGCAATGGTGAAATTTCATGGCAGCGACTTGGAGGCGCCCGAGGGCATCTTTTTGCGGGAGTAGCAGAGAGCTGGATGGTAATTACGCGAAAAACATCGCGGCAGAGATTCTTCAGGAACAACGGCATCAGCGACAACCAGTTTTTTGGTTAAAGAAAATTGAGGAAATCACACATGCCTCGTAAAATGGCATTTGCAAAATTTGAAATAACTGTACGTTGAAATGAAGAGTAGTAAATTTACTAATCTATTTCATTTTTTATTTAAACTAAGTATATGCTGATGATCTCGAGAAACTTCTTTTCTGAAAGGGTTTCGCACAATTTGCACCTTTATATAATATCTTTAGGATTTCTCTAAGTAACATTTGCTAATATTGGGCTGTTTTGGTATTTGACGGTAGATTACGAGATTTTTGTGCTTAGAGTCGATCAATTGTTATCAGCAGAATGGGTACAGTATCGCAAAAATTGTTGAAATTGCACTGGATGTAGATACCACTAAATATAAAATTAAGCCTGTAAACAATCATATATGTGTAAAGAATTGCCCAAACACAATTAAGTTTTGTATAATACGTTTTTAGATATTTAATAAATTTCATATAAGATACAACATATAAAATTTAATTGTAATTAATCAGTAATTAAATGTTGGCTCAAGTCTTTACTGCATTTGAACCATTTATTATACTTTTAATGTGGTTAATGTAAAAATAAGTTTAAGAAATGTTAATTCAAATAAGAGCAAAACAAACATCTCTCAACAGAGCGTATGATATATCGGGGTGAAAAAAGGTTTTAAAGCAGATGCATTCAAGGAGTGTTATGTTAAAAAAAACAACTTCGAATCATTATGTACGTTTCTTTTCAATGCTTCGAAGATTCGTACGACACATTACCACACTTAAAGTAAACACGCATGGGCAGTACTCTGCGTCGCGAACTCTGGTCTGGTCTGTCCGGTGCGAATTGGGCCACGAGGTGGCGGGCGAGCGCGAGAGGTCGCTGCCGGCGCAGAACCGCCGAGTCACTCCCCGCGGGTCGCGGCGCCTTCCGGGAGCGCCGCCGGACTCTGCCGTGGGCGATGGCAGCCCGACCCACACGCGCATTCCTCCACTCCGAGACAACGCCTCACGAACCAATCGGAGATCAATCGAAGGAAACGGGTAGGACTAGATGTACGTCCCTTGTGGAAATATTTTTGCTTTTTTTTGTCCAATATATTAAAAGATGAAGCGCAGAATTAAGAAGGGAAGGCTTAGATGCAAATATTGGCTGATATACTTTCGAGAATTGAAAATGGTGATTTATAATAATTTTTTACTTCAATGTAATGTTGTCGGGACGTTCTGTACTATTATTTTAGATTATAAATATTAATTATATATTATGAATATTATTATATATAAATTGTAATATATTAATACAAAAAATACTCCATTTAAATTATCATTTTTTGCAGCTAGATGGTTGAAGCAATACACTCGAATATGTGATATTAATTTAGAGATAATTTTTAGGATACCTCTAACAGTGTTCATTTTTATTCTCTAACCATCAGTTGGGGGGGGGGATCAATTGTGTAGTCTGTACCACTAGCCGCGGGCGTGGATACAACCCGCAACACATGTTACATGCGTCTTGACCCTAACTAGGGACTGGTGGTCAGAAGCATTTAAAACGCGGATATCGAGACCCACTGACCCTCGCAATATGTTAATTAGACCACAAGCTTCGAAGTGTGACATTCAATTACATTTGTGAAAGTTTAGCTCTTCCGGTTCTCTGCTTCGCTTAATTGTGCAACATTTCAAAATATTTTCAGAATTAAATAATAAAAATTGTTTGCATTTGTGATAATCACACTGGTATACGTATTTTCTGATTATTAATAAAATATTAGCAATGTTGCAATATTGACTCTCGCATAACATACCGGTTCTATGAGGTAACACTCAATTTTCAAAGATCGTTCGCAGGTGGATTTCAGAATGAAGCTACATTCACTTTTGAAACAATGATTTACAAAGTTTAAAATGTTTGTAAAGGTTCAGTTAGTAAATTGCTATTCCATTTCTTCTCGAATGAAGGTACATGCCTTCAGATATCGTAATATGGTTGGATTATGTGTTAAGTATGCTCTCGTATGATGGTTTGGCAGGATTACGGCACTGGAAATGGGATGTCGAAAACGTCGGGGTGTGCGTTGAGGGACTGATGTGTCAACCAGAGGGCGCGATGATGTGCGCAAGAGGGCGGAGGTTGGGTGCTGCAAGGCGCCTGTGCCATTTCGCGTTTGGATTGTTAGGTCATTGGACGGAGGATACTTTTCGGAGAGGGTGGAGTGATGCGTTGAGGCGACTTGCGCAACCAGTGGTGGAAGACGTGTGGTGGCTGTTGGTTGCTGTGATGGCTTGTGGTTTTTGGGATATGCGATGGTGTGATGATAGGGTTGTAAAGCCGTGGGGAGGAGAGATAGTAGGGAGGGGGGGTTGAGGTGAAGAGGCGGAGGAACGAAGTGGTGGGATGGTGCGGCGGTAATTGTGGGGTAGCGTGGTGGTAAAGTGATGTATGGTATTTTTGTGCGTGTGTTTGTGTGTGTGTGTGTTTGTGTGTGTGTGTGTTTGTGTGTTTGTGTTTGTGTGTTTGTGTGTGTGTGTTTGTGTGTGTGTGTGTTTGTGTTTGTGTGTGTGTTTGTGTGGGTTTGTGTGTGTGTGTGTTTGTATTTGTGTGTGTGTGTGTTTGTATTTGTGTGTGTGTGTGTTTGTATT
>BOPP01000048.1:7026206-7060531 GCA_017312745.1 Gryllus bimaculatus
GTGTGTGTGTGTGTGTGTGGTGTGTGTGTGTGTGTGGTGTGTGTGTGTGTGTGCGCGCGCGTGTGCGTAATGGCAAGGGAGGGACATTAATAAGGAGAGAAAGAGCGCGTGCAATCCGTGGCCAGTTTCATAAGGGTGTCTGCGCTGCGCTGTGAGCTGAGCTGTCGAGATATTTCGAGAGAAATTAGGAACTTTTTGGCAGCAATCGACAGCAGTCTAGAGCATCTACGAAAGTGCAATTCCAATTGGCGCACATGCTCAAAAGTGATACTGTAAAATCAAAATATTGACCAATAAAGGTGGCTCATGCCATTTCACGGCAGCGCCTATGACCGGGTGGTTCTAGATTCGAGTACCGACACGATTTTCGAAACAAGCTCGTCAGCTAGGACGAATTCATTGCCTGGAGAAGAATTCTGGCGACCGGGTGGTGTGGTCGGAATTTTCCGTGGTTTCTTCGATCAACACTAGGTGAATGCTGGAGCAGTACCCTAATAAACAGGCCATGGACCGCGCGCGATCTTTCCTTCCTCTTCCTTGCCCTTTCCTACTTACGTACTCTTACACGAACGTGCACTTCGCCCCACACATGCCGAGAGGCCAGTCAAGAGCTTAGAGCTTCTCGGTTGTGGTGGTGCATCGCTGGGAGAGATACCTGGATGGAGAAACCCGCTAGCCGACGGTAGGTCGGCATGCAGCAGGAGGAAATCACCGCAACCTCCCGAGGAAATACACTCACTCGCACTAACGATCATAGAAGTTGACATGCGCGGAATCATTAACAATCAATCGATGAATCAATCAATCGAAATATTGCTTCTGTTTGCTGTACGCTTCGCTTTGCAGAGAGTACCCGGTTCATTGCGCAACTCGCGAGAAATCTCGAATACTTTTCTCGGAATTATCACCCTCCTAGTCGAACAGTCTTGCTTAGTTCTTAAACCGCCCTCGCAAGGGGAAGGGGCATATGTTTTCAGCTTTGACTTCCGGAGCTGCTTTCCACTCTCAAAACCTTTCAACTGATATTTTATGTGATCGCACCAGGTACATATCTTGAGTATGAGAATGTGTAGACTGCAATACACTCGAGGGCGCTAATGAGGGAAGGTCATGTTTTGTACGTCGACTTTCTGAGTTAGTTGCCGGTCTCTTAAGTGTAAACTCTCTATTAACAACGAAGAATCGTAGAGATCCCTTTTTGTTGATGTCCCAGCCGCAGTTTCGTAATTAGTACAACTATTTTAGATGAGCCATCGATATGTTTCTACGCCGCACGTTGAGTAACAGTGCCCTGAGCGACCCTGCACAAGAATGAGTTCGGTGTTTGCATGTGCAGTGTCTCAAAATGCATTAAACAAAAGGTGATCGTTTCTGCATTTTTTAAAGATATTAGTACAGTAAAACAATCGTGAAGTGCTAAAAATGTGTAAGTTTTTTGTGTGGCAGGAATGCAATGTCACAGTTAAGAGGTCTGTGTCTTCAACAATTGGAATGTAATATTTTAGCTAGTATGGATTTCGGTATCTAATGTGAATGTTTTATTTTGTATAGGTTTGGGGAGAAATTACACCAGAAAAACTGAATTGTTCTTATGTACACAATTCAATTACAATAGTTTTATAACCTGTAACCTCAATTGTAAATTTATTTCACATTGAAGTAATGATCCATGCGACTAGGAATGTATTTTGGTGCGGCTAACTAATGGTTAAAACGAACATACATTTTAAGAGGGAAGAACTACATTACCATTTTTCAGTGTATATTATAAAAGTTGAATGAATGCAAAATTTTCATAGTATATTGTAAGGCCATATTTTCTTTGATGCCTTCTTGGGCAAGCTATTGCAATCAAGTAAGACAAAGTTGACGACATTCCCGTGAGTTTGCCATGCACATGTTGTCTGAATATCTTGAGTTAAATGGCTAATATGTACCTCTTTCCAAAGACCGAAGTCTTAAAAATTGCGAAACAAGGTTAAGCGGTTCTGTCAGAGTGTCAGAATTTTTCAGATTAACAAGGGTGAAATGGTAAAGAATAACATTTAAGTGACATTCAGATTTTCGTCAGAGGTTGTAGAACAATTTGCTTGTCAGGATGTAGTAAGAGAGTACACGGAAGACATACGTTTGCGTGAAAAGTAGAAATTATAGGATGCCAACTGTCATGGCATTGTTACTCTTGTAGATTAAGCTACCGTAGCCAACAAGCCGGACATTTTTATCGTAGAAAAAGCCTGATAGTGTAAATGTTTGACCAACACAGCAATACCCGAAGTATTTTCAGAAAATACAGGAAATATCGTCGATGCACAAGGAAAGTGACACATCTAAAAATTTGTCATTTTGTAGCAAAACTTTTTATTCTGAGTAAAACCAATTTTATCAAAGCCAAACACATTTGTCCGCTGCGCATCAGCTGAATTGTAATCATCTATTTTACTAGTAAAACATTTGTAGTAGTTACATTTGTATTGGTTAAACTATACTATTTTCTGAACTATTCTTAACCTCATTCAAAAACGTCATTTGATGTCACCTTTGTCTTGTGCAACGAACATATTATCTTCGTCGTACAACATGATACTGTCAAATGTTGACAGTATTTTAATCTGCAATAGTAGTGTGTGGTAATCAGAAAATACGGGATTCAAATACTTATTTACGTTACCGGCGGGATACTTAGTGCCCTAATAGACTATCAACTCTCAGAATGGACATCCTTTTTCCAGATAATATTCCAAAAAGATGTAATTTTGAGCTCTTCCTCAACCATTAGGAAAACCCTAAACCTACATTCTCAACAAGCAGTCAAGAGTTTTCATGATATCACTGCCCCTTCAATAACATGGAATTTCCAGAAAAGAAATGATAAAGAAAATGGAGAGTAAAGAAAATAACAGGCTGTTCAACGTGAAGAATGAAACTTAGAGGTTATGTTCCATTCATTGCACCTGAGGTACCTGCATTCACTAAATCATGATCAACAACAGCTCAGTTATCAATTTATGAGATCGCCGCAGGATGCCAGCGAGGTACCGGTTAAAATGTAGCAACTTACGCCAGTCTGCCAAGCAAATTGCTGTCTGTAAGCAAATTTCAATGCAATTCAGCACATTGACAGGCAATAACAAATCATAGGTTATCAGTCCGAGAAAAGTGCCCACTCGATCCGTGAGTATAGCTGGTTCAGACCATCGAACGATTATTTTGACCGGTTGTAAAACAGTTTGTGTTTGCTTGGTTTGTAACGGGTACCAAAGGTATATCCAAGAGGGTTTATGATCATCAGCAAAAAGGTGTCTTTTCCCAGACTTCTTTGGAAAAGATGTACCTCGGGACTTGGTCTTTTGTTACCGGAATTTCTCCTGACTGCTCCTCAGTTTACTCGATACTAACGATACTTTATTATTGTAATATCGCCCAAAGAGTGTTGTCAATGGCCTTTCGTGTACTTTTTGTTTCTTCGGCTGGCGTCGATGCGAATGTAAACACGCGCCATTACTGTTACAAATAAGAACCACGGATAAAATCTTTAATACATATAGAAATAAGAAATACGGGAATATACCTCTAGATAATTAAACTAGAATAAAAAGAATATATATATATATATATATATATATATATATATATATATATATAGAGAGAGAGAGAGAGAGAGAGAGAGAGAGAGAGATCGGTGTAAAAGGTATGTACAACGATTTGTGCAGGATGTAGAATGATGAAAATTTCAACAACTAAAGAAAATTATTTTGGTCCATCTGTTTCACCTTTCTCAATACAAGTACTTTTATAAACAATATTGTTTATTTTAAAAATACATATAAAATATTGTAAATAATAATTTGTAAAAATGATGTATAATATGAAGTGTTGAAGTACTTATAAAAGGTTTTCTTTACGAAGGTTAACTTTTAATTACTCAAGGACTGACTTTCTTGATATTTTTTTAATTCTTGAAAGTTCAATAGATTTTTTAATGCAGGTCTTTGGCCTTTGGCGTTTGAAACGTTGGTCTATAAAAATGTAAAACTTATTTCATGAAGTTTGTTATTCTGTCTGCCTTAAAAAATCTCTGGACCTTTCAAGAATTTAAAATAAAAATAGTAAAATGCAAAATACCTCATATTTCCACTGAATTTCTTAACGAAACAGTCGTCTACTTTCCTAGTGCTTTACTGTACCTGGTTCCACCAACCATTACTTTATATGTCCAGTGTACGAAACATTTACACTGCAAAAAAGGTGCGTACTTTTTCGGGACTAACTGTATGCCTTTAAAGCAAGCCTGCACAACGCCTGCTCCCGCACGCCGTCTGCGCTCAAGACCCGGCCGTCTGCCTGCGAGAACATCGAAAGCGCAAGTGGTGGGGAAAAGACAGCCTTGCAGGGAGGTGAGTACCCACCACCCTCCCATTTGCACAGAGCTGTCGTCACGGTGCGTATATTGAATGCCTGGGCGTCTATTGCAATGATCGAAGTTGTGAAATTATTTTCCCAGTTGTTTAAATGGGCAATCTACGGTATTTCTAACTACAAAATCTATATTTCACTGTTTATGTTCTGTGTATTGCTATGAATCGACATATTTTTATTTTACTTATTTCATGCTCATTGATTTCATCAATAATGTTTTAAAACAGTGCCTTCATTTAAAAATGTATTGTGTAATTTTAACTAACAAAGACCAAAATTTACAATTTAACAACTGATTTTTCACGAAGAATGTTATAAATCTCCAAATGATAACATAACGCAGGAAATTGAGGGCAGTCTCTTACACCGAGAATGATATAAAAATGAAATATAGGCAGTTCCAAAAGGGGAATGTTTGGCAGCACACATTTGTACAGATTTTCCCTCATTATGAAGCTGAATAAGAGGTACCAACGAGCAAACCTCGTTTTCGATATTTTATGGGCAATCATTGAATTATTATGAGGCTTGTTAATAGAACGCAAAGGACTTAATCGTTTGTATACGATGTCGTAAACAATTATGAATAAATAGTGTTCGTTGATTTGAAATTATAAATATATAATGCAACACTTGTCGGAAAGCAAATAATTAGAGCAGAAAGTAATTTTAAGTATATGTTTGTTTAGCTTCGATAGAACCGTCTTATTCAATTAAACATAGTTAATGAAAAAAATAATTTATTGCTATCAAACACAAAAGATTCGGTATTACAATTTTGTATCTAGCAGCAAGCTAAATTAGCGATTACATTGTAGCAAAGTGAATTACATTTTCTTCTCTACAAGCATTGAAATGCTGATATCCCAATCAAATATGTATAATTCGTTTTAGCTTCATAGTGTACATTGCCATAAATCGACAACAAATATTTTCAAAATAAAAAGAAATGATATTTGTATGTAATTTCCCGCAATTGCTCTTTCAATTTACGCAATTGCTCTTTCAAGCTACGGTTCAAATTGCGCATTCCTATTGGCGTGATGAAACGTTAGAGTACGTAAAGGGATCAATAAAGAATACTGATCACGTAATGATTTTTGCCACACAATGTCAGCAGAAGGCTAAACACGTTTTCGACAATTTTTCTCCGAAATGTGCTGTCAATTACTAATATACTGACTGATACATCCCTTTTCAGCGCAATTGTGTATTTGTAGACTGACTTGCTTTTAACATACAGTTCGAATCAGACTTGCCAGTTCTTCTCCTGAAACATAAAAGATATCAAAACAAACAACTATATCCTAGTGACAGATGAAGATATCCCACGTTACTCATTCGCCCATCAAAGTGTCATCTTCGCCTATTCCAGCTCACCTTGCTGTTACACATACTTTGACAATAAAAAGCGCACATGTTTAAAACTAGGCTTTGGAGAATCCTTACCCCATATACTGTATTTTTATTGTATTTGGTAGCTATTATGTTGTCCTAAACGTTCTATTAATTACTATTTTTTTAAATGATCGTTGGTTTATCTTCAGTAAACCCGCTCGGGACTAAATGTTTCTCTCCCGTGAATAAAAGTATTGTAATGTTTTGTGCAAATTGATCGCTCTTAAAATGTATACGCGTCATTTTCTGTATTTTAAATTTAATGCGCGGAGGCTATCTAAAAATATCCAATGCTCCCAAAGTAACAACAACCCTCATACTTATTTTATGTGTAATGTTTATTTTGCAAGTAAATAAAAATATTACAATTAAATATTTAATATTATATATAATGAATTATTATAAATAGAAAACAAAATAGCTACTACTTCACTCCTAACTTACTCTTCAAAGTTTTACATGTGGTTATAATTATGTATTTCTTTATGTTTGCTCCGGAAAGTGTTGACAAGAGACTCTTGTTTATATGTAAATGTATTTCTTTCGTGCCCTGAGGTAATCCTTTACACAAATGATTAAGAGTGAAGAGACAATATGTCTGCAAACAGGAATGACGTAATTCTCCTTCAATTTATGGTGGTAAATAAACAGGATGTCTGTTCAAGGTGTGGGTAGTTGGAAGTAAAAAACGTCTGTGTAACGTGTTAGAAATTATTGCATTTTATTCCCCAAAATCCAGTTAGTGACAATTACACGTGTAAAATGTATTAATGTCTGTTTACTTCTAAGCTACAACATTATTTTCTATGCTGTTGAAATTAAGTTAATTTTCTTTCTTCAAATACATTTGCAGATATTCAATGATTTCTGACGGGAAATATCTTTGTTCACGGTATTACCTTCATATTCAAAACACTAAAGATTCTCATTTAGAATGTTTTGGAATTAGTCCATTTTTTGATTAAGACAATTGTTATGAAATACAAAAACTGTATTTAATTTCACATTCGTTAGCACCAACGTCTCGACAAGTGTTTCTTGTCATTTTTAAGGTTTGTACATTTTTACAACTAGAAAGAAATTCCTAAAATGATTAAAAGCTTTATACAATTAAATCATAAAAAAGAAAACAATGAGTATCCACTATAAGCAGATTTGGCCCATTATATGTTAAGTCGAATAATACATTGACAGTGTTCAGATTTAAGCGTTTTTTGCAAGAGTTTTCTTACACCATTTTTGGAAGTCGTTCAGTCGACAACTCGATTATTATCAGAGTGATGACTCTATTATTACCGTAGTGGCGAATATAACAGACGTAACGTCCAGCAGTCATCTGTCATGCGTGTCCTTTAACAAAAACTTCTTAATTATTATAACTGTAATGATACTTTACGTTTTGTTAAGTTGAGGTGGCTACCAGAACATCCTAGCAGAATAATCCACTACAAAAGACTTGAACAGATCTGAGTAAATACAAATTTCTGTTACATTTTCAGAAATAGTTTTCACTCTTTATTCATAAAGAGTAGAGATTGATTGTTCTATAATTTGTAAATCTCATTTTATCTGTTTTGATAAACTTGAAACTATACTTTTCGTGTTTTTGATATTCCTTGTAATACATATGTAGCACTTTTTGGTTGTAACTTTTCTGCAGATCTTACTTTCGTGCGATGCAATGGCAGGGTATCAATTAGTATTATTTATTATGAATCTCTTTAAAGAATCTCTTGAATTCTTTATTATGAGTCGTAAGCCTTTCCGACCATACTGGGACTGCATGATTTGATGGATGGGTGAACGTGAAGTTACGCCACATCAATATATGTTAGAATGAGAGGCACGGAAAACAGAATAACCCCAAGAAATCCCACCTTGAATCTGATTTCTTCTTCACAAATTTCACAGGGTTCGACCGCAGTTTGAACACCGATACCTAGACGGGCAAAGAAAGCGCTGGTGAACCACTATCTGGGATTGCCCGACGAATATGTTACGCTTTATTCCTGATGATATTTTCTCTCGTGGCTTACCGAATTAATATTTTTGTACCCACGATATCACCCTTCCTGTAACGTGACGCAGAGGAACATCTCCTTTATGAATACTATGGATGATGCGAGTCCGAGGCGAAATTATTTCTGCGAACTACTTTAACCGAATGAGATGAGAAACCTGAAGATCATGACTGGTCAGTTCTAAAGATGGAGGCTTATTGAGAAAGTGGCCTCACTTTGTCTAGGCGCATTCGACCATTTCGTGGTTAAATTCGTTTTTAACTTGTTTGAAGCATCTGCCATTTTGACTTGCTGCACATTTCTGTGTCCCAACCAAGCAAATGCGCAGCGTGATGGCTCATCTTCTCCTTTGTGCCATTGCCGGATTCTCAGACGTTGACTATAACGTTTACGATGGTTTCTCTGCGTCGTCAGGTCTAAATACTTCTCCCACACGTGTCAGTTTGCAGCTCGGTCAGTGAGTGGCTAACGAATTGCCCTCTCAGCCTGCTGAGCGCGGCTTCGAACTCACCCATGGTGCCTCGATCGCAGGGTGGAAAACCCTGCTTCATGAAAAACCCAGAGGCTATGTCGCACTTGCGGTTTGCAAAAATCCCTGACTAAATGCCTGCGAAATTTAAAACCCGCGGGAGAGGTGGCTCAGGGTATCAACTGCAGTGCCTCTGACTGGGAAGTCCTAGGTTCTAGACCCGACGGTAACAAGGAATTTCGACACTAGCTTGTCAGCTAGGCCGAATTCAATCGCTGTCTGGAGGAGAATTCTGGCGACCGGCTGCTCTGATCGGTAGTGTTTCGTAGTTTCTCCAATCAACGCCAGGCGAATGCCGAAACAGTAGCTTAATGCCCTGAGCCTCGTTTGCCTGCCCGTCCTAAAAAATCACCATATTACCTTAAGCAAGATCTTCCGTAATGATTATTTTTTGAGATCTTGGTTAACTTGCTCTGTGCCGAGAAACACGAGAGTCAAAATCCACTGGCAAAGCTGTGAGTCTGTAGGTGCCACCTAAAACAATTCCAGCAATGCAACCCATGATTGATCGGGCTTCTGGATAAACGACATCAACCTTTATAAACAAACTTCGGGAGTCAGTTTACGCTCTTACATCTTTGACCCCGGTGAATAAGCTAATAAGCCATGAATGCCTTAATTTTACACGAGAAATAAAAACAACGTTAAACTCAAGTAGATCAGGGATTAATGATATTCAAACGAAGGTGGTATTCAAACTAAACTATTTGGCTATATGTTTCGTTTGAAATCATTAATCTTTGTTTTACAGCATCAGACGAAATGTTTTTTTTCTTGGATCTTCTGTAAAATTTAAGCACTTATAGCTTATTAGCTTATTCACCGGGGTCAAAGATATTACACAGTTAGGAGTCAATTCCAAACCATACCCACTACGCCAAGCATACGGAAGATCATGATATTCTTTACGCTTCAAAACGTGGCTGTGGCTGTGATGTAATCTATTGGTCGAACTAGAAGGCAACAATAAAACAAAGACTACGTGAACATCACAATAACGTGGTTATTTGGAAAATAAATTATATTTCAAGACGCAGATTAGAAAATCTCACAAATTCGATTTTAAAAATCGAAAAATTCTTCTACTGGGAAAGTAGAAAACTAGCAAGGCTTATTTCCGAAACATTATTTATAACCATTATTGAAACAATAAATTCGAATGTGGAATGTAATCAATTTTTTACGGTTTTAATTCTGTATTAATAAAAGTAAAAAAACTCTGAAGGTTGATATCATGTTAAAATGAGATGAATTTCCATTTATTATATCTTGTACAAAATTTATGTAATTTTAATATTATTAGTATCTATTATTTATTGTTATTATTTAGTGTTCCACCTAAAGAATCAGACAAAACCGTTTTTGAAAGATTGTGCTATTCAATAAAACATTTTATTTGGAATTATAAAATTTAACAGTCACAAATGTAACATAATGGGTCGTACTTATCTTGCAGTGTCTGAGCGGAAAGCAAATTTTGCCGTTTCTCAGAAGTGCGAGCTATTCAAGAGGACGATCGGAAGGGGCGTGGCAGTCCAAGGGTGTACTTAGGGGTATATATAATGGGCTAATTTTAGCATCGGGGACGTCAGCTCAGGGATTTAGCATTAAGGCAAATTCCATGCATGTTACAGGTTTCTAACATTAGTTTGTGCCAGTGTATTTTTAAATTTTAGAATATGGAAAATAAAGCGTTTGTCGAATGAGTGCTTCGCGATTTGCGGAAGGTGATGTTGTGGTTGTGATATTTTTCCAAGCTTTCGTTCCTTGATTCTCGGTGAATTTCCGGCCGGTTTGCCCTGTGTATGACTATATGGTATTGCAGATGTTGCAAGTAAAGGTATAGACCCCACATAAGGAGGAAAGTAGGATTGGGTTTTTAGTGTTGGTTAGTATTTTTTGTATTATATATTTAGTGCGGGAAGTGGTGTTGAGACCGAATTGGGATAGTGAGGCACGTAACCGCAGTGTGTTTTCATGGGTGTGGGAGTGATGAGTTTGAGAACGTTTATTATTAATTTGTCTAGGAAATTATTGTCGTATCCATTCATCCGGAGCGTATGTTTAATGGTGCTTATTTCTTTTGTTTTCTTGAGATATGGAATATAAAAAATGTATGGCATGGGAGGCTGCGTGTTGTATGAGGGGGAGGGGAGTAATTTGAAGTGTTGTGTATGTTTGTGTATATTTGGGTGAATTTTCTGAATATATTAAAGTTGTGATGGTCCTATTACAGTGTTATAATGCGATCAAGAAAGCTTAATGCACTGTGTTCGTTTTTTATCTCGGTAATAAATGTAAGAAGTTGATGTACTGTGTAATAATATGTAGTTGTTTGGTGGTGCCCGATCAGTGCCAACATGTTCACTAATAGGGGCAATAGGCGGACATTTAAAAGTAGGTGTTCAGAAGCAAATAAGTGTTATCCCACTTTTCCATGCATATTTTAGGTAATAAGGGTGAATGAGGTGAACCCATGGGTAATCCAGAATCTTAGGTGTAAAATTTGTCGCTGAATTTGAAATTGGTAGCATCTATGCAAAAGGAAATTAGCGTCATAGCGATAGCATAGCATTAATGTCATAGCGATAATAGGATTAGCGTCATAGATTTAATGTCATAGCGATCTATCAATTCGGTGTTTAAACATGTTCTTGCATATTGATATTGGCACACTAGGAAAGAGGTTTGCAACATCTATGGTCACAAATTTACCGTTTGAGAATGGCATTGAATTTGGCACTGATAAATCCATTATTTTATTGATGAGATTCGAGCTGTTCAAAATTGTAAGCTGAGGTGTGAAATGTACGCGTAGTTTGATATCTTTGTTCAGTTTGTAAGCAATTCTCGGTATGTGAGTGTTTGTGTATGAAAAGTTATGATACGATACATCACGTCCAATTGGTTTATGAATTTTTGGCAAACCGTATAACCGAAGTTTAAAAGATATTCTTAGTTTTGATTTACAAGACCAATATTTTATCTTAAACTATTAAAACTTAATGTTTGCATTATTTTGTGGAGGCAGTGAGTTACGAGGAAGAAATCTCCGTCGATGAATTTGTCACTCTTGAAAATACACTGTATCAAATGGATCCTTCCATCAGCGACGATCTGCTGTTATTAACAGAGGGGAGAAATTGACTAGGGCTTGGACTCGGCGAGTTCTTGCTTTAAAGAGTTGATGGATGTGTTGGTGTTTTTTTAGGAGTGAAGTACTGTTTTTCCTGTTGAGAATATCTTGAATTTTATTGCTGTATTCTTCCTTGTTAAGAATTATTGTGGAGTTACATTTGTCAGCTTTGTGAATGATGATATTGTAATGAAATATGTTTTTCTTTCCGTTTTTGGAAGTTTGTTATGGCGAGGTGGGTTGCGGATGTGTATTGTTCAATGTGTTATATGATAGAATGTAAAATGGTATACTCGATTTCCATTTGAGTATTGTCATTTGGAAGGATTATATCTGGGTGAATGTTTAGATTTTATAGTGCGTTGGCGTTGGGTGAATCCGCCATTTTACTTAATTCTTTTAATTTAGACATAACAGGCAATGTACCTACACGGAGTACATTTAAATCACAAAAACCAATAGATCAAATTATAATTAACAAAACCACAACTCGATATGATTCAAAAACTACTTCAGCTTCCGGGTCAATGACCCCATCTCAATCAAGTTTTTGTTCATTTTCCCTGACACATTGCGCAAATGATGAGATGGCCCCTTGTTTTGCTTCTGGACATAAATGTAGCTTCCCTACGTGCACGTTTTGGTGAACTCTCCTTTTGCTTGTGGTGGTAGGAGTAGAGATAAGGGTGAGTTACTGCTCGTTATCTCGGGAACGAGAATGACTAGTTTTTCAAATGGTGTTAATCTCGTGCTGTTTTAAGTTTCATTTTTATTTATTTTGTTTCTTAAAATATCTTTTACTCATTTTTTACAAATTATAGTTAAAATGATAGGAAGCTATTCTGTAACTCAAGAAAACTGCGCAGGAGATCTTCTCCTCCTACGTCACATACATTTTTTACAGTTTTTTGACTAAATACATACATAAGTGGGTGAATATTTGTGACTTGTGACCTCTGAGTGTGAAACGATCATGTGCGCTAAGCAATCGACAATATCTTAAGCCATTAAAACGTGATACCTATAAAACAGTTTTATTTCAATTAACACCCAAATTTCCCCACATCGACCCTTCTGCGTCCGTGAGATTATTTTGGCAAACAACTATAGGAAATGGATAAATAGAACACGTAAGGAATGAGCTGAATAAAGAGTGGTCCTTCAAGAAGTTGTTAATTTTCGGTAAGTAGTTGTGTCACGTTAGCTTAGGAAAACACTCCCTTATTTGGTTCGGCCAAATCTGAATATTTTCTATTGGCCACTCCAAAACGACAGCAAGGAACCGGCGTACGCCACCGCGAGTGACATAACACATCCTTGAGTTCAGCAAACACAAAATTTCCAACCCATTTTACACCAAAATACAGATGCAGCTTTAGGACAATGTTGTTTTTGTGTATGTTACTTTGGCTCTATATAACCAGATTTATCTCAAGCCATCTATAGCTAGATTTTAGTCTTATGTTATTGTTATTATTAATAGATATTATAGTTTAAGATTTAATAGATTATATATTTCATTTAGGTCTTACCTTTAAATTACAAATGTAATTTTAATCAGCGCGATAGTTTCAACTGCAACGGTGTTTTAACAATTTATATTCCTGATTTAATTTATTTGACGTAGGCGCCAATGACCATAACTGATGTAACTCCCTTTAAACCTTAATCAATCGCGACCATCTTAATCGATTGCTTGATTAGTGATTTCGGGCACGTCAAGAGCTATGTTCATTAGTCCCGTAAGGGTAGAGCATGTTTTTCTTCGGGTGGTGGCATTGATTTTCTCCAGCTTGGTGGTGAGATCCGGTGCCGACCTAACTGTCGGTTAGCGAGTAACTAGGTATCTCCCACCGACGGGGCACCACCCAAGTTGGGACAAGCTCTAAGCTCCGGCCAACCGTTTTCATCGACTGAAAATTCATGGCGATCAATTGATCGTGTCATCTCGTACCTGCTACTAAAGCAATTACGTAATGAAAGGCGAGACATCCACTCGTTCATTTAACCGTTTCTGTGTAGGCAAAAAACACCCACCGCCCCCGCTTTCGCAGCGCGCCCCGCCCTCGCCAAACCCGCCCCCGGCAAACCCCCCCCGCCAAACCCCTGTGCCCGCCCCCGCTCCCGCTCCGCCCCCGGCTTCCGCCCCCGCCCCGCCCCGTCTCGGACCCTCCCAAAGCTTCCCCGGCCCGCCCCCGGCTCCGCCCCGCCGCCGCCCGTCCTCACGCATATCCGCTCGCCCGGCGGCCCTACCAGCTGCGCCCCGCCCGCCCCCGGCCCCCGCACCCCGCGCCCGGCCCGCCCCGCCGCCCCCGCCACCGGCCCTCCCCGGGCCCGCCCCCGGCCCGCCCTCCCCCCCTCCCCCCGCCCCCTCCCTGCCCGCCCGCCCGCCCCGGCTCCGCTGCCCCCGGGGCCCCCTGGGGGGGCCCCCCGGGTGCCCCCTGCCCCGCCTGCCCGGCCTGCCCGCCGCCGGGCCTGCCCCGGCTGCCCCTGGCCTGCCCCCGGGCCTGCCCCGGGCCTTGCCCGGCCTGCCCCCGGCCTGCCCCCGGCCCTGCCCCCGGCCTGCCCCCGGGCCTGCCCCCGGGCCTCGCCCCCGGCCTGCCCCGGGCCTGCCCCCGGCCTGCCCCGCTGCCGGCTGCCCCGGGCCCTGCCCCGGCCTGCCCCCGGCCCTGCCCCGGCCTGCCCCGCCTGCCCCGCGTTGCTCCCGCTATGGAGATACATACCAGCTCGGACAAGGGCATGATTGCCTGAATATGGCCCGCCGTACTCTGACCTACGCCCCACGGCACCTTCCAGACACGCACTCGTAATCTTTCTATCGGTGTGTTGGACCCCCGGCCCTCCCCCGGGCCTGCCCCCGGCCCTGCCCCGCCCTGCCCCCGCCTGCCCCCTGGCCCTGCCCCCGGCCCTGCCCCCCGGCCCTGCCCCCGGCCCTGCCCCCGGCCCTGCCCCCGGCCCTGCCACCCGGCCCTGCGCCCGCCTGCCCCGGCCCTGCCGCCGGCCCTCCCC
This sequence comes from Gryllus bimaculatus, assembly GCA_017312745.1. Classification (NCBI taxonomy): domain Eukaryota; kingdom Metazoa; phylum Arthropoda; class Insecta; order Orthoptera; family Gryllidae; genus Gryllus; species Gryllus bimaculatus. The sequence continues at coordinate 7,040,719 of BOPP01000048.1, forward strand.
CGGCCGTGCCCCGGCCTGCCCCCGCCCTGCCCCGGCCCTGCCCCCCCCCGACCCCCGCCCTGCCCCGGCCCGCCCCGCGGCCCCCACCCGCCCCCGCCCTGTGCGCGAGCGCTCCCTGACTCCCGCGTCGCCCAATCGCGGTAAATGTGCCGGTGGTCAAACGGCCTCCTCCTTCCGCGCGGCGCCTGCCCATTAGCGCCCACAGAGCGCGTCTGGTCGCGGCGCCCTCTGCAAAATTCTCCTCCTCACGCGCCACCGCCCCCGCCCCCGCCCGCCGGACATGGGGGGAAGCTTACTGGCCGGTGACTGTCATGGGTGGCACATGTTTCGCGTGGAGGGGGTTGGTGCGTTTGGGGCCGGATAGATTGTTTTCGTTGCACCTCTGCGGGCGCGTGTTCGTCGAAATTCGTGGCGCTGGCGGTGCGGTCGTAGGAGCCACGCGGTGGATGCTCTTGCGTTGGGCTGGGTCTCGCGGGTCGAAGCTTCGTGGAATAATATACACGGGGCTGCGAATCGCAGGTTCGGTGAACTGGTGAGTACTGGACGTTTCATGAAAGTTCGTGATGCCTGCCTTCTTTCTCCAAGGATACAGCTCCGATGCCAGTCTTGACTTTTTGAATTTATTTCTTTGCCGTCAAAATACAGTTTAAAACAGTTCGTGACGAATTGTGGGTTGAATCTCTGCACGTTTTCTTGATCTTCCGAGTCCCTATCCCCTCGCTTTTTCCATCCTGACTGAATTGGCAACGGGCGTTTTAGGGAAAGTTTGGGGTGGAAATTTGGTAATCTAATTTCACTCGTATTCGAGCTAGAAATTTCAGCTCCTATTCCGTATAGTGTTGTGTAAAGGAATATACGATTACCATGAGAACACGAGACATTATTTGATGGCACTGACGAAGTAACTCAACATTCTACCAAACCCCGGGGTGCTCTAGAGAAGGTGTGCAGCGAGTGAAGTTACATTTAAGTCCAGAAGGAAAACTATGACCAACCTCAGCATTTGCTCAAGGAATCTAAGGGAAATCGACGAAATATGCGATCGAGGGGGAGGGGAGTTATTAATCTAGCAGATAACAAGTACTCACGTACTACAACACAGATGGAGTCTTTCAATATGACAGGAGATGAGCCATATGGGATGGTATGCGTGTCGTATACATGGAGTCTTTCAAGATGGTAGGAGATTTAATAAGACGTATGCAGGTATCTTCCGTTCAATTGTATGACGGTGTCGGAACAGTATATTTAATAATGGATATCGGACAGCACACCACCCCCTCCCGTGTGGTCACTTCCTTCTTTTAGGATCGCTCGATGTGCTGAATGGAATGGTGTGGGAGGGGAGATGTGCTGTATGGGGCCATATGGGTAGGGTACAGCACATCGACCAGTCCTCAGGATGGGCTCACCCCACGAGAGGAGGTGGTGCACAGACCGATATCCATTATTAAATATACTGTTTCGACACCGTCATAAAATTGAACGGAAGATACCTACGTAAGTCTTATTAAATCTCCTACCATCTTGAAAGACTCCATGTATTCCCCACGCATACCATCCCATATGACACATCTGTCATATTGAAAGACTCGATCTGTGTTGTAGTACGTGAGTACGTGTCATCTCCTAGATTAATAACTCCCCTCCCCCTCGATCGCATATTTCGTCGATTTCCCTTAGATTCCTTGAGCAAATGCTGAGGTTGGTCATAGTTTACCTTCTGGACAGCATGAAATTGAACGGAAGATTCTGTACTTTCCTTCACTTACTAAATTCAGTGTAGGAATCTTTCTTTTTGCCAGCCAGTTGGAAGACAAAACGTTGAAAACGTTTTTTCTTGGAGCCCAAATTAGATTTATTTACTCTTGTTCAGAACGCTGTCCAAGGAACGGTTTCTTTAAAACCACAATAACTCTGAAGATCACTACTACAAACCACGCATTCAACTTCATTGGCGTTCCAAACTTTTAGGAGTGCTTGACGAGAGCCGTGAAAATAAAAATTATGTAGATGAACATTTGAACAGTTATGTTTAAATACGACATTAAAAGGAAGACGCGGAACGAGAAACAAGACTTAGAGAAAAGCTCTCTATAACTTTAGGTCAGGTTTCAGGACGACTGACTACACACGCAAAACAGAAGTTTTTAAACCTCTGTTTCGGTAATTCTGGAGTTTGGAATGTTTTTGGGAGTGAAAAATTTTAAATGCTTACACAGTATATACAATAAAACGTGCTTTTATTGTCAGAATGTAATTGTCATACATTTATAGATTATATTCGTAATAATTGAAGTGACATTTTTAGGGATCTTTAATGAGGATTAAAGTGATTTATCAAGATGGTGCGTCGCTATAAATAGATTTGTTATGTTCTTTGGTTATTCTTATGTTTAATTCTCTGCGATATGGAGTGTGATATCTGTGAATGTGGCGGTGAAAATGACACCATAACAGAATATACGTTGCGCAACATTGCTCTATTCTATTATGATTTTCAATACCTGCCTCTGTGTTGCCTTCCTTGGGATGGGAAATTATTTTAGGGGCACAGGCATTGCTTGTCGATGATGATGGTTTGGTAGAATGAGAAGCAGAGGAAACGATGGAAAAAATTCTTGTTACCTCTGTTATAATTGCTAAACACTCGTATATTACTGACATGCAGGGGTGGCTCGTGCTTACGTTGCATCAATGGCGTGCATTCAACCCTAGCACTGTTGGGGTAAGCTAAAAGTAGAAGTAAATGAATTTTGAGAATTAAAACTACAATGAACCGTATGTGATATGATCAAAAATCTTGCACCCACAGTACACTTTACTGCGATCTTTGCGGCGGACCACTACTCCTGCCCTACTCTAACCCCCCGCTCTGAAATCGTCGCTGAGGAAGAGTGGGCCACTAGAACTCCCCTCCCGACAGCGGCTGAGCTCGACCTACCGATTTCGCCAGTGTCAAAGTGAGACGGTAGGACCTCCCGGTCAGCCGCTCTGCAGTGACGCCCTGAGCTACCTGAGCCGGTGCTTGCTGAGCGTGTCCGCCGAGCCTCGCGCGCGCCGCCGCGCCGGCCTGCGTCGCGCAGCGTCGCGTCGCTCGAGGCGGAATGGCCGCGCGCGCGTGGGGGCGCGGGGGCGCGAGAGCGCGACGGTGGAGGCGCCGGTGGGAGGCGCGGCACAGATTCTCAACGCCGCCCCCGCCCCCAGCGCCGTCTGCGGTCGCGCCTTCCGGTAACGGCCACGCCCACCCTCCACTCATCCAGAGACCGCTGTCGCGGTCGCCTTCAGGTGTTTTGCGGTGAGACACTCCAATACAGGATTTGCAAATCTGTGCATCGATACAAGGACATCTTCAGAAAACACCTAAAGGGATTGAGTAAAAAAACAACTATTAACAAATGTATGTATTTGTGATAAAATTTAAGAAATCAAAACGTTTTAAAATTGTTAATTAATAAAGATTCAAAATTAAACCTTTAAATTAGTTATCTCCTTTATGTAACTTTAAATAATTTGATTTTAAATTTCTCCATCTTTTAAGACATTACATTTTAAAAATAATTGTTAATATTTATGAACTGATGCATTAATATTGAGAAATAAATTCAAAAATATATAATATTGAAACACATTTATATGTTAAAAAAGTTCTGAATCTTTTCAATGTAGGGGCAGGCATAGTTTCATGCATCAATATTACAGTGTTCTGGATAGTTAATGCCGGACTAAAAACCAACAATAAATGACTGTGTTTTTCATACTGATATGAACAAATGTTCCTTACGTCATGTAGATGAAAAGTGCTTCCTTCCTACACAAAAGTTTGCGGACAATTTCTATTCTTCCAGTGCACACAGAAGCTTGATCTAATGATGAAACGGACCTGTAACATAAAACTTGAATGAAGCTTGAATTCATGGAGACGCAATCTTCAGTGTTCGAATACAATAAGCGAGACACACTTGTGAATTAATGAAATTGTTCTGTACTCTTAAGGCACACAACTCTGAACGGTATTGGAGTACGACACGTTCCCTCTTCTACGATTAAAAAATACATTGCGTCTTTTCCGGTACGTGTATTAACTTCAAACTGTCAGCGAGCCTTCGTGTCTCGAAAAGTGGACCTGCTGAGAGATCTCAAGACAATGACTGTTTCCATTGCAGGGTTTCTGATAGCGAGGTACAAAGGTTCCAGTCCCTAATCTCGAGATAGCTATGTCGAATTCAGTCGTTGTCTAGGAGATAATTCTGTGGCTGTTGTGATCAGTGGCGGATCCGGGGGTGGGATGGGGGCCATGCCCCATCTCAATAGAGTTGTCGTTTGTTAACGTCTTTTATTTGGCAAAATGGATTAAAATATTTGTTAGAACAATGTAATTATTTTAAAAATATAAGTGCATAGTAACACACATACACTACAAAAATAATATACAATATAGTAACAAATACGTTTATCATTAAAGAAAAATGTATGATTACCACCTTCCACCCCCAAATAATCGGCTGAATCCACCCTTGGCTGTGAGTGGTAGCTTTCTCCGATCAATGCTGAGAGGCAGATTCAGTACTCTCATCCAGAAGTAACCATTATGGCAGATTTACATGATGATGGTGATGTTATTTTTCTGTGATTAGGGAAAGGCGCCTGGAAATTGTTCTGAAATATCTCTTTTAGTTCGCAAAAAGGAAAAAAGACGGCAACACAAAAATCTGAATTTTGTCCTCCGTCTTCTAATTTCGTAATCCATATTTCTAATTTGGCCTCGAACATGTTAGCGAGTGGGAAGCTCAAAATAAATCTAAAACAAATATATAGAATGTGATATTTTTCAAAAACTCTCATCATTCTGTCTTCATATGAAGAAAAAGAAGGAACGAGCTGGAGAAAGTAGAAGAGAAGAAGAAGAACAAGAACAAGAAGAAAGTTGAAAGACGCCAGAAAATAGAAGTATAACGATAAAAAAGGAAGGGAAAGAAGAAATAAAAGCAACAAACCCGGAAGTATAAAAAAGTTGCACGAAGCAAAAGAAGAATGATATAGGAAGCACTGTGTTTTTGCATTATTTGAAAATAAATCAGCGTGGGAATGAGTACCTGTGACATCTGGCGGCTTTCTTTAGCTGAAACTTTTTATTGTGTTCCGTCAGTCCGGGAAAATTTATTTCTATTTTCGTCCCGTAATGACAACGGGAATTACTGCGCCAAATGATTTCGTGCAAAACGCAGGGGTTGTCCAAGAGCTTTTTCCTCGCCAGGCCGCAGTTTCTTTGATCTCGGATGCTTCTTCCTGCGCACACGGATGCAAGGCGCCCTCGTCGCGTTTCCAGTGCTCTCGTGATGCAAGCAAGAGCGCGAACTTTGCTTCTCCTTACACCGCAACGACTTATGACGTGTTGACTTTTAGGCAAATGTGCAATGTATTGTTACAGAATAGCTAGATAAATGCAGACGAGGGTTGTTAAGATGATGTCAGCTGACCAGCTGGGCTGATACCCTCAGAGCCAGAGAAAGGACCGACTAATCTGTCATCCGTGTCTCTCATAACCCTGTCTCTCATAACTGCAAAACGGGAAGCGGGAAGTAACACTAGGAACAACGGGGAGCGAACACAACAAGGCTTCCCGATAGAGAAGATTCAGTAGAATTCTGGCACAAGCTACGGTGCAACCCACTGAAATAAAAGGTACGAATAAAAGGTAATTTATAATTTGCAAGATGCAGTTGTATAGGTTGCAAGGTTGCACGTTTAAGTTGTATGTGTTGCAAGGTTTTTGCCAATCACTGTTGGAAACCGCCAAAATTTATTTAAAAATTTACTTTCTTCATAATTTAAATTTGGTATAATTTATGATAGGGTGAGTTTCGGACCTTTTGGGGTTGGGTTATTTGGGGTTCGGATCTTATGTTTTTTTATACAGAACGAACAGTATTGAAGGAAATTTGACCACGAAAAGTTTCATTTTTGAATTAGTAATAAATAGTTCTTCACTACAATATTTTATTCAAGAATCTCTATGTCAGACGAATGACAAAGGATGTTTCTATATTCATTGAGAGTGACGGACCGTCCGTCCGCCCTCCGTCCGTCCGTCCGCCCTCCGTCCGTCCGCCCTCCGTCCGTCCGCCCTCCGTCCGTCCGCCCTCCGTCCGTCCGCTCTCCGTCCGTCCGCCCTCCGTCCGTCCGCCCTCCGTCCGTCCGCTCTCCGTCCGACCGTCGTCCAAGTCCCTACTCTCATCGGTCATCCACCTTCAGTCTTCTCTCAAAATTCGTATTTTGCCATCTCTCAGTGTTGCAGCTAAAGCTAATATTTTTTAATAGATTTTTTTCTCCGGCCCCTTGCAATACGGATTATCCAAGTTCGCCAGCCCTGCTGTTGGTACGACGGGTTGACCAGCGGCGGGCTGAGCACCTGAGCCACAGCGCTGTGACGTGCAGCTGCCCCCGCGCTCTCGCGGGTGACGTCAGCGCCTGCGCGTCGCGGAAGTGCTTCTGCGCCGCCGCGCGCTCTGCGCTTCGCTGCGCGGGGGGGGGGGGGCTTAGCACGCGTGCCTCTACCGCGTCCAACTCGCGCGTTGGCGTAAAACACGAATTACCTGTTGGTGAATTATTTTGTGTTTCCGGCCGCGTTAACTGCGTTGATCTTTACTCCCGTAAATTATATTTAAATTTGTTTACTTCGGAAAATACATTTCGATTTCCAAAGTACTATTTTATATTGCCCATACATTGGATAAGCTGAATGTAACTAGTCTGCCTAAAGTGCATGTGTTATAATTAAATAAACTTTACAAGAAAAACATATTTGGGAATAAATAATATTCCTTTTGACGTGAATTGTTTCGTCCTGCCTGTTTTGAAAATGGCAACTGTTCATAGAGCACAATAAGCGGAATTGAAAGATGACATATTTCTCTATTGTATTTTCTATCGTGTAATTGTAAACTAGTGATAATACGCGGCATATTGAAACTTTTCCTACTCGTAGGGCTACTACTCAACTTCTAGTACTTTTTTAAGCGCTTGACAAAGATATAAAATTGACGAATAAATTAAATTGAAAAATAAATTATGTCTTGATGTTGCAGACGGTACAGGTTCAAAGAATAATTAAACTATTACAATTTTGAAAATCTCGCAGGTTTGATTGAAAATCGTAAATGTGTTATATTTATACATATATTTCTATTCAAGCAAAATAATTAAAGAAAAATTTGAAGGCATTTTTCAAAAACTTTGAAAATGCCACATATCTTTACAGGTTGAGATTAAACGTCATGCAGGATTAAATGTCCTGGCTTCGTGGGCTCCCTAGCGTCGGCTATCACTGGAATGGTGGGAATGGACTTGTTGATTTGTTTTTAATGATACCGGACAGGTCACCTAGCAAGGTCATTAGTCCCGAAAGTATAGTGCATGCTTTTTCTCGGGGGGCGGTGGTCTTTCTCTCGCTGTGTGGCGCCGACCTACTGACAACCTGCTAGCGGGGTATTCCCCAACCAGGTATCTCTCACCAACGAGGCACCGCCCAGCTGGAACAAGCTCTAAGCTCCCGACAGGTCCCTCGGCATGTAGACTTGTGTACTGTACGTTTTACTGTGTGTGTGTGTGTGTGTGTGTGTGTGTAAGGGGAGAGGATAAGTCAAGAAAGAGGTAGGAAATATCGCTCGTGGTCCGTGGTCCGTTTGTTAGGGTACTGCTCTGGCACTCGCCTGGTATTGATCGGAGAAACTACGGAAAACTACCGATCAGAGCAGCTGGCCGCTAGAATTCTCCAGCCATCGACTGAATTCGATCTAGCTAACAAACTAGTGTCGAAAATCCTGCAACCGTCGGTACTCGAAAATAGGACCTCCCAGTCACAGGGACTGCAGGGACATTAGTTGATGCCCTGTTGATGAGTTATTACAAAATAACCGAGAATGACAAAAAAAACGTAATTTCAAACTGATTGGGTAGCAGGATAGTTTTGGATTGGTTGACGACATTAATGTCACCATTTAAATTTGGTGTTTGGGCAACAGAATACACACGTTTGCAAGCTTGGGTTAACGAAAGTAGTAAATGATGACGCTACGATTAAATGACTCGTGCGAATTTGCCGGAAGGCGGGTGTTTTCGTCACATAATATTGAGTGGATGGTTATTTTGGGTTTCTGAGCGCGTCAACTGAGGTGGTAATTATTCCCGTAAGTGTAGTGCAGGTTTCACTCTGCGGGAACGTGCTGTTCCAACCGAGACCACTTCTAAGTTCACGGCATTTGTGGTATTGTAGAGGATATACGTGTAAGTGTGAGTCAAGGGGGAGGGGAGGTCAAGTATACAGAACGAAAGATCATGCGCGGTACGTGGCCCATATGTGAAGGTACTGCTCCGGCATTCGCTTGGAATCGACGTGAGAAACCTGGAAAACTCTCGATCAGAGCAGTTGGCCGCCAGAATGCTCCCCCAGACAGTGGCTGAATCGAACTAGAAGTGCCAAAAATCCACTGCGGGATTCGACCCTTAGGATCTCCCGGCCAGAGACACTGTAGTGGCAACAGCTGTTCTCCCGAGCCTTATCAGCCGCTATCACTTAAGAAGTGATATTAGAACCAAAGAGAATCATCACATCTGCCGTCGAATTATTGCAAGCTTTCCAGTCACTTGATTTATACGAATGAATGTGATATCCGCCTTAAGAAAAAACATTAAGTTACAAACTGTTGGGTATTGTACGTGTGGTCATTATGGAATTTTTCTCGTACGTATAGAAAACATTGCAAGTGTGTAAATTGGTGAAATTCAGTTCTAATTCTGTGTTTAAATTGGCATTTCCGTATGTCAACTGTTAGAGAGATCATATGGACATTAGGGAGCGTTTACTATTTTAATGATAGGGATTGGCACTAGGTATAAATAATATCACGTTTTGACTGTAAAGAGAAAAGTTTGGACAATGGCCATTAGGTGTATTGTATCTTAATTCAGTATTGTTACCTCATGTAGAATTTATGACACAGTTTTCATACAGAGTATTTCAGAAAAATTGTTCTCAGACAAAAGGCGATCCTAGTGGCTTTTCATATGGAAATAATGTTAACTGGATGTAGCTGTTGAATTTATTACTAATTTTCCTAATTTCTCTTGTCGAGATCTTTCTCTCGGCAATTTCTTTAGTCATCTACTCGAATGAAATACAAGTCGTATGCACTTCCGTGCCATTAAACATTTTTCTTGTGTAATATTTTTCTGATAAAGTTTCATTTTAGAAGTGAATATAAATAAACATGAAAAAACTTCCATATTTTCATTTTGTCGAAGTCAGTGTAGAACTGCTACAGTATGTCAGCCAGTGCTATTACAGAACTGCTTCAGTATGCAGTCAATTCTGCCCTTATTGCGGTCTTTGATTATGGTGGAGCATAAAATTGATGGTTAGACCACAAGCAGATTTTAGAGTTGTGAAGAGTCGAGCAGGAATCACATGTTCAACTTATTCAAATCTTATAAAAGAATTTCTCAATCCCGGTTAAATGAAAAATTCCAAAGAAGTCCACGTCAACCTCTTGGTATTCCTAACGTTTCAGCGTCATTCGAAAGAACGCCATTGGTCAAAGATGACATTCCACAACACACTCGAAACGTTAGCGGTTCTGAGGCCTTTGAGAGAGATTTTAAACAGGGGTTATTCAATAACGGCGCCGTCCGCGCTCCCCAGGAGTTTACTACATGTCGTTGCCTTGTGTGCACCGTCCCGTCTGTCGGTGTTCTGTTCTCATGACATCATCTCTTCTTTTAGCCCATAGTTTTGCAACTCAGACTGTCCCTCGCGTGGGCACCTTTGAGGACGGACGTCATCTGTCAGTTACTTGCCCTCAAAAAGAATCCTTCTATGTGGCGCTAAGTGAAGCCATTTTTGAACTGTTGGGTAGCGTGACAAGCAAAATTCTAGGGAAAGTCGGGATTTTCAAACTAGTATCTGAGTCATCCATCAGGATGGAATTCTTTGGGAAAAAAGTATTGTGTATTAAGATTTTTCTTACCAAGCTGATATTATTATTATTATTATTATTATTATTATTATTATTATTATTATTATTATTAATTGCTAATTAACTAAAAATTACCCAGACAAATTTTAATTTAGATTCTGACATTCCTCTTGATCCAGATACTTTAGTCAGTCTGCTGTGTCTAGCACGACGTTCATCTGAACGTCGAACATTTTGGACAAGTTTTCGGCTCCTTTTCTTGTTGTCATCCAAATACTTTAAATGGCTCTATCCACTCACAAGCCAAGCTTGCAAGCATGGCTTGTGCTGGTTGAATATTCGTCTCCAACACATTGTTCCAACAGTGGAACTATTTGTGGATCTTAGGGACATATAAGCAGAGATTTCTATTGTAGAGACTGTATTTTCTTAATTGTAAAAATGTCCTATTTTGTGTGAACTTCATCTTCAGGGCAGCCTATTTATTCATTTCTACTGTGTGTATTGTGTCTTTGAGTTATGATGTTTTCGCTAACTACTTTCTGTCACGTATATCTATAATTGTTCAGAAAATGAAACTTCTTTCGCAGTAATGAATAGTATGTGTCACAAACGTTCAGAAATCCTCTAACTGCTAGATTTCTAATTGGAATTTGAGCTTGATTGGGAATGTTTGGAAAATATCAACATATCTTCAAATTTTAATATTACCTTTTCTCCGTTTTGTTGAAATTGAATTCTGCAACTAGTGGCATAGTTACAAACTTCATTGACATAATTTCACGACACAAATGAGTTCTAATGAGGGAGGGAACATTTTAGAAATAAGCAACTTATGAGAACAATTTAATCCTGGAGGCGACATGCCTGGTATATGTGACCTAAGATAGTTGAATAGTTCAGTAACTTGTTCGTGTACTGAAGCCGATGAAACGAAATGTCACAAAATTTTTTTTAAAGAGGAACAAGTTCGTCACAGTTCTGAGAATGTCTATAATGATTAGTTGAACAGCAGGAGATGAAAGTTCAAGTTTCTTTTTGCACTTCTTCGATGCATTGTCATGCAGTTGACAATCTTCTCTGTCACTCTGATCAGCAACTTTCTCTCTTCTTGGAAAAATTACCTAGTGTGATATCTATTTATTCAACGCACCTACTGTTTACCTTGCAACGATAATAAAAATGTCCATTATTGATTTTCTGTGGATCTTTTATAACTTGTTCATATTCATAACAATAATTGGTTATTTCGGAGCACGTCAATTGCTATGGACATTAGTCCAATTACTGTACTATTTTTATTTTATTTTGGAGGATGGTGTTGTTCCTTCTTAGCTGAATTGTGAGATCCGGCTCCGAACTACACGTCGATTTGGGGGAAATTTCCCCTTCCAGGTATCTCTCTCATCTCGGTCAGGATAACTTTCAACATGATTGGTAGTACAGGGCAAGTAATTGTGTGTGTGATAGAGGAAGAGAGAGAGAGGGAGAGGGAGAGAGGAGGGAGAGAGGGAGAATGAAGAACAAATACATAGCTATATAGCTAGTGTCGAAAACACGCCCCCGTTGAGGTTCGAGAGGTCCCTGGGGCTTCCTGGTCAGTGTTTCCTCCGAGGGAGCGGCAATGCTGGCTCTGAGCGAAATCAGCCGCACGAAACAACAGGATATCGCGGAAAGTGTTAAAAAGAATTGAAAGGCTATCTTTTAATTTTAAAAAAACTATTCAATATTCAAAAGTGAATTTGTAACGAAATTTCTCTGTGAAATTATGAATCATGTTAACGTTGGAGATCAGTCAATCGACGTCATAACAGAAGAGTATGTGTTTAAACACTGAAGAGATTCCTGATGTAATATGGAAAAGAAGAATTATTTTGTGAACATATTCTCAAATTGCATTCTTGAAGATTAACTCAAAACCTCTTCAAAAATTCCTAAAATTTGATGCAGACTAGAGACCATGAATACAGATTTAAAGAAGTTGAATAACACTTGGCAGAGCTCAAAATATCAGTATTTAAAACAGAATGTTCATAATTCAGAAACAATCTTCAAGAATCTACAAGTTTTTAGAAAATACTTTAAGAACAATGGGGTTGTTTGAACTGAGGATAAAAAAGAAAAAAATGCAACCAGAGAAAAGAAAAACTACTCATGATTGGTATCATTTTATATGGAGTAGCATTTCATAAATGTAAGATCAGGAAAATGTTGATGAATATATATTTTGTGTAGTGTAGATATTAATTTCAACCGTTGAAGAATTAAAAAAAAGCACACCAAATTAAAAACATTCAGTTTTCGCTTCCAACTCTTGGGAGACGAGACTTGAGAATGCATTACACTTCGAAATGCTACATAACGGCGAAGTATTGCTTGTCGACTTCAAAAAACAGAAAACGAGTTGTTAACTAAGCAACTGAGGATGCGTCATTGTTTTGGTGCATTACCTTGCATATATAACACATCAGTGTATTCTCAAATGGCTTACCTCAGCATAATTGTTTTCTATATTTGCGGTTGACGTCGATGTATCGAAATACGTTGTTTTCCCTACCTACTTTAAGGTTACAAAGGTTGAAGAATTGTAGAAGAGATAGAAATGTAGGACAATTCCTTGAGGATATGTAAAACATTTAGCTGTCATTCGTGCCTCTCGAAATCTTACGAATTGCTCACAAATGTTAGCAAAAGCCATAGCGTATACGAATGTAGGAGAGAGGAAATTAATGTATCTTAGAAGATTTATTAATTCCATTTATTCAATTATTGACGAATATTTAGGTATACTATATATTTAATTAATGTACTTTCTTAGATGTGTATTGATTTCATACACTGAAAGAGGATTATGATAAAACAACTTAATTGTTGCGAAAATTTATTTAAGAATATAAGTCACAACTATCTGGTCAATCAAAAAAAGGACTCTCTCCGAGTGATACCTCCATGTGATTACGAAAATATTGTTGTTACTGTTTGTCATCTAAGTACGGACGCCCTGTAATCTGCAACAAAATACAAGTTTTCGTATTTTTGCCATTTCCCAAACAAAGTTAATTTTATTTTAAGTGTTTAGTAGTTCCCTGGCACCTGTGACGGAGTTCCTTTCTGAACATCCCTAGTGCTTCCCTACGTACGTAGTATTTCGGTGTGGCAATTGACGTGAATGGAGTGTACAGCATTCAGTCACATCCGGCAACAGACCGCATTGTTGTGGTACGCTTGTTATCGCAACGGCGGCGGCGACGGGCCTGGTGGAGGAGATGGGCTAGGAAAGAGCCGGCGGCGAGGGGGAGGAGACGGGGGCTGGGTGGTGGGGGCGGAGGCGGGATCGGGATCGGGGGGCAGGGAAGGCGAAAGGCGGAGGCGAGGCGAAGGCGGAGGCGAAGGCGGAGGCGAAGGCGGAGGGCGAAGGCGAAGGCGAAGGCCGAAGGCGGAGGCGAAGGCGAGGCGAAGGCGAAAGGCGAAGGCGAAGGGGCGAAGGGCGAAGGCGAAGGCGAAGGCGAAGGCGAAGGCGGAAGGCGGAGAAGGCGAAGGCGGGTGGAAGGCGAAGGGCGGGGAGGCGAAGGCGGTTGAGGCGAAGGCGGGTGGAGGCGAAGGCGGTGGCGGCGAAGGCGGTGAAGGCGAAGGCGGTGAGGCGAATGGCGGTGGAAGGCGTAGGCGGTGGGAAGGCGGAAGGCGGTGAAGGTGAAGGCGGTGAAGGGAAGGCGGTGAAGGCGAAGGCGGTGAAGGCGAAGGCGGTGAAGGCGAAGGCGGTGAAGGCGAAGGGGTGAAGGCGAAGGCGAAGGCGGTGAAGGCGAAGGCAGGGGCGGGGGGAGATGGGCGGAGGTAGGGACAGCACACACCGCCTCTCAGGGATACACGTCACGATAAAGCGCTGAATCAGGTGGTGTGGAACCCCGTTAAGTCCAGAGGAATGGCGATAGCGGTGACGGCGGTGGTGGTAGCAGCGTGAATGTCGGCATCAGCATTTGCGTTGGTGCCGGTGCGAGCCCTTGAGGGAGATGGCACAGTCTGGAAAGACCAGGCGTAACGCCTCTGCAGTTTCCACTCCAATCTTCCTTCCTGGCTCGACAATTGCGCCTTGTTGGTTTTGTCATTTATCGAGAAGTAACTCGGTTTGCACATTCAGATTTCAAGGACAAATCGAAAAATATAATGATTAAAAAACTGAATCAACTAGTTGGAATTATTTAAACTATTATTTAAAAAATGCACTTCCTGTGAATCTGTTGTGCCTCAAGTAAACTTAATATACAATTTTACGGACAACAAGAGAAGGGAAGAAGTTGTTTACGACGCGTCGTGTTACAGTCAACCAATAAAATAAGTTTCTTGAGCTGTTAAATAATGAATTTAGTAAAATTGGATCTCAAATATATCAATATGGTGTAAAATTCTTTCTATAAAGATATGAAGTAAGTAAAATAAAATCTCTCAAGTGAAGTATCTTACCGAAACCATATATCATACTGCTCTACAGGAAAGTACGTAGGTATTTAAAAGTATGAACCTAGTAGTCGGAACCTAGTATTCGTAACATGACATAGTGCGAACTCGAAATTATTAGTAGAATTTTGATAATTTAAAACACGCTGACTTTCGGGGAGCGAAGTAAGTAGTTGATTGGACGTATTTTTGTGAGGTGTTATGATTTAGTAGGTGGTAGTTGGCCTATAACATCGCATGGACATTTCGGGGCCTGGCGTTAATGTACGGATAAACAAACACACTACTCCATCTTTGCTTTGTATTTGTTTCAATGATGTTAATGTTCAATAATGTTTTTAACAACATTTTCATTGGATGTTTTTGGCAAGGTGTCTTTTGAAAGTGTTGTAATTGTTTGTTTACAAGTTTTTGATTACTTATTATTGTAAGATATTCAATATGGAATGAATAAATATTGTTTATAAAACGGATTCGAAAATATGCGTTTTGTCTTAATTTTTATATTACTTTTGCTAGCCAAGAACAGTGTGTTTCAGTTAATTTTGTGAAAATGATTGAAAATACTAAGCGTAAAACATTTCATTTCGTTCTATAATTTTGAGAAGGGTTTCCTCTTTATTTGTATATGTGCTACAATTTTGATAACATTTGACGTTATTCAAAACTACCAATATTGAAATAAATTTTGAAAATGAAGAGTCTATTAATACAATGTCATTATTTTTGAGCAATAATTTTGTTGAATCAAAATATTGTGGTGCAATACAGAATAAAATCAGTTAACATAGTAAAACTGGCTTTATGCGTGGAAAATACTCTATTTAAAGCATCAAAAAAGGTTTTCAAGAATGTAATTTCGGTAAACAATTGTAATATTTCAATATTATTTCCTGTGTGAACATATGCTAATTTTTACCTCGGTTAGCCTGTTTCACACAAGTAAATAATGAGCTAGCAAATTTGAGACTTCAATTTTGAATTGTTAGGAGAACTCCAAATTGTCGTTGTTAAGATTAAACTTATTATTATTTATTAACTATTTATAACTTATTACTTATTATCTAGTATTAATTAAAAATATTAAATATTAAAATAATTATTATTTCACCTGCCCTGTTGCTATCTCCTTCACAATAGTCAGTTCAGACAAAGGATGGGAGACTCCAGTACTCAGTTTTCTTCTAGCAATACTGCATGTGTCCAAAATCATGGATTTCTAAATGGTTGTATACACCTTCACGATTCAAATCTATGGTTTCAGAACTGCTGTTAATTGTGTTGGGGATTTCCCCTGCAGTAGTTCTGTTGTTTTATGAAACATATTATTTTTAAATCCTATGTTTACAAATAGCAGTGTTCACACTGATTAATATTCGTTTTAATTTAACTCTCTCGATGTGTCACTGTTCTTTCTAATATCCGTATTTTCTAGTTTTTTTTTCGTTTGTGCCACTAATTACGACCAGATACGTGAAGCATTACACAAAGCTCTGTCTTTCCTAGCTGGCTGCGGTCGATTTTCATCTCAACACCTACGAAATTCACTTCTATCATACGAAGCCCATATTTCTAATTTACTAAAACATCTGAAAGCACGGGACAATATTTGGGGTTCAAAATTAAGATAACTTTATTAGAGTAACTTACACTGTACAGCAATACAAGATCTCTACAAAATAATTTTATTGTCATTGATTTTATTTTTGTCTATTCTCTGAACACGACGTAAACCATTTATATCAACTTAGACTACGAGATCTCCATACTGTCGTCTGACGAAGGCCCTTAGTACTTATTAACAATTTTACTCTGAATCTAAAACTATTTTAACATAATTACAAAGAATACTAAGTATTTACAAGACCAAATATTGGAATATAACATGTTTCTAAATCTTATTCATTAGTCAAGGCTAGAGTTGAAGTACCACTAGCACTTGTCTATTACAACACATTGATGGTGAAACCAGAGAGGAAGTTTATAAAGGAACATTTAAAACATTGGACACGGTGGTAAGGCGACTGTACATTATTCGTTGACTTGGGTGAAAACATCATTCCCAGCTGCCTCAAATATAGAAGTGGGTTTGAAATGAAAATTGGAGGAACGTTAGTGCTGGAAGAAACAGAAACAAGAATGAAGGATAAAACATGGTGCATAATTTAATGAACATTGAAAATTAGAGAGTTTTTGCGAATTTACAAACTTTTTTGTCTTGAATTCACATGTCGCCATTTTTCCTGCTTTTTAAGCGGAAATTATAACGCCATTTCCAGATTTTAAAAATTATCTTTCTGAATGTTTCTGCATTTGCTAGTGAATGAGATTCGTCTTTAAATTATGTGTACATATAGAAGTTTCATATTTTATCTTGATATCCTGGCATATTTTTATTGCATTTCTTGTAACTCAAAAAATATTCTAACGAGATGGTGGTAAATGGAAAGATATAAAATGTTTATTAGCAATTTAAATTTAGAAAATTTTGAAAGTAAAATGTCCTGTTAGTGAAACTATTCAATAAATTTGAATAATGAAATTTGTTGTATAAATTGAATCAAGTTATTAAAAATGTGTACAATCAATATCAGAGAATTTTATGTAAATTTGGATTTGTATTGGATTGCAAATTTTTCTGGTGAAATTATAATTTTATTTAGCAAGAGCATAGGAGAAATATTCACTCTTTCCAATTTTTAACTTTAAAATTTAATGGTTTAATTTGAATTTCTCTGTTTTCAGCTAAAGATTGATGTTTTGAATTTTTATAATCGATACTGATAATTTTTGTATGGTTTTTATTAGCTTGGTAGGTATTGTATGGTTATTTTTGTATGGTTATAATTATTGTATAGTTCCAAAATTTTGTTTCGCTGAACACGTCGTCGTAACTGTTGAATGAAAATCTCGCAAGACTATTGCAAAATGTTCGTGAGAAGAAGAAATATATTGGAAATGACTAAGATAAGCAACATGTGAAATTATTCGAAAAGATCTACGGGACAAAAGATAGAAATTTATGTATTTATACTTTTCATTGTTTCTCCAGCATCGTTAGTTCGCCATCCTTGTCTAATTCTCCCCGCAAATGTTATAGAATTTTCGTATTCGCCGATGACAATGAACTCTTCTCAGTTTAATCAGAACCGAATTCCCTGTTCTCGTGAGATGAGCGAAGTTTCCAACACCCATTAATTATTAATTACATTTACCCAGCCGAGTCAAGACGAGCAAAAGCAGACTTTTTCCAGTATTTGGATTCTATTTCTTTTTCTTTGCCAGTTTTGACGAGATCTGCAAATGAAATATTTACTATTGTTTAGTTTTTCGGAGGAACTTACAAGCAGTAACCGCTAAAGAGCTGCAGCCTAAAATATCAACATCTCGGGTATTGTGTTTCTACTTTCACAAGAGCCTGGAATTTTACTGCGAAATTGTCTCAGTTGTATCCAAGTAATAATTTTCTCTTTTGGGACGATTTCAGGGCGACTCTTTCTCAGCAGATCATTTTAGGAAATGCTTTTGGTTAAACAAAAAAGGAAACGATGGAAAGTCAGACATCGGTGCAATGATGTAAAACAAGAAGAGTGTGATTTTATGTTACTTGGAAAGATTTCCTCAGTGGGAGAAATTATTTCGAGAGCAAAGGTATTGTAAAGATACAAGGCAACGTGCATTGGAAACCAAAGATTTGAAGATGGGGCGACAAGGGGCAAATAATCAACAGCAAGAGCAAGAGTAAGAAGCAAGAACAACAGCGACTGCATGGATCTGTGCATGTGCATTTCCAAACGTTTGGCGAAGAACGACTCCAAGATCAAGTGCAAAAGGATGAGCTTGCGTGAGTGCAGTTGAGAGCTCTAGATCTAGAACACGATTAAGAGCACGTGCAAACGCTATGCAAAGAAACTAGTTGTGCAGGTGCAATGCGAGCGTTAAGCCAGGGTGTTCGGCAGAACATCTCAGTGCAGTTGCGGCAGCTGGACGAAAAGCAAGGCCAGGTGCAAGTGCGTGCGTGTGCGCAAGGAGTGTGAGAGTGAGGCTGGAGGAAACAGCGAGGCGAGACCGGGTGTACGCGAGGGCATAGCAGCGGTGTGGCAGTGTCGCGGGGCGGGCACGGAGGGGGGCGTGGTCGGAGGCGGACGAGGCGAGGCTGTGCGACGCGGTGCTTCCCGGTCGGCGTTGACGCTATTGCTGCTTGGATTGCGGCCCCTCCCTCTCTTCCTCCTTCCGCTCCGCGGGCGCGGGCGCGGGCGTGGGCGGTGGGGCGGGCGCGGAGGCGGGCGTGGGCGTGGGCGTGGGCGAGGAGACGGCGGGCTGGCGCCGCGGCATGACGGGCGAGCGGCGCGGAGAACGGCTGCTCGGCTGCTGCTCGCGCTCTGGCGACGGCGACGTGGAGCTGCGGCCGCTGCCTTCGCCGCCGCTGCCGCCGCCGCCCCCGCCGCCGCCGCCCCGTTGCGCCTTCAGACGCACCATCGTGTCCAGGTGGCGGAACCTGTGAACACCGGCACCGTTAGCAGATGGCATTGGACAATGGGAAGGTGCACTTCACAAGGATCCACTATATACTCCCACAGCTCGAAAACTATTTTCAAATTCACAATAGAGCAACCACATTGTTGAAATTGGTTTTAAGCACGCAATTTTGGTCATTTGCGCTCCTGAAACAAAAATGTTTCAATAATATAAAGTTCATCAATATCTCGAATTCATCAATATCTCGAATTCATCGTCATCTCGAATTCATCGTCGTCTCGAATTCATCGTCGTCTCGAATTCATCGTCGTCTCGAATTCATATGTCGATGAAATCGAGGCACCACCCCATGAATCGAGACCACCCGATGAATTCGAGATCACGATGAATTCGAGACCACGATGAATTCGAGACCACGATGAATTCGAGACCACCGAGGAATTCGAGCCACGATGAATTCGAAGACATGATGAATTCCGAACCACGATGAATCGAGACACGAGAATCGAGACCACGATGAATTCGACCACGATTAACGAGACGACAGAATTCAGTACCACATGAATCGAGACCCACGATGAATTCGAGACCACGCATGAATCGAGACGACGATGAATTCGAGACGACGATGAATTCGAGACGACGATGAATTCGAGACGACGATGTGAATTCGAGACGACGATGAATTCCGAACGCGATGAATCGAGACGACGATGAATCGAGACGACATGAATTCGAGACGACGAATGAATCGAGACGACCCGATGAAATTCGAGACCCACGATGAATCGCAGACGACGATGAATTCAGCACGACGATGAATCGAGACGAACGATGAATTTCGAGACGACGATGAATTCAGACGACGATGAATTTCAGAGACCACGATGAATAGACGACGATGAATC
>BOPP01000048.1:7060556-7082293 GCA_017312745.1 Gryllus bimaculatus
TCGTGGTCTCGAATTCATCGTGGTCTCGAATTCATCGTGGTCTCGAATTCATCGTGGTCTCGATTTCATCGACATCACGAATTCATGATAGAATTTATCGAATTCATTATAACTCGAATTTGTACTGCATTTCTTGATAGAATTCCGCACTTCCGGTATGTCTTATTCCTCAATAATGCATCTTTCTTGAACGTATATTCATCATGATTACTTCGTGTAAACAAGTAGGATTGGGAGGGGCAATTTAACTTCGCCTTTGTGTCTGCTTTAAACGCGCTCTGTAGGTACACGTGAACACCTTTGATTTCCAAATATCGCAGCTTGTCGGTTTATTTAATTCTGGCGATTACACCACGGATGATACATATTTGAAGTCTTCATTACGAGCAATAGTGAATTACGAGCAAGATGAAACCTGCAGCTAATTCGCTTTGTCCGCTTTAGATTCCTCAATGAGTAACTGGCCGGGATTTGAAACAATACGTCTTTTCACTGAGTCTACCTGCTGAATTTGGGTTGAAAAATGTCATTGAATCTTTTGTGTAGGCCGCAATATGCCGACATGTTTTCACTTTACACCGCCTAATTGGGAAATTAAATTTGTGACACGGAGCCGATTAATAACAGGAACCAGCTCCTTCACTCATTTATAATGCCGAAGTTAATATGTCAAACATTTCATGAAATAAAATGGTTAAAGCAGAACTACGTTTTCAGCCAATACGCAACTTCCTCTGCCATTTTAGACACCGCATTTCTGAATTTTCTGATAGGAATGTATAATTGTATCAGTCCTGCCAACAAGGACAGTCCTTGCCAACAAGAATTTTACCCGGAAACAGGTTTTTTAAGAAAAACATGTGAAAAAAAAACTTTTTATAGGTTGTCAAAAGCCGTCCATTTTCGTAAATAATGATTCTAAATAAAATAAAATGATCAACATTTAATACCATAAGATTTTTTCCTCTAAGTTTATCCGTAAGAACACCGCAAAATTTGGTGATAGAAGCAAAGACATGAAAAAACCGGGAATTATCCTACTTTATCTCAATATATCTTGAAATCTATCAATTTTCGTAAGTATTAACCTGCTTTAAAATGAAAGTGGATAAAATTTCCCATACTTTATGCGTACAAGGATTTTTCTAGGATCAAATGGGTGCAAAATATGCCTGGATGTTACGGTGAAAATGGATCTAGAATTAAACTTTCTTATTCACTGTTATGTATAATTTATGTACATCCTACGAAGATGTTTACAAATCAATACGGTGCCTTGTGAATCTGTTTTAATTGGATTAAGAAGGTAGTTAATAACGTGAAAAATAAAATTAATATTTTGGAAGGCGATGGGCTGCACCTTCTTCGATGCGTAGGTTCCGAAGACCACTTTTTGGTTTTACTGACATATGCTTCGTACAAGTAGATCCATCGTTTCTTTTATTACTGTAACTGTTTTATATTATGTTCTTTCTAACGACTGAGCATTTCAGGTCATCATTAGAAACTGTTGTCATATTGCAACAACACTTCGCACGTGAGACACAAGTTAGACGATTAATCACTGCCTCCTTGCAATCACTTTTCTTGCGGTTTCTGAAGCGTTTAGAAGAAATGGACTTCAATAAACTGTGTAGAGCAAGTGGTACCTCAAAGTGTTTGTGTCACAGGCGCAATGCAATTTTTCGTACTTTTCCATCTTTACTCAGATGAATTTTTATCTGCATCTAGTCGTTGCTGAACCTGGTGATAGTCTCTTTTGTTGCATTGCTGTGCTGAAGCTGCTCAAAAAGCTCACCTACATCAGCAACCATCTCATGAGTTGCTTTGGAGAGTTTGAACAACTTTGTAGTCAGTAAGATACGTGTTCTTGGTTAGTCAGAAATTCATTTTTCGTTCTTTCGCAACCACTCATTGCTTATAAGAAAACATGGTTATCGGCAATTGTGGCACTTAGAGTAGCAAACGGGAAGATGTGGGTAAAGAAACTTTTTTCCTTCTCGGATATCAGAAAGGACACACGCGCATGCTTGAAGGAAGCTCTCAAAACCGATCTACGACATTCTCACCAACTACAAACACGGACTTAGTTGGGTCGACGGACAAAGCTGTGTTCATTATCAGTGTGTCTGCTTTTTCCTTCACTTGTTTACATGCCATTCCTGCTGATAAAAACTTTGCAGCAACATTGCTATTAACCGTCTTTTATTATTCATGTTGGCAAGAAACTTTTCTTTGGACGTCGTTTGCATCATTGTGTCGTCAAACATTACATACGCACGATTTATAGCTCTTTTATTTCGCTAAGCACTTCAAGAGAGCCATAAAAACAATCATTGCTTGTGATTGACATTTTGACTCATATTTAACATAATTGTCACGGATATACTCTTATGCCAAAAAAACTAGGAGATAAAAAACCCTCGTTGATGACTTATTTAACTTGGACACAGATTTGCTGGTTTGTTATTATTTTGAATGCTTTAAAGAGTGTATTCAGGATTCCAACAATTTGCTTTGAAACATGCTTTTAAAGAAACAATGTGAAATATCACGACTTTTTCAGATTTTTCAAAATAACTCAAAGGCCATCCAATAAAAAATGCTGTTTGTATGGAACAGATGTCTATAAAAACCGATGCGTCTGTGACAACGCAGTCCATCGTCTTCCAAAATATTAATAATTGTGAAAGTGTATTTCAAAACTTTCGCTTCTTTTCTCCCATTTGACAGGACCATATCTTAAGGGACGACTTGGCAGTAATTCCTTCGTCGATTGTAAAAACATTCTGAATTAGAAAGGTTGATTAAAGTAATACGCAGAGATACAGGCCTACTTTGTTCAAAAACATTCATCTAGTCTACAAAGCAAATACGAATTTTTATAACCTGGTCGACCTTTCCTTTTTATTTTTCACACTGAAGTTGGGGAAAAAGTTAACAGGGCTGAGAAACTCAAAGCTACTTTTTCACCTCAAATCGTGAGACAGTTATACTGACTGCGCAAATACCGCCTACGTGAAGTTGCGAGTTACGAATATAAATATGACTACGACATGTAAGAACTTAAGCAACATCTTAAACCGTGACACGACAAATCTCTGCTATTTCGAACCTTTTGTTGGAAATTTAATGTAAACCTGTCAGTCATTCTATTCATTTCCCTCTTTCTCCACCATTTTCAGCAGATGAAAACATCCGCCATGAAGCACAACACGAGAATCAAAGCTCCTCCCAAAACAGCGCGGATCCGGATCTGTGTTCATGTTAATCACGCACAGATCCTCTTTTCCAAGGGAATCCCTAGCAGCGCCAACAGAGGAGGACTTGTTGCGAGGACCGGGGTGGTGATTTGGAACGGCGCGACGGGTGAGTAAGACGTCGCGGAAGGCGTGACGGAGTGCTCTCGAGGTGGCGGGGTTTTCCTCGCGCGCGGACAGGTCTCTCCGGGGTCCTGAGAGAAGGGTGAACCCCAAAGGCTCGTTGTATTCGGCAGAGCGCGTTATGATTTGGAATTTATTTATTTACTTACTAACGCATCCGGAAATGCTTCACTATTGCCGTGTATTAAATAAATACAATTCAAGTTAGAAATCAATTTATTAAATGAAGATTAACTACGTGTTACCTACACTTCAACTATGTATTAACTACACTTTATCTTCGTACTAACTACATTTTAACTACACTTTAGTTACGTATTTACTACACTTTAACTACACTTTAACTACGTATTTACTATACTAAAACTACGTATTAACTACACTTAAAATACGTATTAACTACACTTTATTTACGTATTAACTACACTTTAACTATGCATTAACTACATTTAAACAACACTTTAATTACGTAATTACTACACTGCGCGTTAAAAAACAATTATTCGTATAATGTCAGCACTTGGTTTAGACTTCTGATTTCTTAAAAGCAACTTCAATATTATTCAATGTAAGTCGAAATGAGGCGTGTAGTTCAAAAAGATATCCATAAATCTCACTTTAAGCAAGGTTCTCTGGGAACGGCGTTAAGCCCATCTTAACGGTTAACTTGCAAATACAATGTCCCGCCATGTATGATTTAATTCAAATCACTTTTTAAATACTCCCGATACCAGCAAGAAGAAAGTGTGAAAATTTCAGCAAATCGGGCGAGTAGTTTTTGGGTCTATGTGCAACAAACTCTCGCACATTACTTTATATATAATTTGTTTATCGTCACAAACAGTTATAGTAACTGCGCAAATACCGCGCAAATATGATGTATGGGAACGACGTAAGTATACGAGTATTCTAAGTTTGAGTTATTTATTCTGAGACGCTAATATAATTATAGCTTTCAAGAGTTTTAGGAGTAAAGAGCGCAATGATTATGTAGTTCGCACTTTTGAAGGAGATTAGCAATTTCCATTTATTTAGTCATTGTGCAAATTCTCGTTAGTTTCAAAATGTATATGTCTTTGTTTATTTTCAGTAAATAACCACATTTTTGGATGACGATTTCTGTAATTTCTTAATCTGTAAAAAAAAGTAAATTCACTGTGTTTTCAAGAAGAACATTCAATTGCAAAATATATAATACAGCTGCAGAAAATCGCGCTTTTGAAATATATTAGCAAATAGCTTTTGAAATAATTGTAATGACATTTTTGTAAAGACATACAAAAATCATATTGTATTTTTCGCAGTTATTCAGTTCAGGATTTTTGTCGATTTATCACAGATTTTGGCCATTCTGCATGTTCATATTAAACTTATTTGCTGCTTTATATTTTTAAGCTACTATTTAAAGTGCTCATTTGTAATTGACTGTTAACGACTGTTATTCAAAACTTCAATTAATTATTACACAATTTTCTCTACTCTAGAGAAGTTAATAGTTTTCTGATGATCGAGCACGCTGAGTGTAAGTGATAAGATGTCGCTAAGGCTAAAGACTTTGCATGATAATTCACGAGTGCACAACTCATTAACAAGAACTAATCTCTTCCCCGTCGTTTCCTTATTCTTCCACTATTTTATGAGGGCCATCATAATTTCTGATAAGTGAACTGCAGAACAGCATCATGCCTTTTACACTGTCTGTCACAGAGCTATACGGTATATGGTTTTTGCCAAGAAATTGATCCGAAGCAGTCTTTTGTTTGCGCCAGGAAGTAGTGAAGGAAGATGATACTTCTCTTATAAATCTGCAAGAATTTTTCAATCAAATATCCTTTTGATTATTTTTATATACTCTTATTAAGCGTATGAAAGAAACTTGGAGACACCACTTGGAGACTCTTTATTTTGTCGCTGTTGCTGCTGCATGCTCTTCGACTACGATAGGCACGAATCAGTTTCTATACCAACAGTTTTAACTAGAAGTTCATTAACCTAATTTTACTTAAAAATATTTATCTTAATCGTACTATAGTTAGAAAAGTGATTCATGCTTGTGAAGTTATAAATGAAGGCATGCGTATGTAACAAGGAAATTATAGCGTGTAAAAGTAGGGGAATATTATTAATGTTTACGAAAAAGAGAAAAAATGTTATGAAAGGATTGCATAGTATAAAATGTCTCAGTCTTTCAAAGAAACAAATTTTTTGTTGAAGAGATGAATGGTATTTAGTAAATTACCAATCTCATCTATGGTGCAGGTAAAAAACTATTCCATTATGTGATTTTTGAAGTTTTCATTTCTCATAATAAAATATCTTAAATTTCACAAAAAGGTACAATTATTAAATACAAAAAAGTTTATTTCTTAGGGGGATTTCCTTGGGTTCCGATCTAACCATGGATAAAAAAGGGAACATTACCAAAGGTGTAACTCGTTAAAAAACTACTAGATGAATATCTTGATCAAAACATAATTTTGGAATATCCAATATTACAAATTATATTACAAAATGGATATGAAATTTTAACTATTGAAGAAAGATCAAACAAGACTAAGAAGGAGAAAGGTGGATTTGAAAAAATCCTAAGAAAATACACTAAAGGAGAAAATCAGCAACAAGAATCTGCTAGAATGTCTCAAAAAAAGGCCTGTACTCTTCTCTAAAACTGGACAAAATATTTTTTGGACACTATATCCTCAAAAATATAAATTAATAAAACGTTTTAGATCCTTTAATAAAGACTGACCAATTTAAAAATCTTAGAAGATATTAGTCAAAAATAGAATTTCTAAATAATCAAAATATGAAAGTCGATCTCCGTAACTTCAGTAATTAGGCAGCCCCCTTAAGCCCAAATAGATGATTGACCCAGGAGGGAAAATGTAGATCAGTCCCTGAATGTAGATGTAAGTAGGGAAATCATGTCAAGTCGTAGGAATCTGACTTTGCATTACGAAGAGGATGAGCGTATGTCCGTTGCTAGCAGCATGGTCATGGTTCGCGACTTTCGACATACGAGGATAACACGTGCAGGAAAAAAATGTAAACTGGAAGATTTTTATGATCTTCCTTAACCTGAATGATGGTAGTTTTCTAGATATTACGCAACCAATTTACTCATCATCTGTATTCTGTTCATGGATTAAGTTAATCTAGTACGTCTGTAATCTTGCTTTCTCCGAATACTGCTAGTCTCTAAATCCCTAAATATTTTATTATTTCTTCCTTTTAATATTATTAATTAATGTTTTACCATTGTTCGCGATTCTCCTTCCTTCTGAATTTCTTTTGTCTTGAACAAATGCTTCCCCCGTTTTGCACTCATATGTGTATATGTATGGGGACTTTTGGTTCAGTTTCAGTATTTTTTTTATTTTGCTTATTTTAATAGTGACTAACGATGTTGGACCTCTCGTCATGGGAAGAATACGTACCATCATATACTTCCGTGATTCGGAGCCAAAGATTGCACATCACCTGAAGATACCCCGTAGGGTGGTGTACAGCAGCTGCCTTTCCACCCACGATAAGCCGGGATGCCAATTGTGGTCGATCGACTTTTTTCATGACGAAAAAGAGTGGGTTCCCTGAACGCTTGAGCAGGGTTCGTTCATTGCAAGTTTTAACCGTATCCACGCCCTCTCATTTCATCTCCTTTTTCATTCCGATTGTTCACCTCATCATCATCTATCATCACTGATATCATCGTTTTCATCATCATCCAAATCACACCGCAATGTTGATGCCGTTTCTGGAGAACCAATTACACCTGCGTCGAGTTGTCTTGTTGTTCGGGTCTTATCTCCAAATTCCACGTCTTATATTCCTGCCTCGCATCCCAGCACAGGGAGATCCTAAGCCAAAATGCACGATGGTAAAAAACAACAGAGAATAGTATCATGACTTCTCTGAGCAATGGTTAGTGTCAGAATTAGATACTGTAGACCCCAAAGCACAAACTCACATCGAGAGCCCACTCAAAAAATGGTCCTCCAAATTTACTTTAAAAGTAACACTAATTATGACAGAATAACCTTTTGTACACAATGAAAATGTATTACTTTGACTGATAAAACATATTTTACAGTTATTTTACATAATCACAAATATTGTATAACTTTTCCCCAAATTAGTTTTTTTGGGGGGCACGTGGACCTAAGCAATATCTTAATTAACCAAGTGTAAAGGTCTATGTGGAGGGCAGCATTAGCACTGTAGAAAACCATTGCGGAACGCCTTCGAGATCACATTCGCCTTTATATGTATAAGAATGTAAATAAATTGGTTGTAACCCTCCGCCTGGCCACCCCATTCTTTTTTACCACACCCGCCTTCTGGCTAAGGAAGACGGTTGGGTTCGAGGAGGGTAAAAGAGACGCTGGAAATTATCAAACATTTCCAAAATTTGGATGCTGATCAAAGCCTGTCTCCCAGAGGTCTTGAAACATCTATTTCTTTCTCGCTATGGAGTAGAGAGCTCTTATTACAGGGCACTGGTAACGGAAAAAATGGATAAATCCAGATGCTAAAATTAGAGTAAAGAATGTTCTATTACGTTTGGAACTAAAATCCATGTTTGATGGGTCTTTTGTACTGAAAAATCGAATGATTGCAAAACGTCTGTCTGCCCGCCTGTGAGCAGCTAAAGGCTAAACCGTTCAGCCGATTTCCTCCAAAATTGATATTTTCCAAAGGATATGGCTGATGTCGCGAGCTTTGAATTTCAAACCGATGTTTTAATGGGGGGTACTTTAAATGGAGCCCCCGGGACATTTTCCAATTTTCAAAAATATTGCTTCATCGTTTTGGATTAAATTTTATTGTTGAATAGTATGAAGGACATGTAAGAGAATAGCCCTAGTCTAATATTCTTTAAAAACACCGATTTTTCGAAAATGCAAAAGTTCAAAATTTTTTTCGGAGGCTCCCTAAAACTAATGCATTAAAAATAGGAACAGATTTTTCCCGTAATAAAATCAGTTCTTCAAAGATTGATTTTGAAATAAGGTCATGTACAATTTTCGAAATTTGAGTACTTTTGCGTAATTTTGCTGTTTTGGCACCACTATTTTTTTCACGTCACTCGGTCGCATTTCAGTGGAGCGTTCCCCAATCCGCTCGTCGCATACCGGGAGGTAAGGTATTTTTGTTTTTACTTCATTTAACTGACAGCGACTGAATGGGATGGTCCTCTTGAGTGTGAGAATTTTATGCGTTGAATATGAGTGGGTGAGTGGAAGTCTCTCATATTTAGAATACGAAGTAATAATAATAATAATAATAATAATAATAATAATAATAATAATAATAATAATAATAATAATAACCGGCAGTGGTGCAGACAGTTGCGGCAGCCGTCGTCTATACCGAGGAGGTTGCCGGTTCGACTTCTTCGTAGGCGAGGTCGTATTTGTGATTGTCCCTTCACCCCTATCATCACCATCATCATCATCATCATCATCATCATCCAATCGTTCCATAATTCACAATTCGTAACAACCTTGTCTTACCAAGAGATACAGCCGTAAAAAGCGGATCCCCATAATAACATATGTTAATCTCTCCGGGATTAATATTCCTGGAGAAAAATGTGTAGAGTGGTCATAAATGGCTTATATGCATGTAATAATAATAATAACTATTATTATTATTATTATTATTATTATATACTTCTAACTTTGAAATAAAACTTTCACTCCGTAGTATATAGATTGAATGAACTGTTGTCTTACACCCTCCAAATTTTCCTTTCCGAAACAAGAAATATTTCGTTCGATATCTTGAACAAGAAGGTCACCATCCACATCAACTGTAGTTTTCATCCATCATTTCAATTCTGGAGATCTAATATTGAATGAAAAACGGTGGAAGTTTTAAGAAAACAACACTAGTTATGTGATATCGTGTTTTCAATAATGTATTTGCACATACAAGAGCGAGAGGATTAAAATTCAGTGACTGATTAACGAATTTTGAATATTTTGTGCATTAGTTAATAAACTTCGTTGAAATGCCTTCACAAAATATTCATTCTAATGTAATGAATAATTGTACATATTAAATATTGCTCTTTATATTACATGCGGAGTTATTTTCTTGCAATTTTAAACCATTATTAATAAATGACATCATAAAATAAATGAATTAATTTAATAAAATAGTTCTTGAAATCCAAAAATTAATATTTGTATTAACAAATATTATGGACCCAACATTCGAAGCTATGGACGGTAAATCAAATAGTGAACTATTTACTTTGTGTTCAATATCCAAATACATTTTTTAATACTAGAAAACATTTAATTTGCCTGTGGATCCTGCATCCACATATTCTCCAAGTGGTTTTTTCAGAGTAATATTAGAAAGCACGTGATGCACTTCCTCTTGAACATCGACACAGTTTCGCCTCGGTGCAACAATTGTCGGGGCCGCGCGCGGAATCTGGTCGGTCGCGTCGACGCAGCTGCGCAGAGACGTCAGACAGTCGTCGCTCTCGAAAGAGTAGGCGAAGACGTGTGACTCAGGCCGCTGTTTCCGTCACTGCGTTCAACATCTCCGCTCGTCAATGGGTGGAACTCGAAGACGCTCGCCGGCAAACACTCTCACACACACACACACACACACACACACACACACGCACGCACGCACGCACATACACACACATACACAAGCGTGCGCGCGGAGCCGCACAATGGTCTAAACCGGGGGAAATGAATGGAAGAGTGGCCCGGAATAGAACATTGGAACGCCGATAAATTTAAAAAAATAACTGAAAGGCCTTGCAGAACACATCTACTTGTTTTCGCTGAAAGGCTGAGTCGGTGCAATATACTCGTATGACAACGTGGCCCACCCGTTAGAAGCTGATGTTTGTTATTGTTATCATGTTAATTTGTTAATGTTATCAAATCATTACACGCTTTGTTTACATAAAATGAAAATGCACGTTACTGAAATTAATTTTACATCAAGAACTAGTGAAACATAAGTAATCTAATATTCACTGTAATCTGATAATTTGTGTAGTAAAAAGATGTCTTACAATAGTTATTTCGTAAATCACTCTTACGAATATTTACGTACTTTTCTCATTTTAAATATTGCATTAACTCATTTAAACACACTTTGCTCGCTCAAGTATCCACACAAAAGTGATCAGATAGATGGCTGACACCTTAAGTCTTAGTACATGCCAAATGGGTTTAGTCTTCTTTGCACTTTCAAAGCTGACTGTCCTCCTTCACATATCGTGACTGCCAGGGATTCACCGTTAATTTATAATTCATGATTTTCGCCTCACGAACTCCGGCCCAGTTCCTTCACTTTCTCTCCGTCTCTGGCATCTGCGTGCTCTTCTGATTTAAAATTGTTTCCCATTTCTTTTGAGTTCGTTCAGAAAGAATTGCTTTCATATTGAAGTTCGCCACAAAAGCGGTACAGAAGGGTTTGTGCTAATATGTGCTCAGTTAGAAAGTCTGCGAGGGAGCTTCGCACTTTCCATACCTTCTGTATTGCCTGTCATTGTTTGAAAGCAGACGCTCTTGAAGAATCTTGTTCGATGACCGACCTGTTCAAAAATGGCCATACCACAGCGAGTCCACGATTTCTCCAACAGTTTATTCAGGGAAGTGGGATTGTTGAAGAGCATAGTCCGGATCCTTTCTCTGCCCATGATAAATAAGGATGCCTCAGCATGCAGATTAGCGACGAAAACGTTTTGGCTGTTGCTTGTTGTCTTCAATACTAGCGAGACGTATTTATTGCATCTTCAACAGTTTATAACGATGTACGGAATATCTCTATATTATTCTCTAATGTCTAATTTCGGTTATTTCATAACATCAGATATGTTATTAAATTTATTCTAAAAGCATTCCCACACTTCCTCACTAAAATACTTTAGATGCGTCACGTCGATTTGTATTTGCTATCTCTTCTACAGCTCGCAATATGATTAACAGCAATGCTTTCACCACTTAGATCCTTTGTACATATTGAAACAGTCGGACAATGCATATTGGCGATGAATTCCAGTATATATATTTAAATTTATAAACATCATTCTTTACAATCTTTTTCTTGATCACTCCGTTACAGTATTTGGGAAAACGTTGGTATTTTAAGATACAAATACCAACAAAGAAACAAAATCTCACTTTACATTGTTAGCCATACTTGCTATTTGTTATTTACTTTAGTTTCTACCTTTCAGACCGGTCGCTCTTTCAGACCGGTCGCTCTTTCAGACCGGTCGCACTTTCAGACCGGTCGCCCTTTCAGACCGTTCGCCCTTTCAGACCGGTCGCCCTTTCAGACCGGTCGCCCTGCAGACCGTCGCCACTTTCAACCGGTCGCCCTTTCGGACCGGTCGCCCTTTGACGCGGTCGCCCTTTCGGACCGTCGCCCTTTCGGACGGTCGCCTTCGACCGGTCGCCCTTTCGACCGGTCGCCCTTTCGGACCGGTCGCCCTTTACGGACGGTCGCCCTTTCGGACCGGTCGCCCTTTCGGACCGGTCCGCCCTTTCGACCCCGCGGTCGCCCTTTCGGACCGGTCGCCCTTTCGGACGGTCGCCTTTTTCGGACCGGCTCGCCCTTGCGACCGTCGCCCGTTCGACCCGGTCGCCCTTTCGGACGGTCGCCTTCGACCGTCGCCCTTTCGGACCGGTCGCCCTTTCGGACCGTCGCCCTTTCGGACCGTCGCCCTTCGGACGGTCGCCCTTCGACCGGTCGCCCTTTTCGGACCGGTCGCCCTCGGACCTCGCCCTTTCGGACCGGTCGCCCTTTCGCCGGATCGCCTTTCGGACCGGTCGCCCTTTCGAACCGGTCCCCTTCGACCGGTCGCCCTTTCGGACCGGGTCGCCCTTTTCGGACGTTCGCCCTTTCGGACCGGTCGCCCTTCGGACCGGTCGCCCTTCGACCGGTACTCGCCCTTCGGACCGGTCCCCCTTTCGACCGGTCGCCCTTTCGGACCGGTGCCCTTTCGGACCGGCTTCGCCCCTTTCGGACCGGTCGCCTTTCGGACCGGTCGCCCTTTCCGACGGCGCCGCTTCGACGGTCGCCCTTCTACCGTCGCCTTCGACCGGTCGCCCTTTCGGACCGGTCGCCCTTTCGGACCGATCGCCCTTTCGGACCGGTCGCCCTTTCATTCCGAATGCCGTTCCAGTCCGCCGCCGTATCAGGCCGCGTATTTTTCGGTCGCCTTCGCAGTCGCCCCTTCGTCTCCCGATGGCGCCCGGTCGGTCAGCCAGCTGAACTGCGTGCGCAGCGGCGGGCGGGCGGCGGTGGCGCCGTAAAGCCTATGTTTAGTGTTGCGCGGGCGGCGCAGGTGAGGGCGCGTAACGACCGCATTTATCCGCTTTCCGCGAAGCGACGCGGTCGGCGCGGGCGCGGGCGGAGGACCTCCGCGGTGCGCCTTCCTGAGTCAGCGGCCGGCGCCCCTGAGGCCGCTGATCGAAGCCGTTTTCGGCAGCGGCCGTCCGCGAGGCAGCCGCTGACGGTGACGTACCGCGTCGGAGCGCGCAGGCCCAGGTCCAGGCCGACGGACGGCGATTGCGCAGGAGAGGTCAGCGGTGCGGCGGCCGCGTGGGGATGCCCGCAGGAAGGAATCTCTACGAATGTCACTAGATGTGAGTCAGTACATGACGGTCATTAGGAAAGAATCCCTAGGAGCGGGTCCTGGAGGAGCGGGCAGGGGCATTGTAAATGCAGCCCCAAATATTGCGACGGAAACTGTAAAACGAACACTAACCAAAAGAAGAGAACATACAGATCTACAAAGACCATTTACTTATCTGGCTTGGGAATAATTAAACTACAATCGGATGCAGTGGTACCCAAGTTCAGACATTGAGAGTACGACATTGCAATTAATCGGTTTTCATAGTTTCCCAAGAATATAAATGTCGAATTTGTCAGAATCAGCTTGAAAGAATTCATGAGATCGCAATAGCTTGTCCAATTCCAGAATACACAAAATGGCTCGAAAGTTTGTAGTTACTCCCACAGGCAGATCTGAAAAGCCCACAAAGTGGCAAACAGCTGCCTGGTTTCTGATGCCTGATTCCAAGACACGAACACTCAGCAAAACGTGTGTCTTGTGTTCGACCGTGTAAATGCTGATCAGTAAAACCAAGCTAATCGTACAAACCAACCAAATATTGCTATCCGGAAATTGGAGAAAAAATTCATGTCTGCGTCGTGCGTTCAGAACGCACTAAAGAAGGTGGTATTGAACAAATCAAAAAGAAAACTGTGGAAATTGAGGTTGGCCGGATGGGGGGCGCCAAAAACAGTTTGTTACGAAAGTTATCGGAGTTTGTTTCGAAACTCTGGGGTTTGTTTCGAAAAATGTATGTAAGAACTTATCCAATATTATTTGATCATTCAAAAGATTGAGATGTGCAACATAGTCTGTTATTGAGAACAGCCCTGATTTAACGCATTTTTTGACTTCTTTAGTCGTAAATTTAGGCAATAATAATAATAATAAAATAATAATAATAATAATAATAATAATAATAATAATAATAATATCAACTTCGTATTGTTTCATGCTCACTGACGAGATTCTTAATACCTAAGGTATGTGCCAAGGATGGGGCATTATTACTTTAAAAATGCTGTAAATGTATCAAATTTTGATTATTAGCTTCTCAACTTTTATATTATCGTACATATGAAGACACGATCCTTTGGACAGGTGATATAAGTGCTAGTTTTCCTCTTCTAAGTATTGGAATGAGAGTGAAAATTGTGGTCGGCAGCATCAATTACGGCGCTGCTTCGTTGGGTTTACCGTCTCATCTGCCTCCCCCTCCATCACCCATTCTATCTGACCAGTAATCACGGCTATTACTCGTGACATCTCGGCTTATTACATCATCAAATCTCACAATACCATGGAGACCTGTGGAGTACGAGAGTAACATAAGATTAATCAGGCCGCAAAAGAACGATCATTGTGCAGTCTCCCCGCAATTTCGAGCTTTCAGGTTCTCTCATCTCATTTCCGTTCCCCTCTCTCTCCAGCTGCGTCTCGCATCGCAACCGCGCTACAACGCAGAACGGTCTCTGACCTGACATCCGAAAACGCGGATGCTGAGATCAGTCAGACGATCAAGACTTTAATTGTGCGTCCCGCGACTTACTAAAGACATTATTATTATTATTATTATTATTATTATTATTATTATTATTATTATTATTATTATTATTATTATTATTATTAGTATTATTATTATTAGTATTAGTATTAGTATTAGTATTAGTATTAGTATTAGTATTATTATTAGTATTATTATTATTATTAGTAGTAGTAGTAGTAGTAGTAGTAGTAGTAGTAGTAGTAGTAGTATTAGTATTAGTATTATTAGTATTATTATTCCCACTACATAATGATTAAGATGTTATGAGTCGGCTGAATATAAAATCAACGTGCACGTTGCAACCAGCTACCTAAGGAGCAGATCAAAGGACTGTAAATGCCTCTACAATACTTTGTGTAAAATGTGGTATATTCCAAATAAAGCAATGTCTTGCACTTCCCAGTCTTTTGAATGTCTTGGGAGTCTAGCCAAGTTCTTCCACAAATTTCGAGGAACAAATCCCAGGGCTCCGAAAACTATATTGTACGTCCCACTTTCGGCGAATCTCGGTTTCCAAACTCTTGTATTCAAGACGTTTCTCTGCCTCCTTGGTTTCGATGTTTTGATCGCACGACGCAGACTCATCTACAAATAGACATTTTCTCCGGATAACAATATCAGTTTTTTTGCTACAATCGTGCGATCTGTGTAAATTTGTTGGCTGTACAGTATGGTACACAGTCAACAGACGTCACCGGTTTTGGTAAGAGTTCGTACGACAGAGCATGTGTTTGAAGGCGGTACAGATCTGCCAGTGGAGGTAACTACACACCCTGTCGTGTCTTTTCAAGTATTCAGTTCGGTATTCTTCTTCTTCTTCTTATTATTATTATTATTATTATTATTATTATTATTATTATTATTATTATTATTATTACTAATAGTATAACATAATTGAGAAATGAAACTGGGAGTACGTAAGTGGAGGGAGAGCAGCCCATAATCGTACCTCAAGGATGAGTCCGGGCTGGAGAAAAGAGGTTTGCGCGCGGTCCATAGCTTGTTGTAGGTTGATTGCAGTTACATGCTTCTTAAAAATATCATATTGGATGTGATTTCTATCGACACCGTTGTTTTTTTCTATGCTCATTAACTTCAGTTACCATATATGAGTATAAGAGTTTTCTCTCAAAAGATGTGCTGATCCTAACGTAATCTCTTTCCTCGTTGCCTCACTTCTGAATACTTTTTTCTTATTCGTGTTAGACTTTGTACCACTAGAAATGCAATACACGTTTTAGAAACGTTACAGTCATACAAACCACTTGGTTTTTTTAGGATTTTACTTAGATCGTGGAGAGTATTATGTACAATTCGCATTAGAGAAAATATTTTGGCATATTATTCCGATAAACGTTTGCTTCCTAATGTTGGTTTATGAATTATCCATTCTCATTCTCCAAATATTTTTTTTAAAAGCATGATTAAATCTTATTCGTCAGAAACACTGTAATTTGAAATGTCAGGGTGCTTGGTGGATTGAGAGCGACTGTACGGACAGTCACTGAATCGTGTTCTTTGTGTGCGGAAACTACGACGTCTTTCTTTTGGGACAAGGTTCTCAGTGCTCGCTTACGTCATGGGTTTATACTAGCGGAGGTATTATTCCATTCGTCTTTGTGTGCGGATGTACGGCAATGTCTTTCACTGGAGGAGAAAATACGAGGTGCTCTGGATTTGCACTTATTCCAAAATGCTAACATTTCAACCTCTCAACTTCACAATACCACCGTTCTTTCCCATTTGATTTGTGTAAAACGTTTCGCGGCGTAAACTGCTTTTATTACCTTTCCTTCCGCTAATCCAAGGTGTAAACAAACTTGACTTCTCTTAGAATAACGTGTTTTTTCTCGCCGAAATACCACCGAAATAGATGTTCGAAGCAAAAATAACAGTTCGAAAAATACATTATATAATTAGAGAAAAAAATAAAAAAAGATTTTGAAGAAATCAGTACGATGCAAATCAAGTAAAGACATGCGTAGAAACTGCGGAGAGACTTTTCTGGCGCACTGCACATTCCATGAACGGAACAAAAACAAAACGCCTCGCAGCAAAGCAAATGAGTAATTCGTTTAATGTTTTCGTGTTTCAGGCAACAAAGTTCATACCTTACGATGCGGATTTTAAGGGAAGACATTAAGTCTGCATTTCGGAAAACGTTGAGAAGATGCCTTCCGAAATTGGAAAACCCCTTCTTTCCGTAAGTTCTCCAGTACGAATAATTTATAATTATTTTTAGAACTTCGTGATGTGAGTTTCAAGAGAAGAAGTTGAGCCTACATTCCGGAAGAACGTTACCTAAAAAGAACTTTCATTCGGTGTGAGAAAACATTTTCTTTCCGAGGTAACGACTAGCTTTTCGACTCTTATTCTGTTTTTGGCAGTATTGTGTTCGCAAGTTCGAACAGAAAATGGAAGAAATACATCCCGTCGGTGA
Organism: Gryllus bimaculatus; assembly: GCA_017312745.1. Lineage (NCBI taxonomy): Eukaryota > Metazoa > Arthropoda > Insecta > Orthoptera > Gryllidae > Gryllus > Gryllus bimaculatus. Next base: position 7,077,527 of record BOPP01000048.1, read on the forward strand.
CAGGACGTTTAGTTGTCCCGACAATGACAGATTTTTGACTCTGGCTTGTCAAATCGAATTGAGTCGCTGTCTGGAGGAGAATTCTAGGTAATTTTCCGTGGTTTCTCCAATTAGCATCACGCGAACGCCCTAACAAACGGGCCACGGACCGCGCGTGATCTTTCCATCCGCTTCCTCTTGTGATATCATCACTCTTTACGTACACAGTTACACTAACATTCTATACAGTATCGCATATGGTAGGGGATCGGAGGGGAGGTTAGAGCTTGTTACGGCAGGTGCGGTACCCCGCTGGTGGGAGATACCTTGTTGGGAAAACCCATGTAGGTCGGATTTCGCCATCCAGGGGAAAATATCGCGACCGCCTCCAGAATCATGCACTACAATTACGGGAATAATGACCCCTATCATTCGACACCCCCGAAATCACTAACAACCAATGAATAAGCTGCTCGTTGCTGAACAAGTAGTGGAAATGAATGAACAAGGAGATTTGTCGGAAACGAGCTTCACACAAGAAAATGCACACCTTGCGAAGCAGATTTTTAGAGGAAGAAGTTGAGTCTGCATTTCGGAAGAACCTTCCACGACAGGAACTTCCATTCGCTGTGGGGAAAACCCACTTCCATTCCGTGGGGTCTTCTGCACGATTAGGTTTTCTATAGCGCTCTACCTGGCGCTGGCTATCGCGACGTCATCTCATTTAAGACAAACGTGCTGGCGCGGCGCGGCGAGCGAGTTCGTGACTCTGGTGAACGTCCGCAACCTTTTTTAATTCTTTTTTTTTTTTACTTTTTGCTTTGCGCCGCCGCAACCGCCATTATTCCTCGCGGCTCCGTTGGCGCGCCCGCCGCGGGCGCCGGGACTTCCCCGCCGGGGGAGGGGGCGGCTTTCCCTGGGTCGCGTGTCTCGCGCGGTCGACGGCTCCGCGCTGCCATCTGCCCGCACGGGAGGGCCAACCGTGTTGTTGTGGTGAGAACGCTCGCCTTCCGTTTGTTAGGAACGGGGTTGAAAGCTCGCTTGACCCATGTGGAATCCATTTGTGGCTGTCCGTTTGTGTGCGTGTGTAGCGAGTTCATTGCATGTTTTCTCCTGTTTCACAATTGTTCTATTATTCAAACCATATCTACATCATTACTAATCTATCAAAGAATGCATCTCAGATGTGCCCGTAAAAAAATTAGGTATTGAAAATAATAATACATGTTGTGTGTGCAATTGGGTTACTGCAAGATTTTTGTGGTTGAAATATAGAAAGTGTGTACGTATAAGGGATGCTTAATTGAAAGTGAAGGAGGAGTGAAAAAGTTGAAGTGATATATTGTAGCAACGAAAAGTATTGTTTTTCTCTTTACTAGATGACTAAAATGAAAAAAAAATCAGGGCCCCAATGAAGTCGGGGACTGGGTCATGTAGCACCAGCTGCCCCCGCCCCTCTGGATTCTCCTAGTAGATAAAAGATAGCTACTGGCCTAAACCTTACGGCTGCGAATGTGCAGCGATGTTTCTGGCATTTGATAAGTGGAAATTCCTATTAGGTAGAGCACCCAGAGGATCGAAAGCCCCGAAAATGTACTAGACGGATCTTCTAGAATTTGCAAAAATATCACAATTTTTCTAGTATTAATAAATAATTGTTTTGAAAGTGAGCTTCGTTCTGGAATCCTACTTCTAAAGTTTCTGACAAACTGCTTTCCTCTCACTTCGGGCCAAGGAGTGAGAGAAATGAGAACTTTCCAAAATGCAATAGAACACCCAAAGTTATGCACGATGGCACCGTGTTGCAGTGTAGCATGTGCTGAGGGTTATACGTGTTCCTGTTTCCTTTCAACACGATTTACTAGTGTTTTCGTCATAAATTTATTTCATAAGGAGTAATTTGATGAGGAGGTATTGGATGGGAGTAACTCCCTATCCAGCAGTGGCACACTTACGGGATTTTGTGTCGATGGATTCTGATAAACGATTCTAAATCTATGTGGCTTCGATGGTGAGACGATTCGCATATCGGACTGTTATACCCACGTTCGCAGGTTCAAACCCGATCGAACGTTAAGGGTGAAAAAAACCTTCAAACGCTTCCCTTCGAAAAAGTAAATCTGGCTGTCCCACGTTGTAGATTTCCTGCACCTAAAATATCCTGAAGCCTAAAAGAAGCCACTGAGCAACGCTGAATTCACCGGTCGTCGCCCTAGTGATCCCTCCTTTCTCTGCAAGACGGTGAAAGGAGTGAAGCGAAGGTGGAAGCGCAAAATTGAATTGAATTGAGCCTTTCTTTTGCGTATTGTGTGCGAAGGGGATGGAGATTTCAAGTCGCTTCTCCGCCAGCGCGCGGGGCGCGGGGCGCGGGGCGCGGGGCGCGGGGTGAGAGGCGCGGGGTGAGTTGCGCGGGGCGAAGGGGTGGGCGCGGGGCGCACTCACCTGATGGGCACTTCGTTGGAGGAGACGTCGTCGAAGACGCCTTGGAAGAGGAACGCCAGCGGCCAGCTGATCCACGACGCCCTGCGGCACGAGGAGCTCATAAATGCAGACGACCCCGCCGGCCCCTCCCCCCCTCATCACTTCAAAGACTTTTTAATACGCCACATGGTAATACAAGGGTAATAACCATAGGGGCCGAATTCATAGTCACTTACGGAATACGAGTGATAAAGAAGCTATAGATTATTCTTTTATAGTAATCGAGTAGCTCCCGCCCAGTCCGTGTGTCCGTCCGTCCGTCCGTCCTTCCATCATTCACGGTTAGATCTCTTCCGTCTCTCCAATCGAGATAAATGAAGGGCCGTTCGACGCCTCTCGGTCTTCTGATGGAGAACTGCTAATTCTTTTGCGGATCTAGAAGATTCATAGAATATCCCTAATACGCTTTTTTTCAACAAGTATTTTAACAATTTTAACATGTACTTTGCTAATTTTTATGTAACTTTCTGTGGCCGAAAGTGGATGAGTTGGGCAGCAGCAATATTTAAAATTATTTTGATTATGAGTTTCAAAAGCATACATTTTGGGGGGGGCAATGAAAATATCTGCCAGAGGCGTCATGTGAACCTAGTAAATGCATGAATATTTTGGTAATCATATTTAGTATTTTTCGGACTTAAAAAGGCACAAACAGTACAACTCTTGAAGAGATTAAACCGTTGCAAAGTACTATTTCGTACTTGGCTGACCAGGACGGTTATACCAAATATACGTGATTGAACTCGCAATTAAGGTCGTAGAACGAAAGATTTAAGCGATAATACAAACATGAATATTGTCGAATTATATTTTTACGTGAATAATAGAAATTGTAAAATGTATTAAAAGTAAAATAAAATATTTGTACATTATATGTTCTGTTCCACTACACATCGATCTTCACAATTTTGGTTGAACGATAATTGTTCGCTTCAGATGATTTGTTTACCTGACATACAAAAACATAAATTGAAAAAGAAGTAGTTAAATGTTGAGTACGTACCGGAGGAGGGGACTTCGCTGAAAGGGGTAAGACGTAACTTATGGGCTCTCATGTTTCAAAATGAGGACCCTATATGAATTACAACTTAACAGACTCTCATATTCAGTATTGACTATGAATTCTGCTCTATTTGCTAATAATTTTGGCACAGAAACCTCAAAACTAGAATAAAAATTACTTTGAACAGTGATCATGAAGACAATTGTGCTGGAAAATGAAATCTTAAAAAGCATACATTAGTCAAAAGGTCTTCAAATAAGCACGCGTGATTATGTTTAAGAAAACGTCATGCAATTTGCCAAAACATTTGTTTTGAGCACACTTATTTATGGATGTAAAAAGTTGGCGTCGTTATAAAATATAAAGCAAGCTGAAGGGGAAGTACGAGAAGGTAGAAAGTGGATATGGCAGAAAATGATAAAAATAAGTTAATAGTAAAAAACTCAGCAAATCATTGAGGAAAGAGAAACGCAGCCGAACGTGTATGCCTAATGTGTTGGTGAACGTTAAGATGCGTGAATATGCGTGTATGAGTGTGTCAATGTGTGCTTGGTGTGTGATGACATGTGCTTGGTGTGTGATGCGTGCTTGGTGTGTGTTGATGGCGTGCTTGGTGTGTGCCTGCTATGGACGTGTGTGATATGAGTGGTTGGATGTGTGTTGTGGTGTGCTGTGTGCTTGCATGTGTGTGGTGTGCCGTTGATGGTGCTTTGGTGAGTATGGTGTGCTTGTGTGTGTTGATGGTTGCTTGTGCGTTGATGTGTGCTTGGTGTTGCGTTGATATGGTGGTGCTTTGGTGTGCGTTGATGGTGTGCTTTGTGTGTGTTGATGGTGTTCTTGGTGTGCGTGATGGTGTTGCTTGGTGTGCGTTGATGGTGTGCTTGGTGTGTGTTGGATGGTGTGCTTGGTGTGCGTTGATGGTGTCTTGTAGTGCGTTGATGTGTGCTGGTGTGCGTTGATGGTGTGCTGGGTGTGCGTTGATGGTGTGCTTGGGTGTGCGTTGATGGTGTGCTTGGTGTGCGTTGATGGTGTGCTGGGTGCGTGTTGATGGTGTGCTTGGCGTATGCTGGTATGTATGCGCGTGCGAGCTGCAAAGGGCGCGCTTGGGAGCGGCGGAGGCCGGCGCGCCCCGCACTCACTGCGGCGTGTTGATGGTGACGCCGTTGTCGACGGTCTGCCCGCGCTCGGAGGCGTGGCGGTGGCGCGCGCCGGGCAGCGCCTTGGCGATCTTGGGGTTGTAGATCTTGGGGTCGCTCACCATACGCACGAAGAAGGAGCGCTTGTACGCCAGCGTCTCCTTGCGC
>BOPP01000048.1:7082318-7138329 GCA_017312745.1 Gryllus bimaculatus
CAGAGAGAGAGTACGTAGGAGGTAACTACACACCCTGTCGTGTTTATATTCAGTATTCAGTTCGTATATTCTTCTCTTTCTTCTGTCTTCTTCTTTCTTCCTTCTTCTTTTCTTCTTCTTATTATATTATTATTATTTTATTATATATTATTCAGTATTATTAATGTACTAATAGTATAAGCATACATTAGAAATGAACTGGGAGTACGTAAGTTGGAGGAGAGCAGCCAGATATCGTACTCAAGGATGAGTCCGTGCTTGGAGAAAAGAGGTTGCGCGCGGTCCATAGCCTTTGTTGTAGGGTTGATTCGTTACATGCTTCTTAAAAAATATCATATTGGATGTGTGATTTCTAGTTCGACACCAGTTGTTTTTCTTTTATAGGCTCATTACTCAGTTACATATATGATTATAAGAGTTGTTCTCTCAAAAGATGTTGCTGGATATCCTGAAACGACGTAATGCCTTTCCTCGTGTGCCTCTACTTCTGAATACTTTTTTCCTTATTCGTGTTAGACTTGTACCACTAGGAAATTCAATGTACACAGTTTTAGAAAACGTTACAGTCATAAAAACACTTGGTTTTTTTAGGATTTCGACTTAGATGCGTGGAGAAGTATGATGTACAATTCGCATTAAAGAAATATTTGCATATTATCCGATAAACGTCTTGCTCTCCTATGTTGGTTTATGAATTATTCCATTCTCATTCTCGCAAAATTTTATTTACAAGCACTGATTAAGATCTTATCGTCAGAAAACACTGTAATTGAAATGTCAGGGTGCTTGGTGGATTGAGACGACTGTACGCGAAGTCCATGAATCGTGTTCTTTGTGTGCGGAAACTACGGACGTCTTTCTTTGGGACAGAGCGTTCTCAGGCTGCGCTTACGTCATGTTATACTACGGAGGGTATTATTCCATTCGTCTTTGTGTCGAGAATGTACGGCAATGTCTTTTCACTGGAGGAGAAAATACGAGTATGCTCTGATTTGCACTTTATTCCAAAAGCTAACATTTCAACCTCAACTTCACCTAATACACCGTTCCTTTCCATTTGATTGTGTGAAAAACGTTTTCGCCTGCGTAACTGCTTTTAGTTACCTTTCCTTCCGCTAATCCAAGGTGTAAAAACAACTTGACTTCTTAGAATAACGTGTTTTTTCTCGGCCAAATACCACCGAAACTAATTCGAAGCAAAAATAACAGTCGAAAAATTAATTATAGAATTAGAGAAAAAAAAAAAAAGATTTTTTTTGAAGAAATCAGTACGATGCCAAATCAAGTAAAAGAGATGCGTAAATGCGGAGAGACTTTTCTGGCCGCACGTGCACATTCCATGAACGGAACAAAACAAACGGTCGCAGCAAAGCAAATGTAATTCTTTAATGTTTCGTGTTCAGGCAACAAAGTTCATACCTTACGATGCGATGGTAAGGAGACATTAAAGTCTGCATTCGGGGAAAACGTTGAGAAGATGCCTTCCGAATGTGGAAAAAAAAAAAATACCCCTTCTTGCGTAATTCTCCAGTACGGAATAATTTATAATTATTTTTTAAGATTCGTGAGTTGAGTTTCAAGAGAAGAAGTGAGCCTAACATTCCGGAAACGGTTATCCTAGTAAAAAGAACGTTTCATCGGTGGTGAGGAAAAACATTTTCTTCGAGTAACGGACTAGCTTTTCGACTCTATTCTGTTTTTGGCAAGTAATTGTGCTTCGCAATTTCGAACAGTAAAATGAAGAATTAATCCGTCGTTACAGGACGTTTATTGTCCCGACAATGACAGATTTTTGACCTTGGTTGTCAGCTAAGTCGAATTGAGTCGCCTGTCTGGGAGGAGAATATCTAAGGAGGTAATTTCCTGTTTTCTCATTACATCACGCGAACGCCCTACAACGGCCACGGACCGCGCGTGATCTTCGCCACCGGCTTCCTCTTGTGAATACATCACTCTTTACGTACAACAGTTCACTAACATCTATACTATCGCATTAATGTAGGGATCGGAGGGGAGGTAGAGCTTGTTACGGCAGGTCCGGACCCGCTGGTGGGAGATACCTGTGGGAAAAACCATGTAGGGTCGATTTCGCCAAATCCAGGGAAAATATCGCGACCGCCTCAGAATTCATGCACTACAATTAGGGAATAATGACCCTATCATTCGACACCCCTGAAATCACTAACAACCAATGAATAACTGCTCGTTGCTGAACAAGTAGTGGAAAATGAATGAACAAGAGATTTGTCGAAAACAGCTTCAACAGAAAACACACCTTGGAAGCAGATTTTAGAGGAAGAAGTTGAGATCTGCATCGAAGCACCGTTCCACGACAGAACCTTCCATTCGCTGTGGGGAAAACCCACTTCCATTCAGTGGTTTCTGCACGATTAGGTTTTTCTATACCGCTCTACTCTGCGGCTGGCTATCGCGACGTCATCTCATTAAGACAAACGTGCCTGCGCGCGGCGGAAGCGATTCGCTGACTCATGGTGAACGCCGAATCCACTTTTTGTATTCTTTTTTTTTTTTTACTTTTGTGTTTGCCGCCCCAACGCCATTATCCCGCGGCTCGGTTGGCGGCCCCGCCGCGGGGCCGGGACTTCCCCGCCGGGGAGGGGCGCAGCTTTCTGGGCTCGCGTGTGCTCGCGCGGTCCGACGTGCTCCGCGCTGCATCTGCCCGCACGGAGGCCAACCGGTTGGTTGTGGTAGAACGCTTCGCCTTCCGTTTGTTAGGAAGGGTTGAAGCTTCGCTTGACCCATGTGGAATACTCATTTTGGCTGTCGTTTGTGTCTGCGTGTGTGCGAGTTATCTGCATTTTCCCTGTTTCACAATTGTTCTATTATTCAAACCATATCTACATTCATTCTAATCTATCAAAGAATGCATCAGATGTGCCGTAAAAAAATTAGGGTATTGAAAATAATTAATACATTTTGCTGGTCAATTGGGTACTGCAAATTTTTGTGTTGAAATATAAGAAAGTGTGTACCGTATAGGGATGCTTAATTGAAAGTGTAAGGAGAGGAAAAAGTTGAAGTAGATATATTGTAGCAACGAAAAGTATTGTTTTCTCTTTACTAGATGACTAAAATGAAAAAAAAATCAGGGCCCAATGAAGTCGGGGACTGGGTCCATGTAGCACCAGCTGCCCCGCCGCCTCTGATTCTCCTATAGATAAAAGTAGCTACTGGCCTAAACTTACGGCTGCGAATGTGCAGCGATGATTTGCATTTGATAAGGTGGAATTCCTATTAGTAGAGCAGCCCACAGGATCGAAAGCCCGAAAATGTACTAGAGCGGATCTTCAAGATTTGCAAAAAATATCACAATTTTCTAGTATTAATAAATAGTTGTTTTGAAAGTGAGCTTCGTTCTGGAATCTACTTCTAAAGTTTCTGACAAACTGTGCTTTCCTCTCACTTCGGGCCAAGGAGTGAGAGAATGAAACTTTCAAAATGCAATAGAACACCCAAAGTTATGCACGTATGGCACCGGTTGCAGTGAGCATGTGCTGGGGTTATACGTGTTCCGTTCCTTTCAACACATTACTAGTGTTTTCGTCATAAATTTATTTCATAAGAGTAATTTGATGAGGAGGTATTGGATGGGAGTAACTCCTATCCAGCAGTGGCACACTTACGGGATTTTGTTCGATGGATTCTGATAAACGAGTTCTAAATTATGTGGCTTCGAGGTGAAGACGATTCGCATATCGGACTGTTATACCACGTTCGCAGGTTCAAACCGATCGAACGTTAAGGGTGAAAAAACCTTCAAAACGCTTCCTTCGAAAAAGTAAATCTGCTGTCCACGTTGTAGATTTACGGCACCTAAATATCTGAAGCCAAAAAGAAGCCACTGAGCAACGCTGAATTCACCGGTCGTCGCCCTAGTGATCCTCCTTTTTCTGCAAGGCGGTGAAAGGAGTGAGCGAAAGGTGGAGCGCAAAATTAATTGAATTGAGCCTTTCTTTTGCGTATTGTGTGCGAAGGGGATGGAGATTTCAAGTCGCTTCTCCGCACGCGCGGGGCGCGGAGCGGGGTGCGGGGCGCGGGTGGGCGGGGTGAGGCGCGGCGGCGGGGCCGGGCGAAGGTGGGGTGGCGAGCGAGGGGCGAGGGGCAGGCGGGCGGGGGGGCGGGTGCACTCACCTGATGGCACTTCGGTTGGAGGAGACGTCGTCGAAGACGCCTTGGAAGAGGAACGCCAGCGGCCAGTGATCCACGACGCCTGCGGCACGAGGAGCTCATAAATGCAGACGACCGCCGGCCCTCCCCCCCTCATCACTTCAAAGACTTTTTAATACGCACAGGTAATACAAGGGTAATAACCATAGGGCCGAATTCATAGTCACTTACGGAATACGAGTGATAAAAGAAGCTATAGATTATTTTTTTATAGTAATCGAGTAGCTCCCGCCCAGTCCGTGTGTCCGTCCGTCTCCTTCCATCATTCACGGTTAGATTCTCTTCGTCACTCGCACGATATAAATGAAGGCCGTTGGACGCTCTCGGTTTCCTGATGGAGAACTGCTAATTTTTTTGCGGATCTAGAAGATTCATAGAATATCCTAAATACGCTTTTTTTCAACAAGATTTTAACAATTTTAACATGTACTTTCTAATTTTTATGTACTTTCTGTGGCCGAAAGTGGATGAGTTGGGGAAGCAGCAATATTTTAAAATTATTTTGATTATGAGTTTCAAAAGCATACATTTTGGGGGGGGCAATGAAAATATCTGCCAGAGGCGTCATGTGAACCTAGTAAATCGCATGATATTTTGGTATCATATTTTAGTATTTTTCGGACTTAAAAAAGGCACAACAGTACAACTCTTGAAGAGATTAAACCGTTGCAAAGTACTATTTTGTATTGGCTGACCAGGACGTTTTACCAAATATACGTGATTGAACTCGCAAATTAAGGTCGTAGAGACGAAAGATTTTAAGCGATAATACAAACATGAATATTGTCGAATTATATTTTTACGTGAATAATAGAAATTGTAAAAAGTATTAAAAGTAAAATAAAATACTTTGTACATTATATGTTCTGTTCACTACACATCGATCTTCACAATTTGGTTGAACGATAATTGTTCGCTTCAGATGATTTTTTTTTACTAACATACAAAACACATAAATTGAAAAAGAAGTAGTTAAATGTTGTACGTACCGGAGGAGGGACTTCGGCTAAAGGGTAAGACGTAACTTTATGGCTCTCATGTTTCAAAATGAGGACCCTATATGAATTACAACTTAACAGACTCCATATTCAGTATTGACTATGAATTCTGCTCTATTTGCTAATAATTTGGCACGAGAAACTAAAACTAGAATAAAAAATACTTTGAACAGTGATCATGAAGACAATGTGTGCTGGAAAATGAATCTTAAAGCATACATTAGTCAAAAGGTCTTCAAATAACACGGCGTGATGATGTTTAAGAAAGTCATGCAATCTTGCCAAACATTTGTTTTGAGCACACTTATTTATGCGATGTAAAAGAGTTGGCGTCGTATAAAATATAAAGCAAGCTGAAGGGGAAGTACAGAAGGTAGAAAGTGATATGGCAGAAAATGATAAAAATAGTTAATAGTAAAAAACTCAGCAAATCATTGAGGAAAGAGAAACGCAGCCGAACGTGTATGCCTAATGTGTTGGTGACGTAAGATGCGTGAATATGCGTGTACATGGTGTGTCAATGTGTGCTTGGTCGTGTGATGACATGTGTTGGTTGTGATGGCGTGCTTTGCGTGTGTGATGGCGTGGTGTTGGTTACGTGTGTGTGTGGCTATGGCGTGTGTTATGGTGGTTGGTTGTGTTGTGGGTCGCTTGTGTTGTTGTGAGGTGTGCTTGGTGTTGTGGCTTGTGTGTGTTGATGGTGGCTGTGTGCGTTGCATGTGTGCTTGGTGTGCGTTGATGGTGGTGCTTTGGTGTGCTGATTTGCTTTGGTGTGTTGTGGTGTTTGGTGTGCTGATGGTTGTTGGTGTGCGTTGATGGTGTGCTTGGTGTGGTTGGATGGTGTGCTTGGTGTGGTTGATGGTGTCTTTGTAGTGGTTGATGTGTGCTGGGTGTGCGTGATGTGTGCGGTGTGCGTTGATGGTGTGCTGGTGTGCGTTGATGTGTGCTTGGTGTGCGTTGATGGTGTGCTGGGTGCGTGTTGATGGTGTGCTTTGGCGTATGCTGGTATGTATGCGCGTGCGAGCTGCAAAGGGCGGCTTGGGAGCGGGAGGCCGGCGCGCCCGCACTCACTGCGGGCGTGTTGATGTGGACGCCGTTGTCGACGGGTCTGCCCGCGCTCGAGGCGTGGCGGTGGCGCGCGCGGGCAGGCCTGCTCGCTTGGGGTTGTAGATCTTGGGGTCGCTCACCATACGCACGAAGAAGGAGCGCTTGTACGCCAGCGTCTCCTTGCCTTCGCGGTCCCAACTCGAACACCTCGTCGGGGCTACTACCGCCACACAAGCACAGGCCATTCAATAATTCCTCTTCTACACACACCCACACACCACACACACACCAACGACCTAGTCTAGAGAAATATTGTTGTGCGTGAGAGAGAGGGGGAGGGAGGGAGGGAGGGAGAAAGAGAGAGGGAGGGAGGAAGAAAGAGAGGGAGAAAGAGAGGGAGTGAGGGGGAGGGAGGGAGTGCGAGAGTGGGGAGGAAGAGAACAAACTTGTAATAATTGTTCGTAAACAGAAAATATATAAAATCACTGTTCTATTCATTAATATTATTCAATAATCAGATAGAAAATTATTTGAAGTTTTGAAATGTAGTTTTAATTTCTGTGAAATTTTGATACCTTGGATATTTCATCTGATACATAAGTGTTCCCGCTAGTTCTGGATGCTGATTCTGGGCATCCCTTTCTGGAGAGTTTGAAGTCCTCCGTTGAAAAAGTATTACGAATAATTTGTTCATAGCACGAGCACAGTTAATTCCTACCCAAAGGTCACCAATTGTTTCTCTCTTTGAAATGTTATAATCAAAAATTCAAAATCGAGATAATTGAAAAAAAACTTTCTCAAAAGAGACCTTGAGAGTCATTGTGCTGCGTGAGGAGAGTTTTGCATTCATCAATTGGATATTTCGCTCTCAGCTGGAGTCACGACAAAACCCTCCTTGCAGAGAATTGCTATTTCTCATGATGCAATATAACTTAACAATAAACGTTTCTGAAAGAACGGAATATTCTGTAAGTTTGCCCTGTAGAGCAGACGAACCTGCGTACATCAAGAAAACACACGATGTCCCAACTCCGCGGTCATGCATTTCCACCCCCTATTGTAATGATATCCTTCTTTTACAAAGCGAATCCATTGTCTTGGTTTGGTACACTGAGCACAAGTGCAATTAGGAAACTTATGTTAGGGTAATATAAACACACATGATGTATATTAGTAAGAACAGAAATGAGTAAAAATGATAAATCCGTATCATATCAAAAAGTGAATGAAGTGTCTTTCAAATGCTCATATTCCATTTCGAAGGTATTGAAATCGTTGTTAAAATGTGCAAGATAAAATAATTAGTTTATTTTTCACATTCAAAAATTGTCCACAGATACATGACGTATGGGAACAGTATGTGATGGCAAGAGTTAAGATATTTTTATTTACCTCTTCATCAAACAATGTGTCAACGTATTGAGGAAGTGTCAATCATTGGATGATGTACATGACGTGGAATGGGTAAAACCATAAGTCTCCGAAACATACTGTAGCAGATTCAGCAAACTCCATTCATTCAATAGTTAAGGTAAAATATGAATCCCTCGAAAATGCAACATAATTTTAAATTTGAACAATAATTATATATTTCGTACATCTGGGATAAATGTTTTCCAAGTTGTTGTCATTCATTTAAAAGTATGACGTTGATGGCTGTGACACAATTCGGTTCAAGGAAAGGAGAACTAATATCTGTATATACACAGAAAAGGACGGACGTTGTATGTGGTGGTCAAATGCTCCTGATGATCAAATTATCAAATCCTCTTATCTCTGACTCTGGGAATGAATCTGAATGGTTTTTTATAATATTATTAACTTAAGTGACGTTTTTCAATACTCGGAACAAATAACTATCGTTTAAATTTAGGCTATAGAGCTGTTCAACTACACCTGAATTACTAAACTTTATTGAATTTAGGGATAAGCAAATTCATTACAAAATACTAATTTTATCCAAATAATTATCGTTTACTCTTTTTAGCAAGACATCTTTCTGTTTGAAGGTATACGTGGTTGCAATATTTTTAAAAATATCAGTTAATTTATTTCTGATAAGGAGCAAGTCAAAAATAAAATGTCAGTTTTTGATGACGAAAAGGGAACACATATCAATAAAATTTGGATGGCATTTTCTCTTGTAACTTATTTTGGCCGATTTGTTTAAACAAAATATGTTTTAATTCCCTAATATCCTTAATAATCAATATACTGCACACAAATTTACATCTTCTTCAAACTATACAATTTGTATTTTTTTCTTTTTCTGGAAATTCATCTTCCTCCGACTTTCCGCTACAAATGAACCGTAATGTGATACTAGAGTCGGATGTGGTCTGTAGTAATTTGTGACGTGCACGACGAAAAATTGTAGGGATCTGCCACAAAAGGGCGTAAATTACACACACATAGAATAGAGAAATGAATTATTATTCTTAATTAACGAACCATCAAAAATTGCTTATAAAATCACTAGAAATATTTTTATTTCAGTCAGTCTATTCGATTTGCTATTGTCTGTCTATTGTTTTATAACTTTTACACTTACTAATTACTTATACTTTCGTTTTAGAATGACCTATGCAACTATATCAGCCACAATAATAATAGGCAGGGCACCGAGTAAAAGAAGGATGAGGAGAAGGAAAGAGAATGAGAAATAGAGGAGAAGATAGGGAAAAATAATTTGCAATATACAATCTGAACCTATTTCCGGTCAGAACACCAAACTCTCAAACCCATGAATCCGAACACCCTCGGCTGTCGCAAAATAAAGAAAAACTTCACTGAATCAGTTGACCCAGGAAAACACTATCTACATATAATTCACATTTACTACATCGAAGTTTTATAGTTACATTGCAATTTGAAGCTCTGGTTTCGAATAAGACTACCGGTATGTCAATCAACAATTAAACTTTCTTCGAATAAACTAAACGAAATGGCATCATTAAAAAGAATTCCGAATGTGTTTAATGGAGATTCAGGCTTGCGTAATTTAAAAATGTATCTGTATTTTGTGTTTAAATCTTTGACCCCTACCTTGCAAGAGTACATTATAAATGTAAGTACTCTGATAACTGAGCAAATTATCTGCATTATGATGGATGGATTTATCCACGTTTTCGTTACCAGTCCTTTTTTTGCCTAAAATTCCCCGTTTTTTTCGCGTAGCATTAAGTAACTTTCTCTCTACTCCGTTGGGAGAACGTGAATTTTGTCACTTGAGCCCTCTCAGCCAGGGACACCCTCGCATCACGTGCATCCTGCGTGCAGCAGCGGGCGCGCCCAGCCCGTGCGTACACGCGCACGCGGGACTCGCCGCCGCCGCCTCCGGCGTCGCAGGGCCGTCCGCTTCCCGGACGTCTGCGGACGCCCCTGACGTGGCCTTCCGCGGGGCTTGTGAGTACTACGCTCCAGACAAGTCCCTCTCGCTTTTATCGCCAGACGATAACAGAGCTTGTCGCACTCGTCAAGAATACGCTGGTTTTTCTGTTTAAACTGTAGATAAATTCTAAAACTTTTCCCTAGCCACTGGTGACGTAGTCGCCGTTTGATTCATCTAGAGGGAGTTCATTTCCTAGATTAAAGCCGCCTGCCTGAATGACACTTCTCGAGGTGTTTTCATTGTTTTTTCCCGATTGTTTTCGATCATTTTCAGGCGGTGTCGTGAACTATCTGAATCAAAGGGCGCGTTCTTTCCCAATCTCCATATTGTCTTGGAAAACAGACTAAAACACAAAAAGGGATTGAGAAAGTTAAGAGTTTCTGGATATTTATTTATTTCAAACAGTTAAAACAAATTTATTAAAAACAGTTAAAAACTGTGTGTGACGTGTTATGGGGGAAGTTATATTGAAGTTCCAATAATGTCCAAGCAAAACAAGGGGTCATCTCAGCATTTGCTCGAGGATCAGGGAAACTGGACGAAAACTTGATCGAGATGGGGGTCATGACCCAGAAGCTGAAGAACAATACTTGTTACAGGTTCTTTACAATTATAAACATCAAAATGGTATATAATAAATTAAATCTTATCGTTAAAATTTATATTAATTTCATTTTGGATGCTCGGTACAGTCTCTAATTGTATAAAAACAGCTGTTGAGCAGAAAAGATTTTACTTGGGACTTAAACTTTTGTATCGAATTTAATCGTTTAATGTCGTCTGACAAGGTGTTGTAATACATGTACATGTATTATATGTGAACTTTTTGTACTGAGCTGTTGATACTGTCACCTGATGAATATGATTACTACTTTATTAGATAAGAACTGAAAGGTGTTTTCCGGATTCACCTCGCGATCGCGACTGCCCACGTCGTTTGGACTGATCTTGCATTTGAATAACGCGTTTGAATATGCCTGGTAATGTGTGATTACAACGGGACCGCTTCATAAGTTAATAAAAATGTAACAGGTACAAGAAACGACAATGCTTTCGGTACTTTTTTAGCGTTTGCATTCAGCGTCTACTCTTTTAGTTTCCAATACATTCCGAAATCTATCTTTACTTGACATAGTTGGGGATAATTATATATTTTAATTCAATACACCCCGTTACTACATATGCTACATTCAACTACATTGACATGTCAAAACGGAATATTTCAGTCACAAGTTTGGAATTTTGCCGAACATCTCACGCTAGTCAAAAAACAATGTGTTAGAAGCGTTTTCTTTTATTTTTTCTAATTCATTGTATTATTATTATTATTATTATTATTATTATTACTATTTCTACATTTATCAATTCTCCAAGAAAGTCTTCGTGTGTAAGAGTATCTAAATTCCGGCTGGAAATCACTCCGGGAGATATTTCTGTGAAATGTTGACTCCCCTTAAAGGTTGCGGATTTCTCTGCAAACTCTTTCATTGATCTTTCAGACCATAAACTGTTCGATTTTTGTTTAAACTAGATATATTGTGGCCAGTTGTGTTCATTCGCTTGGAATGCGTGATGTCATGGGCGCTAATGTGCTGCGGCGAAAGATCTAAAGTTCTTGAGGAAACTTTGCTGGAGCCTTCGGCGAGACTTTGAAATGCCAGTGATTCACTTTTCTTCTCGCATAACATCGTTCATAAATTGTCCCTGATCATGGATACGCAAATAATTGGATTAATGGTTGTCCAAATGAACACTTAAGATTTCTTTCCAAGAACGTAGCACAACAACGCAAAGCGTAGTTTTCCTCAGATTGTGAATTATATAAAAAAATTAAGACTAGCATGGTCTGTCAGATCAGCGGGTGTGTCAATCGTTTGCTTTTGGTGTAGTTATAAAGCGGTGGCCGTCAGTAAAACCAATCTTGGCCTCTCTGCGTACGGATCATGTGAGGATATCTTTTGATTGCGAGTGAAATGATGTGGTCTTTATACACGAAAAACGCAGCAAATCACTCGAACCAATAACTCTTCTGCCAGTGCTGTTCACTTACGTAGACGCCGTGGAACTGAACAAGATAGCAACACAGATTCCTCACATTCACACGGCCCTCAACATTAAGTAGCTAGTGTTTAGTCGCTGTCTGGAGAAGGATTCTAAAGGTGCGTGTCCACTTGAGAGTTACGCTCGCAAGTTCGCGTCGAGAGCGTCTCTCGCCGATGGACACATTTCTGAAAGTAGGCAACAGAGAGTGGTGTGCTCTCCGGAGAGCGGTCGCCATCTCATCTACTCGCCAGTCGCCATCTCATTTTCTCGCCAGTCGCCATCTCACTACTCGCCAGTCGCCATCTTATTTCTTCTGCAGTCTCCTCTCATCTACTCTGGCATGCACCTCTCAATTTTCTCGGCCAGTCGCATCTCATCTCTCGCCAGTCGCCATCTCATTTTCTCGCAGTCGCATCTCATCTATCTCGCCATCTGCTTCCAGTCCATCTCATCTATCGCATCGCGCCATCTCATTTTCTCCGCGTCGCCATTCATCTACTGCCGTAACAGTCGCATCTCATTTTCCCGCCACGTCGCCATCTCATCTACTCGCCAGTCGCCATCTCATTTTCTCGCCAGTCACCATCTAATTTTCTCGCCAGTCGCCATCTCATCTACTCGCCAGTCTCCATCTCATTTTCTCGCCAGTCGCCATCTCATCCCTTCGCCAGTGGACGCCTGTGCGAGGTCTCGCGTGGACTTGCTCCCAGCGTTCGAAACGTCCTGGAAGTGCCTGCAAGCGTCTGAGATTTTTTGGTTTGTGGCTTCGATATGGCCGCAGAAGCCAAGCAGAAAATTGCACAAGCGTTTGACAACGGACGACTGTTCTGATAGGTAGTTTTCCCTGGTTTCTCCGATCAATTACAAGCGAATACCGGGGCAGTACCCTAACAAATGGGCTACGGCCGCGCGCGCTCCTTCCTTCCTCTTCCTTGACCTATCCTCACCCCTTACACACACACGTTCATTAACACGCACTACATTACCACACATGCCGGGAGACCGGTTGGGAGTTTAGAGCTTGTCCCGGCTGCGGCGGTGCCTCGCTGGTGGGAGGTACCTAGATGGGGAAAACCCCGCTAGTCGACGGTAGTTCGGTTCCGGATCTCACCATCCAGCTGGGGAAGATCACCGCCGAGTAAAAAAAAATACACTTAGGGAACTAATGTTTTTAGCAGTTCGCGCGGCCGGAATCACCAATCAATCGCTCGGTCTTCGATAGAATCTCAAAAATACAGGCTATACAATGTCGTCTCGAAAAGGTATCGCTTCGTTAGCACGGCAGCAACACCGCTCCTTTGGCGCGGGCTGACGACGGTCGTGTCTCTGTAGTGTCTGGTGTAGTTTTCGAATGCTGCGGCGGGATTTCAATCTTGTGTTCGCTGTAGTTATGACATGGTAGCCCTCTGTTAAAGCAACATTGGTTCCTTACGTATGGTGCGTATGAAGATGTCTTCAGTTTGCGAGTAAAATGTATCCTGCCTTCACGCCAATACGCCAGACCACACGCGCCAGGAACTTTTCTGCGCTTGAGAATTGGGTCGGCGTCTTCATTTAGTTGTCTGGTGTTTACAATACCTGTTTTTTCAGTCCTGTAGTTACCTTTTCGCTGTTGACTCTATTTTAACGAGCCAGGTGTAGTAAACTTAAGAGAAATAAATCGTGTTTCTGTATAATAATAAAAGCTATGTTGCTAAATAACTTTTTACGGGTACATTTTAAAGTTGATGACAAACAAACATATCCAAATGACATATTCAGTCTACATAAGCAAATGGACGTCTGTTACCGGTAGACAACTATTGGTAATACTGAAATTGAAAATGATTAAAACCTTTATTTCCAACCAAAAATTTGGGATATAAATGAATGACGAGACAAAAGCGTTAGAATTTCAAACAAGGTTAAACGGCTAAATAGAAATGTGCTGAAATATTGAATTTTTCATAATTGGTGCACATATATCAAAATTCATTAAACACGTTCATTGGATTAACAAGGACATTTTTCTAAACATTCGGTTTTTCCTAATGACCGATAATACTCTTCATTCGTCATTAACGTACAATTTATAATAATAAATAACAATAATATGATAATTGTTATTGTTATTTTATTTTTGTTTTATTATTTAAGGTTAGAACTTGGTAAGTTTACTTAGAATTTGATATATCAAAATTTTAAAAATCACTTTCAGAGGAAGCATGCTCATAGGACGCTCTTGATGACATTAAAAATTTGCTTCCGCCACCAAAATTCCCTGCCCTGCGATTTCGAGAGCCTTGCGGTTGCGGACGAAAACCTCATCCTGAAATCTACCGCAACTTGGCAGACTCTTCCTGCTCCTCTTGCCACTTCCGGCCACCTACACTGCTGACTGTCGCGCCTCTTTCCGACGCCCCAGCCCATTAAACGGCGATTCCATTTACGTGTTGTGTGGTTTGATTCATTGTAGGGTAGTGATGTGACGTCCTTTGTCACGAACGTATCATAGTTCTTCTGAAGCTTTGTTGATAAGACTTAAGTTCATTGCTGAGGTGGATTCCCCTTCAGAAATCTATAGGGGAATGACAACACACGAACACCAACTGATAAATATGTCTCTGAATAAGACAGCTTGAACGGTCGATTTTTTGGTACACATACACCAATATTGTTTTAAAATAAATGTATAACACTCTGTATAGCATTAACTTTTTTCATTTACATTTCAATGTTTTTATTTTAAGTACATTCGTGATTTCAACGATGTTTCGGGATTAAACCTGATGATGGAATAAAATGTAACTCCTTCACGTAACCGTAACGTAACTTTACGGAAACATTTGACGTAATCGTCATTTAAAAACTGAAAAAGTGATGCTATTGCCTTATATGCAATAATGACTTTAAACATTGAATGTAACCAAAGCGATGTGTTGATGTATATAATGCCATTAAAATAACATATAGAAATGTGTTTACATATCGATATACAAAATATAATTTATTTATAGGATTAATTAAAGTTTAATATTTGATGTGTACACCATACATATATTAACAAATCACTTGTTTTTATTTATTTTAATTTCATAATACTTTTTTGTCAAATGAATTTCCGTTACCAGGTTGTTAAAAAATCGCATTTCCACTTCGGATCCCACTTCGGAAGAAAGTGTTAGAAAAATAACTTTTATCAACTGATGAATTCGGCACACATGGTTTCAGTCCACCTGAACATCTGCTCTCGATGTTGAAGAGTACATTTTTCTCAGCAGCGACGGACGCGTCACATTTTGTGCAAGCTTTATTCTATCTAGTTAAGTGGCATTCCCTATTATGTGATCGTACGTATTGTTGACCACATAGAGATCTCATACTGCTGCGCAACAGGGTTATTTAACTTAATAGATTTCGTGGAACACGAAATGAACTCAGTCAATGAGATCACAGAGTATTGCAACCAGTGACCGAAGATGTCCAGTTTGCCAGAAGATTAGGTGAGAAACCTAAACTTAATTTCGCGGAAGCAAAATAACTTGCGGTGGTGTCTTATCATTTTCTGCTGACGGGGAGAATGAATGAGATACTTGTAACTGAAAACACGAAGAGCCTTAAAAAGCAACAGAAAAGTAAACCACAAAAACATGTCATGCGTCAACGACCCAGTGCAGGGGATATGCACATTATCGCTATTCGCTTGGAAACCCTGCCGTCACGGGAGGAAGTTTCTTTTGAAGTGTCGCCATGAGTGTCGTCATCAAAATCACTAGTACATCGGCACATGAACAAGCCTCTTCTGAAAGGTAAACTTCGACAAATTTAATGTATACGAATAACGTAATCAATATTATACAGAGTTGCGTGTAAGACGCAGGCGCTATTCAAAATAATCTGCTTTGAGTCGAGAGGTGGAAACATTGAAAATGCAAACCCCTGAGTTCAGAATCTCTTGCCATCAGAATATTTTGGGCTTCGAGAGCCATACGGCCTTTTTGACAGTACACGAAAAGAGAGGGCGGAAATGAGGAACGTGGACTTTTACGGTTAGAGGAAATCTCCACTTCCATTCCGATAAGCCGGCCTGGCCTTCAGACATTCGAGAAATAACCCCTGGTAGTCCCCCTACTGAAAACAGTCACCTACGGTTACTTAATCGTGAGGCAGGGATTACTGTCTGCATAGTAAACGAGAACGTGTCACCTGAGGAAAAAGCAAAAACGAAGGATTCGTCTTCAAGAATCATGTCTGAGGCGCATTGGGAAATTCTCCCCTTGTCCATGACTTCCTAAAATACTGTACACATATTTTATTAATCAAACGAAACAAGTTGCGGGTAAGCAAAAGCAGTATGCTATTTTAAGCAACGACATATGTAATAAATGTAACAATACTAACTAAAATTACTTTTTTATCAAATGGAAATACAGGAAATTGCGAATTTACCACACGAAAGAAAAAGTTCAACACTAGATTCTGGGAAAACGGTAATACATTTTAAGAGATAACATGCATGAAGAAGTTAAGGTCTAATTAAAATTTTGCAGAATTGATATCTTATTTCTACATTAGATTTATCTCTGAAGAAATTAAGCCAATGACCGGACACACTTCGATATTTTCATCTATACTGACCGAATAGGTTGATATGACACTTGACAAATCATTTATAATTTCTTTTCAAAAAAAATTGTTTCTCAATTTGAGAAATGTAAGAGTTTTAACCATTGACCTGATATGCATCTTAAAATAATACCGAAACTCTTCTCTAAGAAGTCCTATGGGTGATCTAGATGGCTACAAAACCTTAGGTCCACTCATCATTTCTCAAAATTTCATATTTAGGACCTTCACAGCGAAGGTTATGGTGTGCTATTAGCGTTAAAATGAAATACTTTATCAATAGTCACAAAAAGTGTAGTTGTAATTTTGTAACTCGATCTCTGTTATTTAACAATGTATGTTAGCAACATTTATTAATCATTATACATTAATCAATGTCAAATTTCACAAACTGTAAGAGGAACTCTAAAAAGTAAAGTATCGTCACTAAGTAGGGCTTTCATCAGTTGGCTCTTTTAGATTGTCCTAAACATTGGAAATGAAAAAAAGAAACTGTTGTAGGGGATTATTTTACAATTATCATGCACTATTGTTATTTGAATATTCCTAGTTATTTAAAATTACGTAATTTCATTCGTAATTATTTTATATTAACTTGCTTGTATGTCATTTATTTTTATTCTTCATTTTTTTCATTTAGGCATTAAAGTAATGACAATGGACAGCTTACCGTTAGGTATTTCGTGGATAAGGATGAAAATTTACTTCATCTCCATTATGATTCATTCACAGACTAAAGTACGTTATCCAAAGAAACCATTTTGATCAGGTTTTGATCCAGTTTCCTTCATACATTGAGCAAATTCTGAGATGGGCCCTTGTTTTGATTTTGGACGTAAATATAGCTTCACTATGCGCACGTTTGTTTAACTCTCCTTTTGCCTGTAGTGGTAGGAGTAGAGGTACTATTTTCTTAGCAGTGCAGAAAAATCAAACCTGCAATTTGTTTACCTTTGCAAATAAGTTCTCTATAATTCCAGAACAAAAATGTATAGTTTTTCAAATGTTTCAAATTTCATTTTTATTTATTTATATTTAACTTGTACTTATCCCTTAACTATTTATAGTTAAAATAATGGGAAGGGATTTTGGAACTCATGAAAACGTGCGCAGATGATCTCCTCCCCATACGTCAGATACAGTTTTAAAAAACATATACTTTTTTACTAAATAAATCTAATCTAAATCTAATATTGTAGGTTGTAGGTTCTGTTTTTTTCAGTACGACTAGACATTGCAAATATTTTTACTGCACTTTTTAAAAATAACTGTACAGTTATACAGCTATTGTGAAATATTATAGAATTACTTTCATTGCACATTTTGCAGAGAATTCGATGTTTACTGATTAAAAACTAAAATTCATGTAATGACGCATCATACGACGTATTAAATGTATAGAATCCCTCTAGCAGTATATCCTTCATACCTCTAAAATGGACTATATGCCATCCTTAAATATGTCATCCCTTAACATAGAAAATGTTTTTCATTTGACGCACACAGGAGGATAACACTCGCATTTCCATCGCTGATGTGTCACGTTCGTGCCATAGATAGCCGCGTGCGTTCGCCGGGATCGTCAACCTAAGCGAGGGAGTTCCCCAGGGTCCCCTCGCAAGCGTCGTAACGAACGCAGCGAGTACAAGCGCCGTGATTGGCCTGCGCGGCGGCGGTGATGCGTAACGCGTCGCCTACGCTTTTGACACTGGTGGCGGGGCGGCGGCGGTGGCGGTGACGACGTTGGAGGCGCTTTGTCTGTCTCCGCTTCCATCTTCGTTGGCGCAACCGCCTACTCCACCGCCACCGCCACCACTTCAACAACGAAAGTCTAGGAACGAAAGTCATGAAGCAGGCGGTGGAGTCGAGGTTAGCGTTGGTTTGAGTGGCGGTGGAGGAGAGGGCGAGGGGGCGGTGGCGAAGGGAGAGTTCGTGGCAGTGGCAAGTAGGGGGCGGAGACATTAGAGCTGGCAGAGTGATTGGCGGGGGCGGAACCATTGAAGGTGGCATAGAATCATTCTTGATTTATTTATCCTTCCGGGTATGTCATCTGCAAGGTCCTTTTAGTATAGTGAATGAATTGTCCTGCGAGGAGGGTGAGTGCCTCCCCACCACAGTGAGATCCGGCGCTGACCTACACGTCGGCTTGCAGGTGTTTCCCGCCTCCAGATATCGCCCCTAGAAGAGCACCGCTCCAACCGGGACAAGCCAAGCCTCCGACATATAAGTGCAAGTGCATGTGTAATATATAGGATAGGACAAGGAAGAAGGAAAGATCGCGCGTGTTATGTGACCCATTTCTTACGGTACTTCTCCGTCAGTCGCCTGATATTCATTGGAAAAAACACGGAAAACTACCGATCAGCGACCGGCCGCTGTAATTCTCGAGA
Organism: Gryllus bimaculatus; assembly: GCA_017312745.1. NCBI lineage: Eukaryota > Metazoa > Arthropoda > Insecta > Orthoptera > Gryllidae > Gryllus > Gryllus bimaculatus. Next base: position 7,100,981 of record BOPP01000048.1, read on the forward strand.
CATCGACAGACATCGACCTACCTCTATGAAAATCCGCCGACTCGAACCCAAGTACCTCCCGATCAAAGTCGCTGCAGAGCCATCGGCATTGTTAGTGGATACATTAGAGGTGGAGGAGAAGGATGAGGAAATGGGAGAGGAGGTGACGATTGTGGTAGCGGGGGCAAGGACATCGACAAAGCGGGGAAACGCGGGGGGGGGGTGATGGCTGGCCGGGATGGAGGATAAGGACGCTGCGGCGAGGAGGCGGCGTGGGTGGCTCAGGCGTTGCGGAACGGAGGAGGAGGAGGAGAAGCAGAAAGAGGAGGAGAAGGAAGAGGGGAGGAGGAGGAATAGGGGGAGGAGGAGGAGAAGCAGAAAGAGGAGGAGAAGAAAGAGGAGGACGCCGCATCGGCGAGCAAGAGGAGGTTGCGTGGGTGGCTCAGGTGTTGCGAAACGGAGGAGAAGAAAGAGGAGGAGGAGAAGAAAGAGGAGGAGGAGAAGAAAGAGGAGGAATAATAGGTGGATGAGGAGGAGGAGAAGAAAGTGGACGACGCCGCATCGGCGAGGAAGGGATCGTCATGGCGTGGGTGGCAGAGGTGGCTCAGGCGTTGCGGAACGGAGCACGAGGAGAAAGAGGAGGCGACGGCGCGCGGCGGCAGTGATGGCTGGGCGCTTCCTCTAAGGACAAGGTTCCGGAACGAAATGTCACAGCGCGCTGCGAACGTGCGTGGCCGCTTTACGATATTGGCTGAATCGAGGAATATTACACCACCGCTCCGACTAGGCCGTGACGCGGAAAATGAATATCCGGTGATCCTGTAAATATTGACTTTCTGAGAAATAAAAAACGTTGAGAATGTTTGCTTCTTTCGCACTGCAGTCGTGGATAAGTTTTGGCGTCCTATAAAACGCTACATTTTCTTCATGCGCATCCAATTTTTAAGAGTCAAATATTTCAATTCATTTGTCTTTCGTGTTCTGCTCGTTTTATATGTTTAATTTATTATAAGCGGAATAGCTTTTTGGGGTTGTGAAACATGGATGTCTTCTCGGTATTTTATTGGAGATTTTATGATACAATATGAGTTGCGTGCTCTTTTATCTGCGCTTATATGTTGGGCCGAAACCGTGTTTACCTTTAAGAATTTACGAGCTTCATAGAGAGTTACGCTTCCAGTCCTTCATAAAAAAAACATGAATCTCTACTTCGCTCAAAATGTCACATACCTTCATATCCACCCGATTATTTACACAGAAAAGTAGAAATTTGTTAAAATATCATTACAAAATTTCACTACGTTACAAGAAGATTCTCCATTGGTTTAGTTTTCAACAGTATTATCACAAATGATGACGTATCGAGATCGTCATGAAATTCTGTTTAAGGCACTGAAGAAAACCTTTATTTATTGGCATTTTTTTCGACCAATTTCTTCTTCTTTCTCTTGTACTCTAAACCTCTGAGTGTTCACCTTCTAACTACTCCCGCGTACTTTCGGAGTCTTTCCAGCTTATGTGCGAGGAGTACCATCGACCTGCCGTCGAGATAGCGGGGAGGGGTTTAAAGAGGAAGAATTGTACAGAATCCCACCTCTGCATTAAGACTGCTCCAGCATCTGCCTGCCTGGATGAATTGATTGATAAATTTATTACTCTCAGTCAGAGGCACGGCAGTTAACCAATTGATGCCCTGAGACACATGAGTCAGTGCCAGCGTGAAATTGATGGGCGGGCGCCACAGAAACGTCCGATCAAAGCTGCAAGCCCCTGCAAGCCCCTGCACAAAACACGTACGTGCACTCTTGCACTGGGCGGGACATGCCGCGCCCCTGGCGAGGGAAGATGGCGACTAGCTTTCGCAGGGCTTCACAGTAAACTGTTGCGGCGGAATACACGAAAACCTGTTTTCGGTACGTTTTAGTTCCAGTAAAAATTAATTAAAAAAATAATTGAAAATATTAAAAAAAGTTACTTTAAAGTTGGACTCAAGATTTTCAAAAGAATTATTAAGAATTTGATTACTAAAAATACATTAACAATGAAATGTAAAAACGTTTTTCGTGTCTGGTGAGGCCAAAAAACATTTGAAAGAATTCGGATTAGTATCATTGAATAATTATATATTACATTCTTTCGCATTCGTACACCCCACCCGGTTGGTACTGCCTTGTAAGATCAACTGGCTTAAACTGCTAAAATTACTGTCTTATATAACTTAATTTAAATGATTTTAGTTTAGAGCTAAATTGATTTTAAAATGTTTGTATTATTCAATAAAATGCTTCCTTACGGAATGCCAGTTCTTGACGCTAGTTCTCTGCCTTCTCATGAAGTCTGCTAACCTCTGCTTTTCCACCCTTGAATTTCATCAGGCGGCGAAGCACAAACGAAGTCATTCGCGCCGCTTCGTCCCCTGATGATGTTTTAGGTCAGGGGATTGCTTGCATCGCCCCTTACATTCTCTCTATATTGTTCAGGGTGTCTTGCGAGGAAACGTCGAAACTTCGAAAATAAGCTCTTAAGACAATTTTAAACATATTTTGTCTAGCAAGCTTTTTGAATATTACCGATGACTGAATCGCAATAAGCATTCGAAAATAAAAATCTGCATGACACAAGCATATAAATACTCCAGAAACATGTAAATTGTTAATTATTTTAAAAAGAAATGAACATATTTGTTCAAAAAGAAAAATTAACCGAAAACTAAGAAAAGAGCCAAATTGTGTAAATTGTGTTTTTTTTATTTCAGAGTTAATTCTTCTTTCTGAACAAATATATTAATTTGTTCTGAAAATAATTAACAATTTACATGTTTCTCGAGTGCTTACATGCTTGTATAATGCAAATTTCTGCAAAGAAATATTATTTTTCAAACCAACATTTGAGTACTTATTGCGGCTCAGTCACTCGGAATATCAAAGTCTTAGACAAAATATACTTTAAATTGTTTTACGAGGTTATTTTCTCAGTTTCAACGTTTCCTTCCTGAACACCTTGTATACATTACAATAACATGAAGTATTGTGAAGACACGCCTTAATCCTGGCAATTTGACAAAGAATATGAAAAAACCTTTTTGAAAAAATCGTTTATTTTATTTATGTTTAATTACGTTTGCGGTATTAACATTTTTATTTTTAAATATGTAATACATTTTTAGAAACAAAATCACATATGCTAATTTCGCAAATGTTCGATTTCAATTTTTGTGAATAGTGTAATATTCGAAAAGAGGGATGAGATACAAGTATACATTGGGCTATCGACACCAATCCCCTCCTTGATCGTTGTTGTCCCTCAGTGAAATTCTATCGAACCCCAGGCGGTCGATACCGACGTCGATACATCATTTGGATTGGGTACCTCCACTGCAGATGTTTTCCAACAGACTAGCGGACTCATTGACCGCTTCGGCCCAACTTCTTCTTTAGGGTTGAAAATCTAGAATCTCCCGATCAACGAAGCTTCGTTTGCGAATTCGCAACTTCATACGCTCTTGCATTCCATTCTCAGAATATGAAAGATGCAAAGTAGTGGATTTTCCCTACACTGACGTTGGAAAGCCTCTTCGACCACACGAAGAATCTTCGAGAAATATGTAAGTTGGTCAACGAGTGCGGTTAAATGCATCTAACTGCATTGCAACGCTTGTACAACATAACCACAGTAGTAGGCTATCACCCGCATAACCACACTTATCTAACACTTGAACTTTTAACCTCTCTAGAATTAGTTCCTCTTTCTTCGTAGCGGTGTCAACTACGTCAATAACTATCCGCGTAAATAAAAGGTAACATTTGGAAAAAAACCGTCTTCGTAAGTCTAGGTCGGCCTTAGATCTCGCCATCTCGCAAGGAAAAATCTCAGCTCAATAAAAACAGGCCTACATTTACGAAACTAACGACTTTGGCGATTTGGAAATTAAAAAAAGTCGTATAAATAAGAAATGTTTTCTTAGAATGTATAGGGCACTTTCATACCTTATTTTTCCACTATTCTCTTCCTTCATTGATCGTATTGGTTCGATGAAATCATTATTAGAATTAATCGAATCAATACGATACCATCAGAATTAATAATTTCTGGAGATGGTTTCCTGGTTCAATTTTGTGCGCTTGGCAGGTAAAATGGTACAATTGTGACAAGTTCAACAATGATTTAGTTATTCCAAATGGCGTTCTGGAGCACGTACTTTGCGATAGTAAAGATAAGTTATCACAATGTACTAAGAAAAGGTAACATGATATGGTTATATTCGCGTTACCAGGCTAGAAAGTGGAATTTTTACAAAAGTAGAGATCAATACTGGGAAGTCAGGTGTGTATGTCCCGAGAATGAAAATATGGCCCGCGACCATATTAAATGTTTTAGTTATAGCTCTTGAGGCTTTGTAAGTTGGACAGCCTTGGAATAGCTGATGGCTGAAGTGTTAGCAGGGCAGAAATTGCAATATTATAATATTACATAACCGTTCCCGATAATGCGAAAAAAGTATGTGCTGTTGTAGAATCTCTAGTTAATTATTTTATTTGGTTACATTATGTGGTGGTTTACTAAATTTTTTTTACAATATTTGCAGTGAATGTTGGGATGCTTACTAGAAGCGTTGTAGTTATTAACTACATTGATAATTAGTTCGGAAAGTTGTTTTTGACTTCAGAGGAGATGTTTCCGTACGAGGTGGCATTCACCTCTTCCTGAAAATCGAATTCTCGACTTTCCAGAAGTGTGACGTGCCACACCTACTTCTTTCATACTAGTCACATTTCCTTTTTAATTTAATACATAAAGCTTGATGCACGAGTGTAAATAAACCATTGAAATCTGAAAACAAACCTGCGACACCACAGCTCTTTAGACGCTTTGCGAATTTGGTGGGAGACATGTGGTTACAAAACAAACCAGAAAATTTTGAAATTTACAAAGTAATGTAATAAATAATAATTTGTAATGCCAACATTCTGTTTTTTATGTGTGTAAGCAATGAAAATGCGACAATACATTAATTATGATTCTTTAGATATTGTGACTTCAATTGTTTCCATTCTATACTATTATATATTTTCAAATAAATTATTTATTTTATTTGCTTAATTAAAAAACATATGAAGGTGGCATTACGAATCTGACAGAAAAATTAATCACTCTTGTCTCTTAATCGTCGTTTAAATAGAAATGTAGAATTTTCTGAATGTAAAGGTGATAAGTAGGGGCGGATTTTGATGACCTAAAACACCTCCAAACATAATCAATAAAATGCTCTTAAAATGTTTTTAAAATGCTCTGTAAGCAAATAAAAATTTTGATCAAAACTAGTTCAGATAAACAATTCAAGCTGCTGGATGTATTACTGATGTAATGGAGGCTTCTTCCATTCATCCAAGTGAACTGAGCTGGCAAACGTTTGGTTTGTACTGCTCTTTACCACGCAATCGCTGACTTAAGTTATCACGAAATCGGCCGAACCAACTATGACACTGATAGACGTCACAGGAACCTTGGATTACTTACACGGCTGACATTATAATTGCTGAGCAAAGAAATCTAATATGCAACTCAGGAATTCTATGGAGATCATTTTCTGCTTCACGTAAATATTACTTGAAGCAAGTACCATTCAAATGATATTAAAATCCATGAAATCAGCGAAACATTCTTTAAGAATGACGGGAAAAGGTAAAAAATCGCTTATTAAAATAAACGTCGCTTTCTGAAATCGACGAAAAATGTTATATAAAATGGGTCATTTCCTATTGTCAAACATGAATGATTATACTAAAAGGCATTGTTCTATAGTGAAAAGAAAAAATGGTATTTCATTAAAATCCGCCCCTAGTGATAAGCAATGAACATTGCGCTTACCCTTACCTGCTCCTTCTCCACGTTGTAGGTTTCCAGAAGCTCCTCAGCAAACTCGGTGATTACCTCCCACGCGTGTTCTGCAACAGAAAGCAATCCTCGCGAGATGAGCTATCGTGCGACGTTTCATTTGTTATGAAGGACAATTGGAGAGAACAATAATTAGTAGAAGCATTTTCGTCTGGTCTGCACTCGGCACGATTCATATCAGTAACACTGAAGTGTCACGAGCAAAACGATATTTAATGTATCTTTCTGCTAGGGAAGTTTAATAGGTGAGTACTGTGGCGCAGAAAAATGAGATCAACAAAAACGTTACAAGAGCAAAAAACGAACTACAATAATCGTCGAGAATATTGTCCATTGTTTATCAGTATGCATGCATATTCTCCAAGTCTAAAAAAATGAAAAATGTTAACGAATTCTAGAACAATACAGTCACTACAAACACATAGTTAAATATGTCTCTGGAAATGGAATCGAAATGTTTTATAATTACCGGTGTATGTTATTGTGAAGTAGAAAATCTCTGCTCTCAATCTTCAATACTTAAAAAACGTTAACTCGTATAATCATAATCTCTGATTTTTTTTGAAAATGGCGTTTTCTCCTATTGCTTTTACATACGCTTACTGCGCATGATTGAAGAGAACACTTCACTTTTTAATTTCTCGTTACGGAGTAGAGGGGAAGTTATGCAATGCTGTGTGAACAAACAGCGAATTCTTGACAGAAAAACTTATTAGAGGACCTTGGTAACGGAAAAGAGGATAAATGCTGATGCTAAATTTAGACAAAAAATATGTGCTGTACCTAGAATAAATATTTCGTGGGTCCCAGATACCGAAACATCGATTGACGGCAGAACGTCTCTCTGTCCGTCTGTGAACAACGCTAGCGGCTAAACCGTTCAGGCGATTTTCTCCAAAATTCATATCCCCCAATCCATCTATCTTATGTCTTGGCCTCTTGAAATTGAAACCGATATAATTTTGGGAGTATTTTATATGAAGCCTATGGGACATTTTCAAAATTTACAAAAACATGGCTCCCTCGTTTTCGATTATATTTTGTTGTTCGGTAGCGTAAAGGTCGTTTAAGAGAATGCTGCAAGTTTCATGTTCGTTGAAAAACCCTGATTTTTCGAAAATTGCATAAGTTCTAAAGTTTTTCGGCGTCTTCCTACAGTTACAATTATAAAGAGAGATTTTTCTTTTATTGAATCTGTTCCTTAAAGATAGATTTTGTAATAAGTCCAAGTACACTTTTTCGAAAATCCGAGTATTTTCGCGTAATTTTTCGTTAAATTATGGGCGAGAAAGTACGTGCTGTTTATATGTACTTGTTTATCGATAGTCCTTTCAAGTACAGTTATTGGGTCATGAAAGTTCTATAACAATGACTCACACTTTTTCTAAAATTGTGGTACACAAAAAACAACAACATTGAAGTAACGCGAATCTCTTGATACACAATAGAAATGGAATATTTGAGGACAGACACATGGTTAATTTTTCGTTGTATCGACGCTGTCTACGTCTCGTCAGTGTCTCAACGGTGTCTGGACATTGCCTCGTGAGTGTCTCGACGGTGTCTGTACGTTGCCTCGTGAGTGTCTCGACGGTGTCTGTACGTTGCCTCGTCAGTGTCTCGACGGTGTCTGTACGTTGCCTCGTCAGTGTCTCGACGGTGTCTGAACGTTGCCTCGTCAGTGTCTCGACGGTGTCTGGACGTTGCCTCGTCAGTGTCTCGACGGTGTCTGGACGTTGCCTCGTCAGTGTCTCGACGGCGTTTGGACGTTGTCTCCTCAGTGGCTCAATGGTGTCTCTACGGTGTCTCGTTGGTATCTCGTCAGTGTCTCTACGGTGTCTCGTCGGTGTCTTGACGTTCTCCCTTGGTTAATGGGCAGCCCGCCTTCTCCCTCGCGGATAGCAAAGCTGTTTAGAGCACTCGCCACTCCTCAACCCACGCCCTGCCGCCAGCTCGGCGGATCTGACATCCCGTGGCGTGACCCAGCCTTTGTGGCGCCGCCTCCAATTCGCCGACCGGCTCTAACCAACGCTCGCGAGCACGCGTGAACTCCACGCTGCCCAGTCCCACTCCGCGCGCCCCGCCCTCCGAAAACACCAACCCGCGTGCGCCCTCATGGACGAACATACTGCGTGATAAACAACGAAACAAAGACCCTACGAATTATTCGTAAGATAGACCCTGCGAATAAGTTTTTATGCACTCTGCATACAGGAGCGAAAGCGCCATTCTTATTACGCTTCTTGTGAATGTAGACAGTAGCCGTCCCCTGACTTCAAAGAGCTGGACTCTTGAAAGCTTGTGAAGACAGGTATGTTGTCTAGGTCGCCAGTGCGCTGTTCACGAGAGAAACAAGAAAACGGTACCGCGCACGAAGAGAAAATTTGTTAAGAGAGGACGAGCAAAAGTTAGTTTTTATAGGAACGAACTGAAGGAGACATCCAAAAGCATAGTAATTTTAAGAAACACTCTCTTTAGCAGCTACAGGGAGAGGTGGAGTCACTGTAGTGCCTCTGATTAGGAGGTCGTAGGTTCGAGTCCCGACGGTTTCAGAATTTTTGACACTAGCTTGAAAGCTAGTAGGTCGAATTCAGTCGCTATCTGGAGAAGAATTCTAGCGGCCGGCTGCTCTTATCGGTAGTCATCAGTAGTTTCTCCGATCAATACCAGGCGAATACTAGAGCAGTACCCTAACAAACGGGTCACAGACCGCACGCGATATTTCCTCCCTCTTCCTTGTTTATCGTCATCCCTCACTTGCACACACTTATACTTGCATGCACTACACTACCACATGCCAGGAGACACGTCGGAAGCGTGAGTTAAAAATTCTTGAGAAACTAATAAATTGATTAATATTAATTCGTAGATAGTAGACTATAAAATTGTAACTAATTAATGGGTAAGATAGATTGTTAATGCATTGTGTGGGAAAATGTTGACTATCACTGTGTATAAGTATCCGACGTAGAAGAAGTTTTTGGATAAAACGAATTATTGATGCTCTAAACTTATCCCCTGGGCTCAAAGGAAACTAGGCTCTTAACCCAAAACATTTGTTTCTGTGAAATGCTTTCCGTGAATGTTGAGTTGTTGATCTTTCTTCGCAAACATGTGACAGTGTTCATTAATCCAGTAAAATACCAAAAATTAATTAAATATTACCACACAGATCTTGATAATAATGGCATCGAGATACGTTTTAGGGATTTAATGAGCGAAGCAGTAATAAATTAATGAACTCGTTCAGTAGTCGACATTGTGCAGCCCATACACACACATTGCACTGTGCCGTAAGTTGTCGTTGAAGTAATAACTATATTACGATTACAGGGCGCATTACGCCCTGAGGAAGGTCGCAGAATGGCGACCGAAACGTCGGCACCTTCGCCATGGACGCGGCGTCACCCGGACAGCCCAGTAAATACTATATTACGCGTCAGATAAATATATTTTAAGAGCAAGTGCTTTCCCGTATTCCCGGACGTCCCGCACGGCGACCTCGCGAGCAGCGACAGCCTTGTGCCGCGGAGGGTCGTTGAAGCCCCATCGACGCACTGCGCGCCCGTGTGCTTCACTGTCGCTTGCGAGCGGAAGGTTCGCAGAAAGCCGAAGGCGGTGCGTCCCCGCACTTGGCCGTTCCAGGGACATCGCCAGCGCCTGCGCCGTCTGCCTGCGCGGAACTCCCTCCTCCTTCCGCAGAAGCACCTCCGGTCCGGGTACTGCGAAAGGGATTTTTGCGACAGCGTAGAGCAAAACAAAACAAAATTACTTTTCAGATGTTGGAATCAACTCTACTGTAAGATCTGGGAAATTTCATCAGCAGTTGCGTGGAGCCACGGTCCACTGGCCACAAACACATGAACAATATTAAATATTAATCAGATGCCAATTTGTCACACGTCGGTTTTGTAATGTTCATTAAAAAATTATCTGCGCAATGGCGGACTCCCGCCCACCTACTCGAATATTCGTGTTGCACATGACATCCAAACGTATCGATCCAAAACGTTTCTTTCTAATGGCTATCAAATAAACATTGACAATATCATGATACGATTTTGAATCATGAGGTAAGTAATACATGAGGGTATTGTTCTTAATATTTCTATTTTTTAAGAAATTGCATGAACTTTGACTTTTATATTGTTTGAAACTAATTCTATAAGTAGTTTTTGTTCTGCAAGGGTTAGAAAATGATTGGAGGAATACAATGATGATATATAACATGTTAATATTTTAAAAGTGTATTGGATAAAAATACTCTCTATCTGAAATTTTGTTTGGAATGGCATACCGCCTTCGAGATGAACATTTCCACGTCAAAGCAGTGCGCAATATTTGCCGCCTTTGCAACGGACCTAGACCTCTTAGTACGTACGTCGCTGGAAGGGCTTCGTACGCTACGTACGAGGCTGGAAGGGAGTGACTGGACGGATTGAAGGAAAGCTTCAGAAGCCAAGATCCTGACAGGAAGGACACACAAACAAATATCATTACGTACGTATAATAGTTCCAGATTGAAATTTGTTCTGCTCAATGTTCTGCCGAGGTAGAATTGATGATAGGCGAAGAAGCGCATGACGTCAGGAACTCTTGAAATGCTTGAACGTAAGCATAAAGTAAACATTTCCTGCTGAGGTACTTAGAATGTAGGTATGAACTTAGGATGCGGCTACGAGGTATACAGTGCTTGGTTGTAGTAGTTCTATGTGTGAAATCAGAGAAATATGAGAATTGTTTTGTCGTTTACGAAGAACAAGCAGAATTTTTGAAACAGAAAGGGAATTACGTGGGAGAATTAGCTACAAACTCCACAAAACCAAGCACAGCAAGATGATACGTAAAGAAATTCGAGCAAGAGCAAACAGCACATATCCTGTGCGATAGACCTGTACGATAGCAAACAATTGATTCCATGGGTTAATATCTACAATCCGCTGGAGAAATTTCGGAAAAAGTAATACATTCATATATCCGTGAATCGTTGTCTGTGCTAACATATCCATGGATCAATATAGACATGTGCTAGTTTGGAAAGTTACCACTTTCTCAATAGTGGTTCAAGAGATCCTGAGTTTACTTATTTATTTTATATTTTTTATTTTATTTATTTATTTTCGTGCAGTTGTTCAGCAGAAAATATTTTACTTGGGACTTAAACTTGTGAATTAATCGTTTAATGTCATCTGGCAAGTTGTTTAGACAAATAGGTTAAGTTTAGAAAAACAAAAAAATTCTGCCACTACATGTATGAGATTTTGTTTATGCTACTATATTTGCATGGTTCTAAACTACCATAGTTTTCAAAACAATATTACAAATGTCAACACTGTATTAAACCTTTTTATCGAAAATAGATCCCATTTTCCAATTCTGAGCGTAAATACTATTTAAAAAATATAAATCGAATGTGAGGGCCTCTGTCACACATAGTGAATGCGACTAATACGATAGTGAGGTTTACGACAAATTGTTTTCTTTCTTCGAGGGCTTTGCATTTACTCGATTAATCATGAACGTCAACAGAATTATGATTGATTTCGATGTTTTAGTCAATTAGCTTTTGTATAGTTCTCTACGAAATCTCTTCTAAGGAGATAAAATAATATCGGTTGAGTGGTTCCAAACTAATAATTCGCATAGTTTTATTAAGAAATGAGTATAAACTCAATCCGCAAAGATTCTTAAAAAACGTACCTTACGAAAGGTATTCCCGCCCGCTCAAAACCCGCAAAACCATTATCACTCGACCTCTCCAGCAGAAAAACGACCATATTTGAGGACGCCAGAAAATACAACACGCCATCGCAGCACATGAAACCAGACCTCCAAAACGCGCGCTTGTGTCACACGCGAGCCATCCGCCGCTCACGTCTCGCCGCAAAGGCAAAACAAACAATTGTTTGCGGAGCGGCGGGGACAACGCGGCGTCTGCCTCCGTTCTGCGGAAATTCGACAAAGCGCCTCTGACGCCCCGCGCCGGCTTCAGACGGAAGCCGCCTGCATCATCGTCTCCCTCGCTTCTCCCCGCGATCGCGCCTCGCGCCTGCCCTTTTATGGCACCTCGGCGCACCAGCGAGCACCGGCTCGGCGTTCTCACGAAGCGAGATGGGCGTTCCGGAAACCCGCAGACGCACCAACCCCCTCTCTTTTTGCATTAAACCGTCATATGTCTCGTAAAGGGCAATTGACCTCGCCAGCGTTGGATCTGGGGCTTCCCAGTCGGTCACCCAACCAGGAATGCGTGATGTCTCGAATTCGCTTCCCCTAACTTCAAGTAACTTCAAGTAATTAACGAAATCGGCTAGCGACGCCGCGCCGGTTTTGCGGTCGTGGCCTTTCGGTAGAACCATCCCAGCATTCGCCTGGATGACTGAAGGAAACCGCAAAAACACCGATCAGGATGGCCGGCACGGAGATTGCACCCGGGCCTCCGAAATGCGAAGTCAGCGCGCTACACCGTCAGCCACTTCGCTCGGTAATCCCCTCTATACATTTAAGTTGTATAATAGCTCCTGATTCGACGACTCTTCGTTCACCTCGTGACCTTGAAGTGCCACTATGTTTTAATCGAATTAGATTCAAATTGTTTTCGGTTGAGTACTGATTTCGGGTGCGTCGACTAAAGTATTTAGTTTCGCAAGGATACTGCATATTACTTCCAGAGAGGTGATGAGGTTGCGTCTTTTCTGGGAAGTGAGATTCAGCGCTGACTGTAGAATCACGGGAACCTGAGATTCGGCGACGGCTTGCGGGTTTCCCTTCCAGGTATCTCCCCCAGCAGGCAACACCGCCTCATCCACGATAAGCTCTAATCTCCTGACAAGTGTGGTGGTGTAGTCCGTGCAAGTCTGTGTGTTTGTAATGGGATGAAAAGGAACAAGAATGAGGAAGGAAAGATCGCGCAAGGTCCGTGGACTGTTTGTTAGGGTAGTGCTCAGCCATCAGAGTCGTCATAAGATTATCAATTGCTGGTATGCCTCTCTCTCTCTCTTTTTCCCTTTCTCTCTTTCTCTCTTCTCATATTGGGGTCTTGTCTGGTTTTATTGAGGTGAGTTCGGAATCGGATCATTCAACGACGAGTCGTGTCGGCTTGGATCGTGTCGGATAGGATTGGTTCGTATCGGATAAAATTTAATGGGATAGGATTGGATCGAATAGGATTGGATCGCATATATTGGATCGAATAGGATTGGATCGTATAGGATTGGATTGGTTCGAATAGGATTGGATCTGATCGGATCGGATTGAGTCGGATAGGATTTGATCGGATCGGAGTGGATGGGACCTGATCGGATGGGTCGGGTCGTGACGCGTCGCGTGTGTTCCGTGGGCGGAGGGGCGGGGCGGGGCGCGGCGCGGCGGGAGCGCGAGCGGCGCCCGAGGACGTACCCACGTCGGCGTCGGAGGCGTCCTGCGCCACGGCGCAGAAGCGGATCACGTACTTGTCGTTGACGGAGGCGGGCACCATGTGCAGGCGGCCCGACGCGTTGATGTTGCCCAGCAGCTTCTGGTTGAGCTGGTCGGAGCCGCGCAGCCGGAAGCACACCAGCCCCAGCTGCGCACGCACAGCGGCTCAGGAGGAGCGGGGAGGCGGCGCAACTAACCTGCTGCTCAACAGGTAAAACTAGTCGCTTCAAAGACATCCACGTTCACATCAAACGTAAGGTTAAAGTAAAAAACGTAATTTATTGTACATGATGGTACATTATCTTTATATGTTTATAAATATGTTTTTATGTTTATAAATACTTCTGTTATTTCTTTATACCCTTCGTATTCATACAAAACTTATTGGAAGTTGTTTGAAAAAATTGGTTACTATTGCCAAACGTATTTGGTAGCCCTGGTAGAACTGTGGCAATAAATTGAAAGCGAATTAATTAAAGTAGCGCGTTAACGTGGTAAATTACCTCTTTTATTTAACTCTATAGTACGATTTATTTAGTTGCGCACTTGATGTAAATCAGCTGTTGCGGTTTCATCCAATCGGGAGTTTATCTGTCCAGTGACGTCACTATGGGGATGTTCAAGCTCCCATTGATGAAACCAGTAACAGCTGCTTTCCGTCAGGTGCACGGTTAAATAAATTCTAGTATAAATCATTGTGCGCTGCGATAGTACACTGCCAGATGATTAAATGTATATCCGAGTACCAACCTTCAAAAATCCTGGTACCAATTTTAATTGATTCAAATTACTACATTGTTCATATCGTAACTGTTATGATTAAACGTGCACAGTAAATTCGTTAAACTTAACTCGACATCGATTCATTTTATATCTACAAAGTAAATGGAAGATTAACGTTCTATATTTTCCTACTATAGCATGTGCTAGAACAAAACATCTTATGTCTCCCTAAAATTTTTAGAGTAGTGATTTCACAAATATCGTAGATATTTGTAATATTGGTGTTAGATTTAAATTATTGAATAAAAAATACTAAACGAATCTTAGATCGTACGTCAATTACCGTAACTTTTAATCCTGGTATTTAAACGTACCAGGATGTCCTTAATCGTGGTACATGGTATCTTCATGAAAATCCTGGTAAAAGTACCAGGATTCTAACACGTCTGACAACACTGATCGCGTCTCACGCAGGGCCCACGCAGACACGCACGCACACAACGCACGCAGCGCGTCCCCACACGCCGGAAGACGTCGCCTTGATCGCGTGTTGATACCTCGAGCCGCTGTGTTTTGATCCCGCTGTCTGTTGTTTACTTCCCAACTCCTGTTTCGTTACACTTCAAGTATACAAGTCAAGTATTGTGTTTGGATAATTCTGCATTGTTTTATAAGAACTGTAAACTTGTTTCAGATTTATTTGTAAAAAAATGTAAAGGTACATCAAAAGTCATTTTATTAAGGATACAGAAATAGCAAAAATTGAGAAATGTTTTTTCTTTTCTTAACTGGAAAAGCGCTCTATTTACGGGCGAGTACGTATTCAACTGCAACTTCGTTAACATACTTATTGACACTAAATATTTTTTAATGTAACTATCCTCCTTTTTCAGGATGTACTCGAGAATTTGTCTTAAACTATTAATAATACGAAATAATGGTTTGCTGAAATTATGTTGTTGATAACAACCCAAATGGGTAGCAAATTTCTAAAAGTTTCAACGTCTAGAGACCGCAGAAACAACGTGTCTCAGCTCTGCAATCTTAAGGTCATTCACTCTCTGCATGCGGCAAACTTATCTATGGCGATTTCTAGGCTGCTTCGTTTATACTTGTATACCGCAGTGCCGATTGCCGTTTAGAGGTCACAGCACACGCTAGACGCTGTGGCGCTTGTGAATGTGCGAAAGATAGAGGCCGTGGAGACGTTTGGAAATCCAGTCGCACTGCGAATTTCAGAACCTGCTTTAGCGCCGAATTTTAAATCTGGTTTGAGTATAATTAATCATTAAGTACCGTAAAAGTAGTATTACTGAATTTGTCTCCTTAAAACTTCACTATTTGCGTAAAAAGTTTAGTCCGGACGGATGTTAAAATAAAAATGAGAGAATATCTTTAAAATGCAAAATGCTATCAAGAAGCTAGTAAGTAGAAACAAACTAGCCCCCTTGTCCGAATTCGTTTGGTGAAAAATTCTTCTCAATAGGTATCTTGAATTATTTAAAAAATATTTGAGTGAAAGTTTTTATTGTCTAATTCTGTACATAGTACATAAGACGGGTTTCAATCCAAATACACATTACTTACGAACGTGTTCATATAAGTAAATGTTTAGAGGTCCTGGCGTTAATCTGTTCATGTAACTGCTTGCGAGGTTTTGTTATTTCTTCTGAATTGTTTCTGCAATTCACAACTTCACTTCATTTTAGTCTTTGCTCTCATATTCACTATTTACCATTTATGAACTTTGAAGTGATCGACCATTTTTTAAAAAATATTTCTGCTGTTCTATAAAATTTACTTTCTTTTTACTACAGATAGTTGTGGTAGGGGTTAATAGGAATCATACAGTCAGTCACTTTCAACTACAATTTGTTGTGTCAATAAGAGAGGTTAAATATAACCTCTATGTATTTCTAGAATATAATATTAATGGAAGGTCATTGTATAAATAAAACTGATAGCCAGTGATCACTTCCAATACATTTTGCAGGGGACAAACAACTGTCTAACGGTAATAAAATTGTGATATTCGTCGTTATCTGAAGTATTCGACACTAAGAACTTCGAATAAATTAATTGTGAGAGAAAATTATTAAACTAACGGTCCAATCACTATCCATTAACTTGACCACCATCTCTTCACAAATAAAAGAAAAAAAGAAAAGAAAGTTGAAGAAAAAAGCTAAAGAAAGTAGAAGTGCATAATATCACAGTGCTACTGTTCTCAATATAATGACGTGCAATCCTACATGTAGTATGTTACGTATTTCAAATGACGATGATGATGAAGTTTTTAGGACGTAATGTATTTCAAGTATTTTGAATATACTTTTTTTAATTATTGCCCAGAATTTACTGCGCAATTATGTGTGTCGGATGTCGAGACTGAACCCTGGGGTTCGCTTTAGTTGACCGTATTTAAACTAGTGCCACACTGCAATAGTTAAGTGAAGATTAGAAAATGTTGGAAAATTTATTAATACAAACTTTAAAGTATTCTATGGAAAAACTTTATTCCTGAATTTGTTCACTTCCAATGAATCACAGGGTATTTAAAATTCATCTAAAAAAATGATTTTGCGCAACTTCAGTTTTGTAGAAATTTGTTTCATATACTGTTCCATCCAGTATTCGCCATGCATATATGAGAAGACCAATAATTATATTTTACAATTATGATTGTTATTTCAATTTTAATATATTTTTTGTTTAAGGGTAGAGTTGAAGTTTTTTTATTATTAGTTTTATTAGTTGCTTGCACCTTTCCAAATTAGAATGCGGACCCTTTTATTTTTTAGGATAAACATTCGAATTCGAAAGTGCGAAAGGAAGGGCAAAAAATGGAAATACCATCATAGAAAACTTACTTTTATGTATCTCATTTGCAGATGACCAAGTACTATTGTGGCAAGATAGAAGTGAAAGGTATTATATTTTTAGAAAATTTCACGAGTACACGAATTGGGATTTAAAAATTGAAACGAAAAATCATTAAAATGAAATATAAGCTTTTGGATACTTATTTTATTCAATTTGAGAAAAATAAAATTAGGGAAAATATATAATTTTAAATATTTAGATTTTTTACAAATTGTTGGGAAAACAAAAAAGGGGGACCTTGAAAGTAGAATATGTTAAGAAAGAAAGGCATATATAAAATATATTAAGCACAAATTATATTATTATTATTATTATTATTATTATTATTATTATTATTAAAGTTATATATGTTTATTATATTTAATATTATTAATATTAAAAATATTACGCATTTATATAAAATATTGAGGCATTTTAAACGTATTATTAAAGAATGAACACTTACACAAACTAAAATAATGATTTATAACTAAATCGTAGAAAGTTTTCCTTTATAAAATTTAGATGCATAAACTATAACTGGCAAACAAATTTTCAAAAACCGAGAGCTACAAAAACGGAAGGAGCTTTGAATGCAATTTGCAAGGATATTGAAGTACCGGGAAGATGATTACAGGTACTAGTTGATGAATTATTGCTGAGAATTTTCGGCGTGAAGTGTCGTTACTTACTGCCTTACGAATATTTCGCATCATGATGACTCCCGAAAAGTCAAGGCTATGTTTGTTATTGTAATTGCTGTTGGCCCCTTAATTTGCTTTAGCATAGGTGCTACTTTTTCACAGGCACTTCGGTGGACAATGCTTTGGATTGGAGGAGGCAGCTGTGTCCACCACGTGCCACGTTCCACGTGCCACGTGCCTTGGAGTAGCATGTGTGCACTGTCACGAGTGTTGGTTCGAACCCAATGTTTTCTTACTTTCCATTTTGTTTTGCCGACGGGTACATCAAGTAGTCACGCCGAGTTAGATCACGAAAAACTATTGTCATGCACGTGTGTCTTAGGAGTGTTTGGGTGGTTTGAAGACGATTTCCAGTTGTATAATGTGTTCACAAAGGCTTAAAAAGCACTAATTGTTAAGACTGACTCAGAAACGTCACAAGAAACATTTTACTGAATGTTGTACTGCAGCGCTGGAAGCTTGCGTGAATGAATAGAACGCATATTTTCTCGTCTATAAGTAAAAAATTAAGGCAATTACGTATTCCTGATTCTGTACCCATTCTGCAGCTCTGTTAGCTCTGCTTCGCAAATCGTCGGAAGAGTTGCTTTCGCTTTTGTATTTCGTCATAGATATTAGAATCATGGGGTTTTCATGTTAGTTGATCAAATGTTCTACCAAAATACTAGTAACTTGCCAATACTGAGTGTTTTATTTTCTAATTAAAACTGCACAACTGGCAAAATCCAGCTACGTTTCTTGGTATTCCGTTTGGCTGCTGATCTCAGGATGCTGAGCCAAGAACAGTCAAGTGGATATTACGCGTATCATGTATAGTCGCTGCGACATAAAAGTGAACCACTGATCTCATTAGCACTTGGCGAAGAGTGAACGATACGAGAAGTGAATCGGCAGAATATGCGATTAGATATTTTACAAAGTTTAAAAGGTGGAAATTTTAACATTGTAAACATTGTTTGTCGAAGCTTCACATATTGTGAATTGATTTTCCAATTGAACATCAAAGCGTCCATTTCTTACGATTCAAACAAAAACACGATAAAAATAGTACAGAAGTAGCCAAGTGAAAGAATTCGTGCTATAATCACTGGTACGTAAACTGAAAATGATATTCACAAGATCGTTACATCGATTGTGGTACTAACCAAAATATCTGCCCCAATTTTGCGGATATTTAAATGATATTTATCAAAGATACATCAGCAGTTGATTGCATTCCTAGTTTTTTGAGAACTTCCCACACTTTATTTATTTATTTATTTATTTATTTATTTATTTATTTATTTATTTATTTATTTATTTATTGGTAAAACGATAGATTTAATTCAGAAATTGAAATTCCCGTGTCAGTGTTAAATGTCAATGTGAACATAAGCGTAATCATTCTCATCTTTGGAGCAAAACTTTATGTAGAGTTTTGCAGCGTCTAAGCAGTAGAGGTCTGCATTCCAAGCAAAATCAATGGACGACCAGCTATCTCGCGCCTAGCGCTGGACGCTCGAGCGATTTCTGG
Organism: Gryllus bimaculatus; assembly: GCA_017312745.1. Lineage (NCBI taxonomy): Eukaryota > Metazoa > Arthropoda > Insecta > Orthoptera > Gryllidae > Gryllus > Gryllus bimaculatus. The sequence goes on from BOPP01000048.1 coordinate 7,120,070, forward strand.
AACCAACAACCTTTGCTGACATTTGCTCGCGCTCGCGCTCGCTCCCTTCACTGCCCGCGCTGCCACCTTTGAAATCCCTCACCCGGGAGCTGTTCACTGAGTTCGAATGACTTCTTAAATTTCAGAATTAATAGAAAGCTCCACGAACGAGCGATTTCGCGCAGCGCCGCGCTCCGAGCGCCTGGCGACCTACGCCAACCGATCACCCCGATCACCCGATCACCCACCGGTTGCTGACCGTCCCTCGCCCTGTGACTTACGAGATTTACAAAAGAGGTCTGTGGCAGAGCCTTCCCGATCTTACTCCGTACGCAAGCCTGGTGGAACCGTGAGCGGCGGTCGGTTGTTTTTCTCAGAACGCAGAGCTCTACTAACGAGTCGGCTGTTCTCGCTGTTTAGTGTAGGCGCTTGTAGAGCTGATAGTGTTCAGCGCATCGGCTCTCTTTAATCAACGTTTTCGGACTGCATAATGTCATGATTAAGAACCTCCTCAAATAAGCTTATGGAAATGAATACATCCCGTAACAATTCTAATACCAAAGTAACAATTCCCCAATATTGCCACGGACCTTGGACATTCAGACCTTGACCATAGATGTCGATCTTCTGAAGTCATCTTCCCAAAGCATATTCCCTGATATAGACCTACTGATGTAACTTCTCATTATTTGGATTTCCCATTATTTGGACCTCCCAATGATTGGACCTCCCAATGATTGGACCTCCCAATGATTGGACCTCCCAATGATTGGACCTCCCAATGATTCGACGTCCTGTTGTTGAATCTCCTGATGCACTCTCCAATACCACCCCTCCACTTCGAACATCCCGATTTATTACCGGTGTAGACCTTCGTATATGGACGCCGTCGACCAGACATCTATCCCTACGACACGGTTGTGGTCCATCGCTTCGAGGGGTGCACGCACCTTGACCTCGTTGCAGACCTGGAAGCGCGCGTCGCGGCGCACCAGGGCCTCGAAGGCCTTGGCGAGGCGGATGTGGTGGCGGATGTAGGCCTGCAGGCCCGCGATGCCGTAGCTGCGCAGCACGAACCACAGCTTGAGCGAGCGGAAGCGCCGGCTGAGCGGCACGCCCCAGTGGCGGTAGTCGATGGCCTCGTCCGAGTAGCCGTGCTGCAGGTACAGCGGGTCCACCACCAGCGCCGACGTCAGGCGCAGCCGGTCGCGCACCTGCGCAGGAACAGCGTGGGTGTGTTTCTGGGACGAACCCTGCGCGCAACACGGGTGTACCTCAAGGTTTAGGGCAGGGATGTCCAACTTGTGAGGCCTCAAGGGATACAACTAAAACCTTTGATATGGCTGCGGGATATATTTTCATTATCCGGACGACTCCCATCTAAATTTTCTCGCATTGTTGATCTTGGTACTGTGCCCGGCTTCTCTTAAACAGAGGGAGGTAAGCGAGATATCAGGCCGTATCATGCCTTGAAACAAAATGCGATGATTGTAAATTTATGAATTTATTAGACAATTTAGACTTAACCTATTTTTACATTAAAGCGGCTGTTGATCCCGGCAGGGTGAGAAAGGATTTTTTTTATTTTGACTAATAACCTTTCGCGGACCCCAATAAAGGCAGCGCCGCCCGCCAGTTGGACAACCCTGGTTTAGGGGATGGTAAGAAAAACTACTGGTGGTACACAATGGCACAGACTTTTTCGTACTAGATTGTTTCTTATTCTATTGCGTTTGGGATAGATTACGTTTCTCCCACACTCTCTTCCCAGCTGCCACGTATTGGCGCCTAAAAGAAGTTGGGTCACATTTTTTGGTTGAAATAGAATTGAAATATATCTGGGTGCTCCGTGTGAAACGGAGGTGTACTCATAATTGGGGAGTCATGATTTAGTCATTTATTAATGTTGGAGTCATTGTTAATAGGGAATGGCAAGAAGAAATAGTAGTGTTAAAGAATAGCGCAGACTCTCTCATACTAGATAGTTTCATATTCTGTTGCGCCGGGAGGAGCTTTTCAGTTTTTCTACACCCTCTTCTACTAGCTGCCATCTAATGTCGCCTAAGTTATATTTGCCGACATTTTCTCAATTTTTCGTTGCCCTAATAATAGAATTGAAATATGATTAATAATATTATATAAGAGTAAAACTTGGACACATGCAAATTTTGATGAAAAATTAAAGAGTCGTATTTGGGAAAATATGTAAAACTATTTCAATACTAATAGAAGATCAATTTTCCGGGCTGGTAGGCCGTGACCCAGTAGGCATTGATGGGCCAAACTTTTCGTCCACGTCTGCGGTGGCCATCCTCAGTGACGGCAGGGTCGCGGGCGCAGTGTTCGGGGCGGCGTCTGGCTGGCGTCGAAACGTTTGGCTCTTCAATGCCAACTGGACCACGGCCTACCAGCCCGGGAAAATTTATCTTCTATTGACTCCGGCCATGAAAGCCTACGATGCTACATATTTCAATATTAAGTTTTAAAACTGAAAAAGTCGTATATTTACGTATTGATTTTCGTGTTTGTGTGTAAACACAGTAAATATTCAATATGTCTATTTTATGAGATAGCCTCATACCTTGATCATGCTTAGCGTTCGTTAAAATGTAAATCTGGCCTTATCGGGTGACCTCGACGGCTAATTTTAAGAAAAAAGGTTTATGCTTGCTGGATATAAACTTCCTAAATAGCTTGAGAAGAATGCTGAATGCTGAAGATGCCAGTATAAGTTTGAGATTTTATTGCAGCAAATTTCTTGCAACAGCAATATTGTTGAATACCAAACTACCTCGAGTCACTGCAATGGAAATTGTTACGATATATCACTAATGAAAATCGGATGGCATCTCTGAACCGTAGATAGATTGTTACCAGTACGTTCCCTATTAGTGGTGGTCATTGTGAATCGAGCTTCCGGCACCACTACTCCTTCAAACCATGGCTAAACATTCAGGAATTTTGGAAATAGTTATTAGCTACCTAATTTCAACTGAAGTAGTGTTTTCGTCATAAAAATAGTTCTCAGCCCAGTTAACACCTGGAGATTAGTCAAAACACCATTTGTATGTTACGTTAGAGAGCTGCATTATCTGTAGGCACAAATTTCTAAATGTATATGTAATACTTGTGGGAGTACAGAGAATTGCTGTAGCTTCTTCTCTATGTATGGACATGTGCCACTTTAAATGACCCACACATTCATTACCATTGAAAATAACTTCAGGCACATTGTTGGCCTACTTTTTGGGCTCATTTGAAATTTTCCTTTGGAGCTTTAACAATCTTTAATTTATTCAACCTTTGTTTTTCGACGCACTATTTTACGAGTAATTTATTCGTAGTTATTTAAATTTTGTCTTCTTTCCTTGTGATGTCATTAAAACATTTTCAAATGTGACGTTTTAGAGAACGTGCCGAAACGTCACTAATATAAATGCACAAGACAACAATAATTATTTTACATACTATACTGCTTTACATACTACAATCATTATTTTATATACAGAATGACATCTTCCAGAGAAAAAAATTCTATACAAAGACAGAGCATGTCGGTGTGGTCAGGGCTTTAGCTGATGTCACTGTCTGATCTGGAGGTCCTAGGTTCGAGTCCCGTCGGCGGCAAGATTTCCGGTACTAGTCCGAGAGCTGTGTCAAGATCTGTCGGTGTCTGGAGGAGTATTCTACAGGCCGTCTGCCCTCATCAAAGTTTTCGATGGTTTCTCCAATGATCACCAGGTGTTTGCCGAAGCAGAACTATACAAAACGGGCCACGGACCACGCGCGATCTTTCCTTGTTTACTTGTTTCCTTGTTACCTGGTTTGGGAAAACCTCATTAGCCGACGGTAGGTTGACGCCGGATCTCACCGTTTTCCACCTCCCAAGCCAAAAGCATGCACTCCACTTGCGGGACTAAGCAACTTAGTAGTTGACGCGCCACGAATCAACCAGTGACTGAAAATGGAGGTGAATGGAGAACGCACCCAAAGGCAGGAACAGTCGAAGTTGGTGAGCAGCCACTTGTTGGGATTGGTGTTGAAGGAGTCTGCGAAGTGGATGCCGGCCATGAGCGGCTTGAGCTCGGGGCAGATGAAGGAGTTGCCGGCGTAGGCGGCGTCGACGTGCAGCCAGACGCCGGGGAAGGCGCGGCACACGGGCCCCACCTCCTCGAGGTTGTCGAAGGAGCAGCACGAGGTGGTGCCGAGCGTGGTCGACACGAAGAACGGGATGTGGCCCAGCGCCTCGTCCTCCTCCATCGCCTGCGCGGCAGCGCCCGCGCGCCCGCGCTCCTCTCAAACACTCGAAATGGCATTTGCAAGGCACTGCTCTTACGATTAATGTGTTTCCCAAAAAAGGAAAACCCTTGGATTGCACCGTTCTGTTAACAAACGTTTTCTACATTTTATTATACATTGCCATGAAATTTAAAGTAACAATCAGAACCGTAACTCTCCCCGGTACTAACGGAATATCACACAGGAGAGTGAAAAGAAAAGTATATCGTTTTTTTTCATATTAGAGAGTTCATTAAAAATGAAATTCCCTAAATATTGTATTTTTGTATTTCATTTTCCAATTAATATTTTACTCACAGTTAAAGAAAAGTCTATGATAAAAATATAACAGAGCTTCCCCCACCTTCACAGCAGAAGACCTTTCCCTATTTTGGGATGTATGGCTGATTTTATTTAATTGCATTCTTTGTGAACAATATTCCTGTCGCATGTCACATTCCAGCGTGGGAAGAACATCGCCACCTCCTGAGATGTAACATGCACACGTCCGGAACTAATGATGTTATACACACTTAATATACTTACATAATCAATACAGTTACGGAAGTAATGAGCAAAGCCTGGAAATATTAAATAAATAATCAATGAACCAATCTAGAAGGAAAGCGCATCCTGCGTGATGACTGCTGATACAGGGGAGTTACTCTGAGATTGGACCACTTTGATAGGTCGGGAAACAAATGATCCTCGTGTAGGGCAATGGCACTTCAAGAGATAGTAATGAAGCCATTTACAAATGAGCAAACTGTAAACGAACGCACTGCCAAAACGAGTGCATGGGCATAATAAGAAGTTGGTCGAGTAATCTGCGCGTAGGCACCTGCCGCAGCGTGTGGCCCCTGAGGCTGCAGCGCTCGTCGGGCTCGAGGATGCGCAGCTTGACGAAGCTGATCATGGCGGCCTTCTCGACGCACGAGTGCGCCTCCTTGGAGCAGTAGCCGATGAGCTTGCTGAGCAGCACGGCCTCCTCCACGAACGGGTGCTGCTGCTTGAGGCGCTTGATGGCCTGCGCCCGCGCCGCCAGCATGCACACCAGCACGCACTCGCTCGCAGACGTCTGCAACGCACGCACGCACGCGCACGCACGCTCGGGTCAGCTCTACGCGCCCGCCCTCCTGCCCGCGCTGCTGGCGCGCTTCATTCATTTGTCCCTCCGTCCGTCCGTCGGTTCATTCGTCCAACCATACATTCGTCCAACCATTCATTCACCCAACCATTCATTCGCCCATTCATTCATTCATTCGCCCATTCATTCATTCGTCCATTCATTCATTCGTCCATTCTTTCATCCATTCATTCATTTGCCTTATTCATTCATTCGTTTATTCATACATTCATCAGTTCATCCATTCATCCATCCATTCATTCATCTATGCATTCATCCATCCATCCATCCATTTATTAATTCATTCATCCATTCATTAATTCATCATTTATTCATTCATACATTCATTTATGCATTTACTTAAAGTTTAAAAACAAGCTTTACCTTAACGTCTAAAAGTAGTATTAAACCCTACATAACAATTAGGAGGAAAGCAAGATTTACTCTGGAAGAAGAGCAAGGGAGCATAACAGCATTTGCTCAGGGATTCAAAGGGAACAGAACGTATAGTTTGATAGCGTTCATTGTCTCACAAGTTTTTTACAATATTTTGTATTCGTATATGCAGTTATTTAGAATTTTATAAAAGTGAATATATGTTTATGTATGTGTATGAGTATGTGTATATGTATATTTCACAAAATCTTTTGAACCATTAGATAGATTGCGTTATTTTTACGAATGCTTTTGAGCGACTGAGGATAAAAATACAGGACGGTGCGTTTCGAAATGCTTTTACAATTTTGCTTTACAAAATTTAGTTAAATGTTATCTGCAAAGCATTTGGATGGCGCCGTTGCCGGGCCATGCGGGGCGGGCCGGGGCGGGGCGGGGCGGGCGGGCGGGCGGGGCGGGGCGGGGCGGGGCGGGGCGGGGCGGGCGGGGCGGGGCGGGGCGTGGCGCGGGGCGGCGCGGGGCGGGGCGAAAGGGCAGAGCGGGAAATGAACATCCGCGCGATCTAAGGTATCCAGTGCATTGTGTAATTATTATAAAATAATAGTTTTTGTTTATGATATTCCGGGTAGAATCTAGTCGTGTTGACGCAGTCGTGCAGTGGAGTAGGTGTTACTTGACAATTGAATTTGAGGATTGTCATCTGATAGCGATTATACTCGTACAATAACGTGCAAATGCTATACGTACATTCTAGGAGGAACACCGCAAAGGTCATGATAACCATTTTCCCGGAAAATGCGTGTCAGGTAAAAAACTAGAAAACAAACAGAGGAGATGGTGTCATATGCAATGTGTTATGACGCCCATACAAGGTAGAGGAGGCCAACACATTGCATTGGGGGAAGTAGGAAGCCAGAGTGTGTTGAAAAGACGTGCAGGATGAATGTGACTCCGTTTAAATAACGCATACACGTGAAAGTATCAATCATCCGTGAAAGGATGTGATAATAACACGCGGAAGCTTTAGGAAATTGTGCTATCGATTGTGCGGGTTACGCCGCCGCGTCGAAGGATGCAATTCGCAAGACTGGGCGCGGGGGCCTACGATATCAGCAATTAGGGGCAACTCCGCTCTATCACTCCCAACAGCTGGGAAACAGCAGTTGCGTTTCGGTGTGAAAGAGAAGCAACTGTCGATTTGCAACGTTCGGGACGACTCGTTGTGCGCACGGTCTTCGCTTGTGCGTTTATTGCTCGGTAGATGGAGAGCGACAGGGGTTAATAAAAGCTCCACACATACTCGCAGAAACAACCATTCATTCCATTTTACTTTCTCGCTACCACTTACGAGGAGAAAGAAAGTTATGTTGTGTGTTAGAGTCGGACAAACTGTCAGACAAAACAGAAAAACTCTTATTACAAGCCCTGGTAACGTAAAAGTGAATAAACCACAAAATTGCTATATTTAGAAAAAATCTTCTAACACGTGGTGTAGCCAAAATCCATTTTTTGTGGGTTCTTCATACCACAAAACGTCAGTCCGTCTGTGAACAACGCTAGCGGCTAAAACGTTCAGCCGATTTTCTTCAAAATTGATGTTCCCCAATCGATTCGGCTGATGTTGTGGCCCCTTGAATTTGAAAACGATATTTTAGGTATTTTGGGAGTACTTGACGTGAAGCCTTGGGACATTTTCCACATTTTCAAACTATTGGCTCCATCGGTTTTGATTAAATTTTGGTTTTGGGTAGTGTGAAGAACGTATAAGAGAATGGTGCAGGTCTCATTTTCGTTGAAAACTGTAATTTTTCGAAAATTTGGAAAATTCAAAATTTTTGTCGGCGTCTTCCTAAAACAATAGTTATAAAGATAAAGAGTTTTTCCCTTAATGCAATCTGTTTCTTGAAAATATATTTTGAAATAAAGTCATGTACATTTTTTCGAAAATTTGAGTACTTTTGTGTAATTTTACGTGAAAGTACGGGTGAGAAAGCATGTGGTGTTTTAGCCCCACTTATTTCTCGTGTGATGTAAACGACGAGGCCTTGCCCATCCACCTATCTCTGTATTATTTCGACCTCATACCAAAATTAAAGAACGCATTGAGTGCAATTGAAAGACATGTTTTGTTCAGGTAGAGACTTTGTTTCCATTTGGTAAAGTTTTTTCTTGTTAAAAATTATAACTACTTACAAGCATTTGATTAATATTCCGAAAAGCGTACAAAAGACATCTTCCAACTAAAATGTTCTTGTTGGGTTGGTCTTGTAGGGAATTCTCTCTCACTTTTCAGTTTAGCTAAGCAATGGTTTCGACTCAATAAGTAAAATATTGTTTTAATTTATTGAATTGAATGAAATATTGATTTGATAACGGAATCTCAGATAGTATTACATTTAATTCTATTTACACGAAAATAATAAATTAAATCAACATACCACTTTTACCCCATTGAATGAAAATCCTATCAAGGTTTTATTCCATTATCTGGGAGATTTATTCAACAAACAGCTTCGATAACGCACTTTGTCTTTCAAAACCCTGCTACCACGTCGATCCTTTCTGTTGTTCAATTGCCCGTCGAGTATCGAGTCCCTCTGCTTGATTTAAGAGGTGCGTGGAAATTTACGTTCTGTGCGAAGGGCGCGGGCCGAGAAGGGTCCAGTAATCAACTACGAGAGGGGGCTGTAACGTGATCGCAGACCGTTATCTGGCTTTTACATCGGCCTGCCGTCAAAGCGCGTGCGGCAGATCACGACGCGTTTGGTGCCGGATGGGAGAGCGGGGCGGGTTGGAAAGGCAGGGCGGGGTGGCCAGGCGGGGTGAGTGGAAGGGCGGGGTAGGTAGGAAGTGTCGGGACGGGATGGAAAGGCCGGACGGGTTGAAAAGGCGAGGTGGGTGGGAATGGCGTTCGGGGTAAAAAGGCGAAGTGTGTAGGCGGGAAGACTGTGGAAGGAGGGGTAAGAGGAGGAAGGGCGGGAGAAGGAGGGGGAGGGAGTGGAAGGGCGTGGGAGAGGTGGAAGGGCGGGGAGAGGTGGAAGGGCGGGGAGAGGTGGAAGGGCGGGGAGAGGTGGAAGGGCGGGATAGAGGTGGAAGGGGGGGAGGAGGTGAAGGGCGGGGAGAGGTGGAAGAGCGGGAGAGGTGCAAGGGCGGGGAGAGGTGGAAGGGCGGGGAGAGGTGGAAGGGCGGCATGGGTGGAAGGGTGGGGTGGAAAAGGACGGGGCAGGATGGACAGTTGGGCTGGGGTGGAAATGCGAAGCGAGATGGAGGAGCGGGCGGGGTAGGGAAGCGAGGCATGGTGGGGTTGGGCGGGGTGTTCTTCCAATAGCCCGGATTTCGAGGAAATTAGCTCAGTTTTATGTAGGCTGCCCGCAGTTCTCGCTCGTGAGCGCGTTTCGGTTTCTGCTGTTTCGGTGCAAGTCCGTTTCACCAACTGGAGACGGGCGTAGTATTATTGCCTTGCAGAAGTACTATCGATCCAAAATATACTAGTAATAGAAGGCATTCCCTTTTTCGTGTGAGTGTCTGAAAATTTACTCTCGAAACTCTTAAATGAATCATCTCTTTTCTGAATAAAAAATTATGAAACATTGTAATAAAATACAATTACACCTACAAGGTTTTACGAAGAAAATCTGCCTAGATAGAATAATTCTGAAAAGGAATTTAAGTTTTTAATAAATTACATTGCAATTAAATCCCATGTATATTGTTCTTAAATATCGTTGGAAGTCGCAAGTTAATGGGTGAGTCCTTGATAAACTCCAGTGTAGTCGTTAAGAGATAAAGTTACGATCTACTTACACCGTGCCAAACTGCTATGCAAGATAGTGTTTCGAGAGAATTGTATTTCCACTGTAAGCAATTATTTTCAAAACTCTCAGAAAAACGCACATTATGTGCGTAGCTAAATAAAATAATTTAATGAAGATAAAAATAAATCTGCGAATTGTTAATAAACTCACAGAAAAATCAAATATTTTAACGCCTCTAGATGCTTCACAAGCCGGATATGCACAACATAAGGTTCTGAAGAGAAACAGTACATTCATCGGCTTTTGAGGATGTTCCCATGACCTTCCCGGCGTGGATACGCACGCGTCGTGAAGAACACGCCACGCTCGTTGTACGAAGAGCCAAACAACCTGATCCAACTGCACAAGAATTATTCCAGGACCATGTTTTGGTATCGTTAAAACGAGGCGGTAATATAATTGCAATGAGAAAAGGGGACAGGCAACATGCATCGTGAATTCTACGAACGGAACTTTCCGCGTCCAGAGAAGGATAGGACGTGGATGCTCTTACGTCTATAATGAACTTTACTTCTGCGGAAGACTTGGCCAGAAATGTTGGGGCATAACGAGTTTCAGCGCTCCGTTCAAAGCTTTTAATTTCATAATATTATTGAATTCATATTACAAATATGTTTTTATTCACTTCTTCATATTGAGAAACGTCGTACTTGCCCTTCGTATTCACGTATGGAACAGAACGCGCCCATCAGTGTCGGCCGCATGTCTCCCTTCTCTAATCCTTCATATTCCGTTTCCATGTTTGTGCACTTATTATGGAGATATTCATCCCTGGTTCATTTCATGCGTTGGATGGTTTGTCTTAATGCGACGGAGAACCTTAGAGGATAGGATATCTAACCAATCCGGCCTACAGTAGATAAAGATCTCTCTCTCTATCTGTCTGTCTGTCTGTCTCTCTCTGTCTCTCTCTCTCTGTTTGTCTCTTTCTCTCTCTCTCTCTCTGCCTCTCCCTGCCTCTCCCTGCCTCTGTTTATCTCTCTCTCTCTCTCTCTCTCTCTCTCTTTGCGATAGCCGCAAGTGGTATGGTATTGCGCTAGGACTGTAAATCTGCACGAAGTTTGCCATTAACCACTAGCACAGCAACTCATTTCGCTGGTGTCGGAATCGCTTTTGCGGAAACGCATCGTCAGAGACTTTTTATCTAGAAAACAATGAAACCTGTTCTAAAAATCTTCCTGTTTACCAATAAAAAGTCTAAAATCGAAAAGAATATCGGCATTTATGCTGACAGCCGGCAAGAAAGGAAATACAGTTCCTTTACTGTTCAAATGTAACCTTACTCACTCAGGCTCTTAGCACCGGTATTAATCATCTGACAGGTTCTTCCACCATCTATAGGTACAGGACCAGTTGGGGGACGTGTACTCGTACATTTTCCAGAGTTATCATTCTAGTAGCTCCATCCGGAGATCTTTCTTTCTTGAACTCGTTGGTCTACTCCACCGAAGGGACCGGTTACTGCAACTTCCCGCGTGTACCCAACTCCCCGCGTGAAAGGTTAACGTTGAGATGGGTGCGAGAGGGTTTTGCCTAACACAAATTCTTAACGTTCAATGGTGAATGACGTTAATAATGAAGTGATAATGATGATAATTTATGGATTTATGATAGATTAGAAGTGAAATGAGAAAATGTGCATTTAGCCCTCTTTATCCACACAAATTTCAATTGAAACGACAGTTATTTGATCTCCGGTATCCATAAGGGAAAAACTATCCCTATAGACTCTTCTTAAAGTACATAGAACAGTCGTCTTCCTCAGCATCTTTGACTCTCATGCACAGGGCTTGGCTTCGACTAGCAACACAAAACTACACTCGGTTGACATTTCTTTGTATAACGTACGGAACCCCTCTTAGTTGTGAAATGCCAACTGATGTTCTTTCTTCTGGCATATAGAGCATATGTTGCAACTCTCTGATACTGAAAAATATGACTGTGAGGCTGTTATCTTTTAATGACTTTGTTTTTTAGTCATTCGGGATCTGATCCATCCTGGTCACTCTGAAGTGCATCTCATCTTTGACACATGAATCATCGTCTCTTACTTCTTTCTCATGATCTAGTATCCGCTACCATATGAGATGCTAGTTGGTCGTACTCTGTGGCGTTTTCCATGGGATAATATATTTTTCACTCTCACTTCTCTCTTTTTGAGTGATCACATGATACATGAAATGCTTTGTATATGCAACATTAATCTATATATTTTCAGTATGTTATTTATACAAAAATCTACAAAACTAGACATTTTAAAAACCTATTATATTTTTTAGATTAATCTCGTATGGGAACCTGCATTTCGTAGCATGGATGGACAGAAACGAGCTGAACTTCAAAATCCATGTAAATTTAAATTGAAAATGTGATATTCTAAGCAATTTAATCTCCACACTTAGCAACATTAGAATGATTACCCACCTACAGGTCGAGCTTATATACCTGAATGACACGAATTAGGAGCCAGGTCCGTTCAAAATTCTTGTTACGAATGTAATGAATTTACGTCTCGCTACAGTGTATGCACCCGTAGATGCCGACGATAGTATCTCCGTGATTCGTTGGTATCTCCAATACATGCAGCTGCCGCTTTTTTTCATTTGCCCAACGTCGCTATCCATTCGCCTCTCTCTTCAGGTAATTTTAAATAAAACACTTCCTGTTCCGACCGAAAGAAAATATATTGTCCGTGAATTCGGGCTTCCACAATCAATCGGCGAACATTTTATGCTCCGCTTTCGCGGAGATCTTGTTCCGTATTCTAGGACCACCGATTATTGCTATTAAATGTCTTCCCCAAGGTTTTCGTCGATTTTCTAATCTTTTGAAGACGCTATTATTTGGGTATATCATTTAAATCATATCATTTAAATCATATCATTTAAATTATATCATTTAAATCATATCATTTAAACTACATCATTTAAATCATATCATTTAAATCATCTCGATCTGCATCCATTTCTTACGATCTCGAGACAGTTTCTCACACAAACTTGCGTCCATAGTAACTGATGCTGTGTTTGCCTCTTTCTTACGGCTTTGTACACTCGTACTGCGTTTTATATTTACATCGTATTAATTGTGTTCCATTATTCTGCCGTTTTCAATTTTGAAACAACTTACATTTTACTTACTTTTCGTGAGCATTTGCAGCAACAATTGGAAACTTCGAATTTGGAGGGAACGTGGAGGAAAAGGCGGTTAAACACAGGCCCGGCTGAATGAGGCTGTTTGCTCTCTTCCTCCGCTGGCTGACTGGCTGACTGGCTGGCTCCCGGGTCGAAGGAGGGGGCATCGATTGAGGCTCCTGGCGGGAGCGGGGCGGAACGCTCGGCCGCACATGAAAGAGGCCGCGGATCTCTCAACTGCAGCGTGGAACTGTGGCATTGCGCGCGTTCGCCCGGCCTGCTCCACGGCTCGAGTTTCCAGCGGAGTCTAAAGCTGCACCTTCCTGGCCACTGGCGCCCGAATAATTTTCGCTGTGCGTCACGCACTCGTCGTCCTCGTCCACGTAGTGTGGGATCATTGTTGGAGCTATCTGGTAGCATCTGTTTGTAATTTGTTTCAATTGTTGTGTTGCTAATTAGGGAGGACATTCCAAAGCGACAACTTTTTTTAATGCTTCTTCTCGTTCGACCTGAGGTATTTCGAGGGTTTTTTGGGGGGGGAGGTTTGGGTATTCCTTGACAAATTTAGGTTAACACATTCTGGTTTATTTTATTAATGCGTGTTGTCTTAGATGTTACTGGATTTTAATCTTGATTTTTAGAAATGTGAGCTTTTTTTCTGCGAAAGGATCAAAAGCATTGGACCTTAGCTGCATATGCTCTGCCAGCTTCAGTGCGAGCAAGGTATACATTTACGTTTCATCGGCTTCTCCCTCCAATGTGGCAGTAGGCTTACAGCAGGCACAACGTATGACACGTTGGACACCAACTGCACGAGTGAGCCGGTCGCTAACAATAAGGGAACGGTAAGGGTAACAGTTAACTTAGAACTAACAATAAGGGAACGGTAGAGGTAACAGTTAACTTAGTAACAATAAGGGAACGGTAGAGGTAACAGTTAACTTAGAACTAACAATAAGGGCATGGTAGAGGTAACAATTAACTTAGATCTAACAATAAGAGAACGGTAGTAAAATAAAGGAACGGAGTCGCGCGGTCAGCGCCAAGCGCTTCATTTTCGCGGTTTCCTCAGAGTCATTGTTTTGGTGCAGGGATTGTTTCCACCTCGAACGCCACGCACTCGTCGCCCTCGTCCGCGTGCTGCAGCATCATTGTTGGACCTATCTGGTTCGCCAGGCTCGACGACTGGAGTTTCCAAGAGGAGTCTAAAGCTGCACCTTCCCTGGCCATTAGCGCCCGAATAAATTTCGCTGTGCGTCGTGCGTGCACTCGTTGTCTTGGTCCGCGTAGTGCAGGATCATTGTTGGAGCTATCTGGTAGCATCTGTTTGTAATTTGTTTCAATTGTTGTGTTGAGATGGCACGCTCTGGTCCGGTCTGAGCAACAAGGATCTGCAGAACGCAACTACACGAAAGCAGAAGCTGATGGTGATTGAAAATGTTGTGCACTTACAATTCGACACATCGATTTATTAATTATTTAAAAAAAATCAGTGTAGAATTCACAATATGATGGAGAATTAGTAAATGTAGTTCACAGGATTTGGTCAGAGCGAATAAAAAAATTAAAACGTGAGTTGGCTGACGTTTCGGAATATTTTTATTCCATCCTCGCGACTAATGTAAAAAGCGTGAAGACTACATGAATATGAATATACACTTCCATAAATTAATAACAATATATTCACAATGATACAAGATATAATTGTAAATTTTCATAATTCTTTAGCAAGGTGTGTACATATTGTGCGTTTTTGCATATCATGTTCTTAATTTGTGTAAGAATATATTCGTATTGATGTATCCATGCTTTTAACACTAGCCCTACGGAGGGAACACAAATATTCCGAAACGTCGGCAAACTAATGTTTTAATTTTTCTACTCATTCCAACTAAATCACGTGAACTACATTTCCTTATTCGAAAAATGTTTTACTTCATGCCGGGTTTGAATACAACAGCTTTCATCGGTTTCATTCACTGTTTTCTCGTGACGGAGATTTTAACCTCCGCCTGTGTCCGGATCATCTATTATTTCAGCGCTCATGGCAATGAATACACTTTTTAGATGACATCAGAATTTGGGGTTCCTGCGCATGTGTGACCTGTGCTGCAGATTCACGCTCTTCACTAAGAAAGATATTCAACCCATCCGGGTCAGTGATTGGCTTGCTATCAGGTGCAGCACACGACCTCCAGTGGCCACATGATAGACCGTGGAAGGAGATCAACAAAAGCCGTCTCTGCTAGAAGTAGTGCGCATTCGGTGGTGTGTAGATTAGCGTTGTTGGGCTATTGTACCCGAGTTGGCGTGTAAAGACCCCCAACGAAGCCGTGGATTTTTAAGGGCGAAAAACATTCTTCGCCCGCCTGTCTACAGAGAGAAAGTAAATCCTATTGTCCTATGCTGTAGATTTTGTGCATGTAAAAGATTCTCAAGCCTAAAAGAAGCCTCTGAGCTAAATTTAAATCGCCTGTTTCGTCACCCGAGTGATAGCTTTTAGCTAGAGGCTTGAAGGAGAGAACGAAATTTGTGTGCTCAGATGGAAGAGAGAGCCTGAGTCTCTCCTTAATGAACCGGATCGAACTGAATTGAATTGAACGAAATGGAACTGAATGGAGCTAAATGGAACTTAATGGAGCTAAATGGAACTGAATGGAGCTAAATGGAACTGAATGGAGCTAAATGGAGCTAAATGGAAGTGAATGGAGCTTAATGGAACTGAATGGAGCTTAATGGAACTGAATGGAGCTTAATGGAACTGAATGGAGCTGAATGGAAGTGAATGGAGCTAAATGGAAGTAAATGGAGCTTAATGGAACTGAATGGAGCTAAATGGATCTGAATTGAACGAAATTGGACTCAATTGGACTGCACCGAAGTGCACTGATCTGATCGATCCGTCGGTTCGCCAGTTTTTTGAAGTCGTGCGGGGAAAGCGTGGGTGCCAGGGGGAGCAGTGTTCGGGAGCGGCGGCTGCATCCGGGGGGGGGGGCGCGTGGCGGCGAGCGGCGCGGCGTAGCTCACCTGGATGACCCCTCCGCCCTTGCTGCCCTCCGAGAACGTGAGGAACTCCTCCGGCAGCCCGATCGCCTTCCCTGCGGACACGCGAGGCGCCATCAGCTGCCGTATAATAGATAACACATACACTCGTAATGTACTTACGACATGACGCCCGCAGGCAAACATATGATTATATTATATTACATTATACTTACAATGCTTATATCATTTATAAAAGCTTTATTTGTTTATATATAATGTAATTACTATTTAGTAAATGTAAGTCTTTGAATGCAAACTTTCAATAATTGGCAAGGATAGGATATTTTTGAACCTTGGAAATGGATATCCCTTGCTTTAATGAAAGTTATCTGTATGTTTGGTCGTTGAGAATAAACCGAAGAGCACGGAGGAGGATGCACTGCGTGGAGTAGGTTCTCTTTCCGGCTCTCTTTTCTAAAGAGGTAGAAGGAATTGGTGCGGAATGAAGTGCTTGGTCCGGTATTTAAGGTACCGCACCCGCAGTCACCTTCTTGGAATTGACAAATGAAGCCTCCGCATCGACCGATTAGGTGAACGATGCAAATGACCCAAACACTAAATTAATACGCTTTTTGATGATGAAGATTTTTGTTATTAATGTAAATGTGATGTGTCGTAAGTTAAACATATTCTCTTGACGTTCGAAATTACTGAAATTGAATCACATACGGTGCGAATGTCGCTTCTTTCTGCTTTAGAAAAGAACTGAATAAAATTGACCAAATTTTAATTTTTGTTTTAACCAGTAGCGCAACGAAATGAGTGCTGTAATAAAAATCGCCCTTAAATATAGATCCTGTTTTACCTGGGCCCGCCCGCATTGCGGGTCTTA
Organism: Gryllus bimaculatus; assembly: GCA_017312745.1. Taxonomy (NCBI): domain Eukaryota; kingdom Metazoa; phylum Arthropoda; class Insecta; order Orthoptera; family Gryllidae; genus Gryllus; species Gryllus bimaculatus. The sequence goes on from BOPP01000048.1 coordinate 7,136,675, forward strand.
CGTTACTCCACTGTTCTTAACATCTTACGTCCGTCTTTGTCGGCGTCGTCATCTTTCTCCGGCGCTTGTAAATGGTCGTCATCGCAAGTGTATTACTTAAACTTAGCCAAGTATTTGCTCCACAGAACAATGTGGGGGACGGAAGAGCTTTATCATATGGGAAGTTGGTGCCAATTGCGTTTAACCGCTTCCTGCTTTTTCTCAGATAACCCCTGCATTCCGAAAGGAGAAAGCTGTAAACGTTAGCGGATATGACCGTTCTTCCAGCATTCTTAATTTACTATGTTTCCTTATTATTGTTGTTGCCTGCTCTTAAATGAGACACGTTATGGTTATAGACGTATCATTTAAATATCCTACACCTGGCCCGAGTTCTTCAAACAAACTAAAATTGTTATAGATCATATAAACTAATTTTTGTTTATCAACAGTAGGCCACTATCAAGGAGTGATTTCAAAAAATCATTTTTATGCAGAGAAATTTAGTATTTATTTACAATACACACAGAGGAGTGATAAGATAAATATTAATGAGCAAGAAGAAGTGAGTACATATATAATGCCAATTGAAACGCTAGCTTTGTCCGTCAGTGTCTTCTTAGAGTCTGAAACGGCAATTACAGCAGCTGTAGACCGATGTATCTCAGGTGTCATACCATTTTCGATTCCGTTCAACCCCGCATTCGCAACGTTGCATTAGTGAGGGCTAATGCCTGTGTAATGATGTATTAAACGTTGATTTCATCACTACAATGCAGGTGATATAAACGACTCATTTGACTGATCACGTCACTAGTTATTTCAATTATTGTTCCAAATACGTATTCCAGGCTTCATTTCCTTTGAATATTTTCTTCTATATGTGCACATTTTTTTGTGGTAATAATTAAGGAAGAGACAAGATGAATACAATTTTTGAGATTAATAAACATGAGTAAAATTTCAAAGGATAAAGATAGCTTCCATTTCCTTCGAGGTCCTTTAAGCTCCTTCCGTTTCCTTTCGCTCAGCATGCTCCGTCCACTTCCGCTCTGCCTATTCCTGCCGCTCGTCCCGATTTTTTGCTCATCTGTCTACTCTTCCGATTTTACCGCTCCTTCGCGCCAGACGTCTCCAGGTTTCTTCTTCTTCTTCTTCTTCTTCTTCTTCTTCTTCTTCTTCTTCTTCTTCTTCTTCTTCTTCTTTTTCTTCTTCTTCGTTGTTGGGCACGACGTAATGGAAACCGAGGAGAAGAGGAACGTGATCTTAGTACTGCCTCGGTTTCATTGTTTTCATTGTTCCTGATAGAGCGGGTTGATTTGAGTGACGTTACCATTCCGATATTTGGTAAAATGTGTGATTATGTATTGTACTAATTATATATTTACTGACATGCATGATTATTTACAGTTCTACTAAGTATGGCCACCTAGAAGTAAAACGTGATCTCAGAACGGCCATAGGACGAGCCGTCGCAATCGCGTGTCCACGGCAGAAGCGTGAACCGGTTGCTGGGGGCTGGCTAGATGTGTTGCCGCGCCAACCCTAACCAGACGCCCACGCCGACAGACGAAACCGCGCGAGTGAGCTGCGTCACCCAACCCAACCCGACCCAATCCAACCTAAGCTAACCTAACGAGAGCACTCCGGCCGCTCCTTGCTCTCCTTCCGCCCCA
>BOPP01000048.1:7138695-7157504 GCA_017312745.1 Gryllus bimaculatus
CCACGCCACGCCACGCCACGCCACGCCACGCCACGCCACGCCACGCCACGCCACGCCACGCCACGCCTGCACCTTCAACCCACTCCATCCGGCCTCGCTAGGCCCCGTGCTACGTCACCCGCCAACGACACAGCCCAAGTACATCACGGATTGTACTTAACTAAGTATTGGAAGCAAATGTTGGGGTAACACTCAGAATCGCAAGAACGCTGGGTTTGATTCATGGCCGGTATTCTTCCGAATTTCGAAGTAATCTCTGCAGTAATTCTACAGTTTATACTCTTTCATCATCATAATAGAATGTACAGTTTCCTATTCTTAAGTATATAGTACTCGATGTGCATTTTAATTTTTTTCTTAATACTCTTTAAGGTCTCACTATTCTTAAAAAATATTTAAATAATTCTTATCACGCATATAGGATGGACTTTACTTACTGGTAACTTCCTGTTACTTAGACAAAAGATGAGCCATTCTAACTTTTAAGATTTTTTGGTATGCGAAAACAAAAAATTCATGGTTTCTTTGACTTTTAGTCAAGATAATCAATGTTCTACAATTCATGGTTGTGATTTGGGTACAACTTGTGTGACGTGATCTACAATTCAGGGCTGTGACTTTAAACTGAAATAGGTCGCTTTTGGTTCCCGTGATTTGGTAAGCAAAGTAGTGAAATTTACTAAAGGTCAGTAGGTTGCTATTATGTACTTGTCTACGATTTTTATAATGGAGAATTGGTAGCAGCTTTTATGAAATACCAATAATTGGATATTTCCTCACTTTCATCTTAATAGAGTATGTATGTTTCGTCCAAAAGAGACCATGTTTATGCCAAATATCTTACATTTCATACTCATCTTACGTTCAGAGTATTGGATTTCTTGTACTTTTGTGCATTTTTCAAAATTCCCGCGTAGAGCACCTAGATGTCACGAGCCAATTCAATTATTCTTCATTCTTTCACTTTCTTTTCCTTGGAAGGAAATCCTTCCATCGTTCTTAATTTTATCACGCTTCTTTCTTCTTTCTTCGATTCGACCACGTTGAACAATTTTATTTTATCTTTTGCCTGAAATTCCTGAACTTTTAACTCCTTAATTATAAATGCACATTCTTTTAGAGTTGCTTCACTAATGGTTTTCCTGCTAAACCTTTGATGATATCCCAGATACATCGTGTTACTGACTCCTTCCTGACTGGCTTTTGTATGTTGCTTTTTATATGGCATGTGATGTAAGCATCATGTAAGCATCATAAATAGATGTTCATAACAAATTTCGTAATTTGCAGCCACAACTAATCAATTTTCTCTAACAAAGGCTAGAATTCTTACTTCTTTCTTTTCCGCTACGCAAATTACATACGTGCCACAATTACCGCCAGTATCCTCTTTGGAGTGTTTGTGAGTTTCATTTTGATGTTGGAGATAATTAAAATTTGTACATTTATCATTTCAAAGGAATGCATCACAAAAATATTTCGTGTTGTTCATGACGGGAAGGCTTTCGTGGCTCTGTGATTCGGGGTTCTGTTCTCCTACCTCGATTAGCCCTCCGCGTCGCACGCAGCCACGAAGATCTGAAGCGTCATCGCGGGTAATGACATCGAAAAAAGAAGCGAAGTGTAAATTGCGGGCTTCTTCCCGCCCCCTCTTTATTCCTCACGTTCCCTGCCACTCGATCAACACCACGTTCAGCCATGGCTCTTTCCTACGTCCCTTAGCCCGTGGTGCAAGGTGAAGGGGATAACATTGCGCGTCTCCCACCGGTCCAGCCAATAGGAACTCATGCGAGACGGTTGTTAATGAAAAGGACTTTGTGTTGAGGCAGGGTGTTTAGGAACCGGAGTAGGAACCGGATGGACATATTCCACACTGTGTAAATTTTGTTTTAAAAGTGGAAATAGCTTTATACTGGAACATTATAAAATGACTCAGCGTTTATTCTCAAACAGAAAGACGTAGATCCATACAATTTGAATTACACAAATCAAAAAGTCATCATAATTTGAAAAACCTTTCGCAATTCTCTATGTTTTTGGCCACCCATGCTTTTGTATAGTCCGAGTATCGTGTGGCATGATACAATGGATATTGTACATCAAAAAGTGTGTGCACAGGAATCACCATTAATATCAGGAAGTTTAATGAGTTTTAGTACACACGTTTTCAGATGTTTTCTTTATAAGACATATACAAATGTTGAATAGTTATAAAGAAAAGTATAATTTCACGCAGTTATGTGAATTTATAGGTGGAAGAAACATGTGCGTCTACAAAAAAAACGCATTTGGTTGTTATTTTTTGTTATGACAACAGCGAGCATTAACTCTATAACAAATACTGCTGTCATATAGAAAGGAAAAGAGCCGTAATAAGCGAATATTTAATAACTAATAATAAATAAATTAACAATAACAACAATAAAGGACACGAATTAAGAAAATAAAATGGAGAACGTTATGTCCTTCAATTTGCGGGCTAAACGACAGGACAAATGTGAAGAAGGTGCTATCGGTCAACATTCACAGAGCGCACAATATGTAAATGAACTTACCCAGCCAATCCAAGACGATTGTCTCCAGCTCTGTCAGCGCTGGACTCGCCGCCTGTGGAATCAAATGATTGAATGATTTAATCAACGCTCAGTTTTTTCCAAAAGGAGAATTTGATGATCAAGGAAAGCGAGATTGATTCGTTTTTCTTGTAGACCTACAGGGTATCAGGTGAGGGGTCAGTACAGATGTTAGCGGCTGTATCAGTTAAGTATTTATCCAATAAGAAATTATTGTCCACAAATATAAGAGTTATCACTTAAATAGTTTAGTTAACGGAAGAAAAATCTACGAAATCTGAAACTTGTGTACTCTTATTGCGACGCGGTATTACTCCAGTAAGAAAATGTATGATTTACCTCTGTGGGCGAGTTCTTAGCTTACTGGCTTCTCAACCTCCAGTGCATGAGTTCGATCCCGATTGTAGCGTGTGGTGTTTCAGAAGGCGGAAAACCCTACGGCAGCCATGTCATGCTTGTGGCTAGAAATAGAACCGCGACTGGGGCACAGCAAAATTTAATCTCTCCGGCAATTTTCCATCCCAACGACCTCTTACATTCTCCCAACCAGAAAATTCAGATGTAGTTAACCGAGACATATGGCAGAGAAAAAGAGAATCACACCCAGGCGTGCAAGGGGACGCCCATGAGAGGAGGGGGCGCCTTTTCGGAAAAGTTCCCCTAGACCCGCGTCGGAGGTAGGCTTCGAAGAAAGCCTGTGAAAACTTGGGTGCGGAATTACAGCCAATGTTTATGTCCCCACAAAATAACCCATACATAAATAAATATGTATGTTTTAGATGAAACAATAGGTATCTAACCAAACTTCGAGTTACTTCTTATAAAGCATTTATTCATTTGTTTTTTCTTATTTCTCTTTAGAGGTTTTGTATTCTCATCAATTATGAGAAAGAACAATGTAAAACAAATACTGAGAATATTCTCTTTATTTTCTTTTATTCACTGTTTTGATACAGCTTACCATAACCAGAAACGAAGTTTAAATATGGCAATAAATTGTCATTTTGTTTTCCAGACGTGGATCAAGGCGTTCGTTGCAGTCACAGACTATGTGATCTCCGAGAGACCACTTTACATGCTAGCGACCACACTTCGTCTCTTCTTAAAGACCAACCGATGTGCCGCAACATTGTTTGGAATACGAGCCGTTTCCAGCCTCCAAAATGGTCAAGGTGAGAAATAATAATACAGTATTAATCTGGTTAGGAATAAAATTGATGTTGCAAATTTTATCCGAAATTTAAAATGATCGTGACATGAAAAATTGCATTGTAAAAGATCTAACTGGAGGTCTTTTCATTATGGTATTCATTACTAACGTTTCAACTACAGTGACTTGAAAACAGTCGTCCTAGTGCAACCAGATCAAGCCATCAATTGAATTCTTCCTTCTAATTAAGCATCTGGCACAAGTCGCTATTAATGAGGGATTTCCTTTCTATGACGAGCCACATTCCTGCCATACCGCACCATGGACTACCAAACGTCTTTTGTTTCCCGAACAAATCTGACCTGGAAGTATGTTTTGGTGCTCCTCACAAGCGTAAAGCCGTCGCTACGAGAATTTGATGACGATTTCTGAACAAACTTCGAAAAGTTTCGATCAACGGAAGACACACTGGAAGTGCTGCGACGATGCCAGGTCGAGTTTTTCTATATTCTAGATGCACATGCGTATGTAAATGTTCAGCTTATCCACAGAGTTAATAAATAAAATTCAACCAAATATGGTACTCTCGTTACTTACAACTTCAAACAAAATATTGTGTGGTGAAGTTACACTTAGCACCTTTGGGATGCAGGGGAAGATGAAAACTAGAATGCAACCCACAATACATTTATGCGAGCGCTGGAAGCAATTAAGTAGAAAGGGCGGAGTGGGTGGGGAGGGGAGCTCGAGCAAGAAAGGTAGGGAGGGTGGAACGAGTGGGGGCGGACTATATTGGAGAAATAGATGGTGCGGATAAGACTGAGATGTAGGTCTGACAGAGCGTGTCTACTGAATAAACACCCCGACAACCCAGAATTATCAGCATTTTCAATAAAAACAAAATGTATGGAATCAGTCACATTACTTTGTAGGCAGACCTATGTGTACTCAGTCTAATGCAGGTCAATGAGGGGAAGGAGACATGCTTAAAGCTCACCCACGAGAAGCCGATGCAGCCGATGGCGTCCGAGAGCATATCTCCCAGGATGGAGGGGAAGGAATTTCCGGAGGGGAAGTAGGCGTGGAAGCGCGGATGCTGCCAGTGGGTGACGCCGGGCATGATCTTGTCGTCCACGTCGCGCATGATGGAGTCCCACTCCTCGGGCTGCTGTGGCGCCTCCCCGGGCAGCAGGCGGCGCAGGTAGCCCGGCTCCACGTTGGGCGTGACGCGGCGCGAGCCCAGCCCGTCCAGGTAGTCGCAGATGTAGTCCACCATCTCCTTGCCCTTCACGCGGAACTCGGCGCTGTCCATGGCGACCGGGCCGGGCGGGTGGGGGACTAGTCTGCGAAACACACATCGTACAAATTGAAAATATAATGTGACAAATGTCTTAAGTCTTAACTCTATACCTCTACCTCTCTCCTCGTCTCTTTCCATCTCCCTTACTCTTTCCATCTCCCTTACTCTTTCCATCTCCCTTACTCTTTCCATCTCCCTTACTCTTTCCATCCCCACGTCTCTTTCAATCTCCCTGTGTGTCCCTCTCTCTGTCCGACTCGTACCCTCTCTCTCCCCTTCTCTTCTACTCTTTCCTGTCTCTTCCTCTCTTTTCCGTTTCTTTCTTTATCTCTTGCTCTCTCTTCACCCCGTCTCCTAAAAAAATCGAAACCTCTCCAAAACATTGTTTCATGTTCAATACTTATTCTTTAAGATTAATAAATGTAGGTTTACAAATTCTGGAAATATACTATCACCATTCATGTTAACGAAGCGAAGTGTTTCAGGGCATAGCGCGCTAACTTCGCATTTGGGAGGTCAGTGTTCAATCCCCGTGCTGGCCTTCCTGACCGGGGTTTTAGTGATTTCCTTCGGTCTTCCAGGTGAATGTGGGATGGTCCTACTGAATGGCCACGACCATGAAACCGGTGGCGCTAGCCGAATGTATTAAGTACGTGAAGTCACGAAAGTTAAACCGATTAGCCTCATCCCGGGTTCCTGTTTGGGTGACCGACTAGGAACCCCTAGATCTAACGGCGCCGAGGCCAATTGCCTATTATGGGACATACAATGGCTAAATACAAATACAAAATTCACTGAAGAGTGAAACATGTTTCTAAAAATGTAATTGTTATGTTTTTATGTACTGGACTTAAGCATGAAATCCATTCGTCCACCTTAATTTAAACTTGTAATGCATCACATATTATTATAATAACGGATTTTCGTTGTGAAGTGGTACATTATTCAAATGATTGCGTAACATTTTTTTATATACACACTCACTTATCATTCCACTGAAAGCACTCAATCTTCAAACTTAATAATCTTCTTTGCTTCACCAACAATAAGATCACACTCACATACGCTTGCTCGTGCTTCATGACGAAACATTGAATGGTTTTAATAAAGAGATTACAACTCTCATAACTAAAACGCGACGTAGTGAAAAATGACGGCATATAAGCATTGATTCATTTAGTTGTAAGATATTAATAGAATTTAGCGTGTATACCATGAAATCAGTTAATAATAGCAAGTGATTAAACATCTGAAAAGATCTATTTCTTTTCATTTGAAGAAATCTCCCGAAAATTAGTGGAGTAGAATGCTCAGACTTCTTTCTAACCGAAAACCGTTAGTGTTTTGAATATAAAGATCATCAGGTGCGAACATCGTAATCGTTAATTCTAAATGTGAGAACCGTCACAACATACGAGATTCAAACCTACAGTAAATTCTTTTGTATAAAAAAATAATCCATTCTAAATATTCTACAATCTACATATAAAATTAAATAATAGAAATATATGTTACGATTCTTATTCGTCGAAATCAGTACTTGGACAGTAAATTCGAAATTGAGTCAAATGAAACATCAGTAATAATAATAATAATAATTATTATTATTATTATTATTATTATTACTATTACTATTATTATTATTATTATTATATTCTCCCTCTTTTCCATGTGAAAACTTGTTTACTGAGCATTAAATATGAGTTTTTGAAGTGCAAGCGGATAAATTCACTCAGCACTTGAAAGTAAGTATTTACCCCTTAAATATTAATATGTTTAACTTGGTAAATTTACTTTTATGGATGAGTAGTTTGCTGCGCACGTGTTCGAGCATTTGCATGAAAATACATTACCACTTTCCTTACATGCATGAATGAATCCTTCGAGAATTCGTGATGCAGCAATTTCTTTAGCGTTTTGAAGAGATGTTTTTATTCCGTGTGAGTGTTAAAAAGTGTTCACTTTTCATGCGTTCACACATTTCATGCGTTCAACAATTTAATACACGTGTTTATATTTAAATTACATAAAAGAAACGTATGTATGAAATGTTATTTCTCGCACTAAATACAAAAAGCTGCAAAAATATTATAATCAATATATTCTAGAAGACGTGAGCATTATTTACATACATTTACATTTAGATACACGTATCATTTTAGGGAGGAGGTTGGAAGGTTTTTATAAAGTAGGACGAGAAAACACGTGGAAGGGCTTGAAAAATGAATGTTGTATCAGAAGATAACATCATCTTAAGAGTGGCCCTGCGTTGAGGCCAAGCACGAAGAATATATATCGATTAGAGTGATGAATCACCAGTATCACCTTCTCCCCTGACAGATTGTCTGCGCCCCATGAACCATGACGATTTTTCGTTCAATACTCACTTGGTGCACGTATGGGGCGCCCAGCTGAACAATTTGGTTGGCGATTCTCAGTGCATTTCCATCTTCTCGCGTTAGATAGATATGGGAAGCAAGAGGAAGAGTAACCGGGAGAGGTGGCTTAGGGCATCAACTGATGTCACTGCAGTCCCTCTGGCCGGGAGGTCCTAGGGCTACTCTCCCCAAGGAGGCAGGATTTTCGACACTATGTCGAATTAAGTCTCTGTCTGGAGGGCAATCTTAGCGGCCGGCTGCTCTGATAGTCTTCTGTGGTTTCTTCGATCAACACTAGGCGAATGCCGGAGCAGTACCCTAACAAACGGGCCACAGACCGCGCGCAATCTTTCCTACCTCTTTCTTGATCTATCCTCACCTCTTACACACGCTTACACTAACATGCACTACACTTCCGCACATGTCGGGAGACCAGCCGGGAGCTTAGAGCATGTTCAGGGTGGGGCGGTGCCCCGCTGGTAAGAGATACCTGGATGTGGGAAACCCCGCTAGCCTGCATAGATTGGCGTCGGATATCTCCATGCAGCAGGGGAAAATCATCGCCACATCCCGAGGAAAGACACGCACAACACTTACGGGACTAATGACATTAATAGTTGACGCGTCCGGAATCACTAACAACCAACCAATCAAGAGGATGAGGAGAATGACGCAAAATACTAAAAATCCTAAACATGTACATACCAGCTATGCGGTGGAATCGGCAAGGATGGCAAAAGCACTGGCTATATCAGGCGGTGATATGCATTCATAAATAATGAGTCGTATCAAGTGCAGTCTTCATCGCCGCGTTCTTAAATTGCGTGAGAGATTCTGTCCAGTGGCAGGTTTACATCTCATTGGAAGCTCCCGATTCCGTTGCTGCCTTCGGAGCCCCAGAAACCTTCTATTCTCGTTGAACTTGTTTCTGAAGTAGTTTACCACTGCTTTTTTCAGAGGCGGTGGGGCACTAATCTAGACGTTCGATTTGACCGCTACATCTTCATTATTTATGTGCGCTTGATTATGTACGTCCGTCCAAGACATAAAGTTTTAATGTAAGATTGGGAATACGCAGGCAAACTAACGTGTAGCTCTCAATGTCATGTTCTCATATTTAAAAAATTATAGACGTGGTTTTTGGGACGCCTCATTGGAGAGAATAATGAACTGAAATGAAGATAAATAAGCATGCGGTGGTGGCATTCACGGAGAGAAGAGTATAGATAGGGAAACGAAAGCAACTAAATATATTGTTTCTACCTTCACGTCTAGTCTAGCGACTAGCAAGAACTTCTACGCCGGAAGGATTGAGGGGGATTTAAGTAGAATCATATCCCGTACCTTCTTCGTCGAATCCTTTCATTCTCAGTAAACTTATAGTAGCCAGATATATCTTCAAGACCTATTCAACCATTGAAAAAGATCGATAGTAGAATTATTTGCATCGCCAAGAGTAAGGATGATATTGTGCGTTCTATTGGGTTTCAGTCAATGAGCTACAAGCATCAGGTTCCGTCACATGTTCAGGTGCAAGCTGTATCATACTAAAGAAGACTTAGCAACAATGCGATAAGTTCGTAGGAGTTAACCTAGCTGTTGCCTGAGGTGAAATTAGAGGCATTGCGCCTTTGCAGTATGCACTCTGGACTATTCGGAATATTTTGAGTTTAGATCGTGTAATGAATCAAAACTCTTATTAATATGTTAGTAGTTGAGTCGGTCGTTAAAAAATAACACGAATGTACAAACTTGCAAAAGAATTGATTGTGCTCATAGAATGTGTTATTTGATATTAATCTGATAATAGTTGGTGTTGGACTGAAAGCGCTTAATAAAATGGCTGGAACGTTGATTTTTAGCATGAAAATTGTTTGGGTTGTTTTCTAGCTGTGTGGCCCAGTTGTAGCGTATCATTAAAAGAGAGATATAAAGACAGACAGAATACATGGTTTGCTAAATAAACAGCCCACAGAATTGCGCCAAGTCAAAAGTCTTTCTTCATCTGTTCTTCTCTTCTTTATTATTTTCCTACTTCTTTTTCTCCTCCTCTTTTTCTTCTTCTCCTCTATGTTCCATCCAATATAAATGTGGTATGACAATAATTGCAGGTGTCGTGCCAACACGAAATCGTGTAAAGTGCTAGTAATGCAATTGACAAACGACAGCGATTTACGAAGCTGAGCTAATATTATTTACCAACATAATTCAACTTAACCTCAAGATTCACCCAAACACGACGTTGCTGGCACATTCAGCACAACGGTGCAGCGGACCGAATTGCGGGGATGTGTGTTGCCGTGGACAACAGCGTCTTAGCCCGGTGCCAGTGGAGGCGTTGCCCCTCGGCAGCGAAGGCCGCGGTGTCTTCTGCGCCTGCGCGAGGGCCGTCGTGGGGCGTTGAGGGCGTCGTCGCGCGCCGGCCGGGCCTTCCATTTGATCGCGCGCCGCTGATAAACCCCAAGCAAACGCCGGGGCTAATCCGAGACCGGCGGCCGTGAAATTGGCTTCTTACGCCGCGCGTTGTGTGCGCAGCCGCCCGTCTTCAATAGAGCCTTCGCCCTAGGTGAGCGCTCCGCCCCGCCCCGCCCCGCCGCTTGCCTCCCTGGCCCCGCTCCTCCCGCCCCGCCCTCCCGCCACTCCCCTCTACTCCTGCGTACTCCCCGCGCCCGGCCCCGCCATCCCCGCCACTCCCGCCACTACCCCGTCCGCCGCCCGCCACAGTCCACCCCGCCCCGCCCCGCCCGCCCGCCCGCCCCCCGCCCGCCGCTCCCTCAGCCCTCCTAGTTTTCTCTCTGCCTCCGCCTGACTCACCATGCTCCTCCACGGCCAGCCAGCCAGGTCATGCGATTTCCCGTCCGCCACACCACTCCACACCCTGCCAGTTCATATCCATAGAGACTCCACGCCCGCATCCCCGCCCCAATCCCCCACCCCATCTTCCCCGTCCTTCCTGTCCTTCCAATCCCTTCCTCCACCACTCTCAGCCCTGCTCGCCCGGCCCATCTCGCCCTCCAACTCACATACATTGCAACGAACGCCACGCAGGTCTGCCATTTACCCGCTACCCAACGAAGGGCCGCCAGGTACTGTCCTCTCCGCCCTCCGCCGTCCCCTCCCTGCCCATCCTCGCCCCTCCCCGTCCATCCGCATCTCACCACGCTTCGCTCTGCCCGCACCGCCCCCCTGGGTCGCCTCGCCTCGCGCCGGCACCGCGACGCACAGTGGGCCGCCAACGCGGAATCTTTGTTCTTCGGCTCCGCCGCGTTCAATTGGAGCATCGCACCGAATCCATCACCGGGCCCCTAAACAACTACTTCAATAGCGATAACGAAACTCTTGACTCATTACTTCATTATATCGCTGAAAATGAAGCCGAATGGAAAGGCTTCTGTTTCAAACTCGCAATTAAGCCGGAAGCGATGAAACCATTCCGAGGTCCTTCATACTACTTTACAACTTGTTACGCAGGGTCACTCTGCCAGAAGCGACTAATTGACAACGTACATTTTATTGACACTGGGTTAGTTTTATCGTAATTAAAATTAATTGCATTTACTTATAATGTGGAAGGCGTCATGTGATCTGTTGGCCTGTTCGTAGAATATGTACATCTTCTGTTTTAGTGGACGTGTAGGTTGGCAAAGGTTCAGGTTTGAGAAGGCGATAGGCCAGAGGTGGCAATAATATACCGTTTCATCTTTTTGTATACTCATTTACTATTTTTAACGTGTCATATTATTTATTATTACATTTATAATTACAAACATTTATAAAACAACAAAAAAGTAATACTTGAATGCCTTCTTGCTCGTATCAAGGGCTGGGCTAAGACGCCTGTCCTTTTCTTACTTAATTCTTGCTATTTTCTCCACCCTTCAGACTCTCATTTGGTTAACACGTTCGTGTATCATACATATCATTCGTACATAACCTGATTGATTTACTTATATACCGACTATAAAGAAAACGTCATATAGAACAGTGACGGATCTATGGGCAGAGCATGGAGGCCAAGTTCCGTCCCCAGGCCTAGTTTTTGTTTGTTACAGTCCTTTATTTAGCAAAATTTATTTAAATATTATTTCTTATAATTATGTACCAATTTAAAAATATTATTGTATAGTATCATATACACACTAAAAAATAATATACAGGGTGCGCCAGAGAAACTTACTTATTTGAAAAAATTCCCGCGTGGTGAGTTGGGCGGTTAGAGGGGCGAGAGGGGGCGTAACTGGAGGGGGAAGTTCCCAAGTTTTTTTCTCCTTCCAGTCAGTTGCCATCATGTTGGACTAGAGAGCAGCGGGCCTTCGCAGTCGAGAGCTTCTTTTCTAACGGTATATAATATACTCACCGCGCGGGAATTTTTTCAAATAAGTAAGTTCTTCTGGCGCACCATGTACAATGTAATAACAATTGCTTATTATTTAACGAAATTCTCTGATGGCACCCTCCAAAATTATCTGCTGGATCCGTCCCCGCTAGAGACGGCAAAGAGCAAAGCTTTCTGATTATTACAGTACCTGCAATCTTTATTTCCAATCAATGGATTCTCGTCAGCTATTAGACGCGATCCGTTGGGCGCAGTTCGGGCCGGTGGCCAGCGCTTTCGTGATGCGGATAACGAGAGCGGGACTTCCCCGTCGCCGGCGGCGGCGGCGGCGGCGGCGATGGGCCGGCGCTCTTTTGTTTACTCTGTCGGAAAGCGATTTATACCTGCCGCTCGCCCCGGCGACTTGCACTGTTTACGGAATGGGGCGAAAGCCGCTATTTCGGGCCGATGGAAAGAACGACGCCGCCCGAAAATGGAGGCGCCTGTCTTAATCTGATTCCAGAAATGAACTCCGGAGACTTTGCTGATGGAACTGACGTATACACGCCCCTTCGATAGCTATCTCGTAACTTTTGATCTATTATGTTTTAATGAGAAATCGGAAGGAAAGTTTGATTGGATGTGCGAAAAGAATGTTCTTCGAGTGATGGAACTTTTTATGCTGTTGGTATTACGTACTCCGGGCTAGATCCGGAAACAATTGTAGTTTAAAAGGCACTTATCTAACTTCTTAATCCAATTATCACATTTTGTGAAATTCTATAATTCTTCTGATTTCTGTACAAAAATATGTTTTTGTCTGAATAACTTATGCCAATGTCATTGATCATTATATTTTAATGAGTCATTTATATATCCTTGTTTAAATTCTCGTAAAATCTAGATGTTTTGTGCTTCTGTGAAATATTCTACTTCCATTCGTCTTGTAGTTCCTGATCAAACTGAAAAAGTAAAATAGCATTACCACGTAATTTCGAAACGTTTACGACGCTCATTTGTCTTCAAGGCCAAAACAAATTTATAGACACACACTTCGATTCCTATTTTGGCTTTTACATTTTAATACACTTCTGCAAATAAAATGTATAGAGAAGTATTTGTTTCCAAAGGTCTTCCTCAATATTTACGAGATAATCCACGGTTGCGCGTAGGTAACGTGTGCTTGAAATTTTCATTGAAAAATATAACTTTTCTAACCAGTGGAACATCACTTAATTCTTCACCTTTCACAATCCGCTTTGGAACGTATTGTAAGGCTGTGGCACAAAATTGTTTGGCGGTTTTTCGTCAGCAAAACCTTTATTGTTGGAAGTGGAGCATTACCGCACAGGCCTTGATAGTCACTGGCGTAAGGTGGCACATGTTTAGGGGTGGCAAAATGTACATTTGTATACTACCTAAGTTTCTAAACACATAGAATCGTTAATTGAATAATAATTTAACAAATATTTATTTTACAACAAACTTAAACATTAGTCATTTTTTTCATATTTAATTGTTATACGTATTTTTTAATCTATGAAATGTTGATTTATAATGAATAATTGAAACTAAGAAGTCCCAAAATATTGTTTTCACTTATCTAAGTTAGGTTTAAATTTAACGCGCTTCGTTTTGCACAAACTGAGAGTTGAGCATCAAGCGACTGATACAAGAATCACGATTCTAACTCAGTCTAATATGCTCAGGGAACAACCTCCAAATTCTACGTCGTTTTTTGATAAATTGGCTGTGGCTGTGCAGGATAAATGATTCATGAGACAAAAGTTCTGATACCCTGAAATATCTGTCTAATCAACAATCTTATATTTATTCTCCGAATTTTTGGAATAATAAATATCGCCAACATATTTCAGGAAGCTGGATGTTACCTGTGGTGTATGTTTTCACACGTTTTTATGTACAATTGTCTCCAATTGCAAAGCGTAACGCTCATTTTTTGCTTAAAAGAATAAAAAATTACTTAAGATTGACAAGGAATGAATAATTATTTAATTAATTATCCGTTCTTTGTATTGAAAGCATTTGATGTAACAAATAGATTTGCACACAATTATTAATGAATTAGCTCCACATAAAGCTGGTAAACATTTATCTTGATAAAGATTCTCAGACGTTAATCATATTTGAATAAATACGACTAATTTTATTTATTGTATGCAAAATATTGAAAATAGTGATTCTGCTAGAGCGGCAATATTTAGTTGGCCTATGGGCGTCAAAATTGTAAATGCGCTCCTAATTGTGGGGCCTCTAAGTAAGGTGATTGCCCCGCCTTGAGACATCTTGTGGGTTCGCGAAAAGTATTTTGACAAATATATACTTTGTAATGTATGCGTTACACAAGTGAAGAATAATACTTGTGAATTGTGAAGACCGAAGGTCGGAGCTAGTAATGTGCGTGTGCGCATGAGTTTGCTTTGTCCGCGTCAAGTAAGAAATTGTAAACAACGCACACTACGTAGAAACCGGACACCTGTCTTTTGTTATGAGGAGAGGAGTTTGGTGATTTGTGAACGTGTACTTCAGAGGTCTGCGCAGTGTATATATGAGCACAGCAATATTTTCAAACGATGTTTTGGGACAGGATACTTACATTTACTGACAGGTAGAACAGAATTGGACTAAAAACAATATTCCCTAAAGTACCAGGTAAAAAAATAATTATATTTTCATTTGATAATATTTTTTGATGTTTCGTACTATATTAATTACTATGTAGTTTTGCCATCACTTTTTAGCAGTTAGGAGGTCTGCTCTTCTGGATGATGAATAATATTTAATAAGTTTACATATTTTCTTTTCATGCTGAGTCCAAAATAAAGTTACAAACGTAACCAAGAGTTACTGTTACGCGTTACAACAAATATAAGGGTTGTTACTGTTGTAACCAACAGTAACTGGTACGTGTTACAGCTATTGCTATGCGTCATAAATCTTTTTAATTTTTTTGCAACCTATTAAATAATGTATGTCGATTGCATTGCTAACTTTGTATACACGTAAAATGAGTCGTGTAGACTACGTGAAGGTTACAGGTAGAAAACATTTGCAGACATAAAATAACGTTTAACGTTATTTAACGTTAGTTAAAACGTTGTTTAACGTTAGTTTAAATAGAAATCGTATCAAATAAATAGAAATTTACGTCTGACACTATAGTACTAGAAAGTCTACGCTATATTTCTCACTAGCCTTAAGGCCCTTATAAAATTCGTGAATTAGCCGAATTCAGTCATTAGGCGTAATACTATCGAATAGCCGTTTCGATTAGACGTTCCAATAAATCAACAAGTCATATAGTTAATTCGCTTCGCTAAATTTGTTTATATATGTGCGTGTGAGTATGTGTGTGTGTGTGTGTGCGCGCGCGCGTGTCTTTTATTAATTGTGTGAAAACCCCACGGAATAGCCAACGGGTTTATGCCTTCGAAATCCGACTGGAAACACTCAATTAAAGTGCTTTCCTTCTTTCTACCTTATCAGGCGATGCAGCCTCAAGTATTTTTCTCTTCTCGATATTCGAGCACGCGGCTTATTTGCCGTCAGCAAAAGAAGCGGTCGGGCACACGAAATTAAAACGGGTTCCACTTAATTACCGCAGAGAAGAGCCAAACACTACGGGCGATAATTAGCGGAACATTTTCAATCCCCTCCCCCACCATCCTCGGTGTTTTTACGCAGAGAGGACGGGATCGTGGAGGACGGGAGGGGGAAAGGAAGGGAGGACGGAATCGAAGACAAGCCAGGATAAGAGAAAAGAGGAATGGGGACAGGAGAGGTGGGGCGGCAGGTGGTGGCAGGGTCAGGGTGTACGCGGGGACGCGAAGGGGGGAGTGGTAGTGGAGGGGGCAGTGTTTTGAATGCAACGTGCAGCCACGTGACTGCCGAGGTCACACCGCAGCATCTGTGACCGACGCACACTGGCACACTTTGCAACCAAGAGAATGTCTCTCTTCAATGATTTTACGAAGGACTTCCTAAAAGTTTCCGTATTTTGAAGTACTTACATTGTTATGTGCCAATCCGGGTAGCGGAGATCGCTAAGGCAGCAGTGTCGTAGCGATCTCGGATCAAAGAATCAGGGATTCGAATCGCGCCTGGGGCCTTAGTGTGTTTGTGATTGTCCTTTCACCACTCATCATCATCTTATCTCTTCATTAAAGAAATATTAATAATCACCTGTTCAAGCAGGAGGCCCTTGACCTTAATGGGATGTATAGTGGCTACTAGAAAGAAAACCATAGTTAAACACAGTTAAAAATGCACCACTTCGTATCTTTCTGATCTTTAGTTACCAGGATGTAGCTTTATGTGTTAATTGTTATAAATGCAAATTGCACGTATTGTGAATAGATTTTTAAGTGATGATATACTAACATCATGATAGATTTGTTTTTGATAGATATTTATTTACAATAAAGTGCATATTTTGCTATACATTTCATTATTTTTTGTTACCATATTATATACATTTTTACACTCTTTGTTGCACAGTGTATGCATTGTTACTCTCTTTGAGGTGGTTTGAAAATCAAGTAGATTGTGACTTTGTCGAATTTTTGTAAGATCTATAACATCTTTAAATTTTCCTGTTTTGATTCCGAGTGGAACAATCGGCAAGTCTACGGAAGATGTGGAAAATTCGTACCGATACGACGGTTTTCCTAACTGATTGAATTGTGATTCCGGGCATGTAATCTGCTAAGGTCATTAGTCCCGTTAGTGTAGTTCCTGTATTTAGCGGGAAGTGGCGGTCTTCTTCCCCCGCTGGTTAGCGAGATCCGGCGCCACACTACGTTGATTTCCCAAACAGGTTGTTCTCCCTCCAGCGACGCGCTGCCCCAGCCGCGACAAGCTGTAAGATCCCGATTGCTCTCTCATCAAGTGCGGTAGTTTAGTGCATGTGAGTGTAAGTGTGGGTAAGTAAGGGGTGAGAATAGGCCAAGGAAGACTTGACCTTGATCGAAAATAGAGCACGGAACACTGCCGGTCAGAGCAGCCAGCCGCTAGAATTCTCCTCCAGACCGCGACTGAACTCGACTGGTGTCCAAAATCCTACCACTGTCGGGACGTTGCCGGTTGGTTCCCCAAAATATTTCTTTATCCCGTCCGGAGTGTTGCTTTCGAGCTTCCGTCTGATTTCAGTGAAGCGTTCTATCTCTACATTTGATAGAAGCGATGTGATTTTCAGACTATACAAAAAAACCGATTTTATAAAATATCCATAAAGTGAGAAAGAACAAAATGATGATGTTGCTCTAAAGATTCTATTACTACATAACAATGCAAGTTCCGTTGAAGATATCGTTGCTGTCTCCACGTCTAAGCCTTGACACTTGGCTCATCAAAGCGATCAGAGAGAATCTTGAGGGAAAATAGCGAGAATGCGTCGTTTTTAGAAACAATATTGTGTAAATATTATTTAGTGTTGGAATCATACAATCGGCGAACGTGTCTTAAAAACGAAATATAGGAGCTTTATATCTTCCATAAAATGATTCTAATGCTAGAGCAGAACAGCCACCTTCCATTTTCAGTGCTTTCAGCTCGAATTAAAAAAACACTACCGCGTATAATTTGTAGGAGTAAATAAACTCCATTGAAGTTAATGTATTTTCATGACAAATATTTAACATAACAGTAGCATGTTGATAGTATGATAGGCTTAATGATAGCATAATATTTAAGATTCTACCAATTCAGATTCAGTAATTTGCGAGGTTTTATATAATTATAAAGTGATCGAGAATATTGTTAGAAAACAAGAATATTGGTATGAAATATTTAATTTCTAAGGAACAAAGGTACCACTCGAAATGTAACTTCAAATAAACTTCTCTCCGTAGCACGTCACGAACAGTTTTTAAGTGTTTTTGACGTAAATAAATAAATAAACTTTAGGCCAATATTATTTGGATCAAAACTCAATGAAGATGGGTTCATTCTCCTAGAAATTATTGTTCTTTTTACAGGTTATTTTTAATTTTAACCAAAATTGTAAATTTAGATTTGAAATAAAATAAAACATAATGTAGTTTAAGCTATATACCGTAGGAAAATTAAAATTTAAATCTTAAAGCTTTTCGAATGCTTCGTTTCGTCTACGCAATCTACGATTTATATTTTGTTGTCAGGCTAAAACCATTTTCGTCCATTGCCCTTGTCCTTGAGCGGTGCATTGGAGGTGAGGTACGCATTTTCACGGCATAGGAGGCTTCTGTTTATTCAAGATGTTTGTTTGCACTGTTTCTCAAGCTTTTGGCGTCGGCCGGATAAGGAAAAGAAACGCAAAGGTGACTCCTAGCCGCATCTGCTAGTAAACAATATTACAATACTCACATTCCCTAGAAAATCATAGTTGTTTTTGAGTTTTTAGTTTCGTATGTACATACATATATTCGGAATGTACATAGTACTGATAACATTATATAATGCTGTCGAAAAACTTTTTCGAAAAACGCATTTTGGAGTACCCAAATACATAGAGTAGTATTTTTTCCAAATTTCTCATCTGTCCGATTTTGAAAAACACAACAGCCTTAACTACTCGTAGCATATTTTGCAAAAATCAATATTCTCGGAACCACCTGGTCCAAATCAAAGACCAGCATTTTTGAAAAAAACTTTAATTTTTTAACAAGACACGATTATTTAAAATAATAATTCTATTTTTATATTAATTTAAGTAAAACTAGAGAAAAACACGTATTAAACGTATTAATCACATTTTCAATATTAAGTTTCAATTTTCAAAAATTTGAAAGATTGACATTTTGGACCTTCCCAAACAACTACCTTACTGAATATATTTTTTCTTTCAATACACTAAAAATGTACAATTGTTTCTTTTAATAATGGAGAGTACATTTTGTTTGAATAATTATTGGACAATCCCTGCGCAAGGGGATCATTGAAGTATCCGAGCGCAAGTTGATGAAATAGAGGATCCCAGCGCAAGTCGATCAAGTGGGGGATCCCAGCGCAAGTCGATCAAGTGGGATCCCACCGCAAGTCGATCAAGTGGTGGATCCCACCGCAAGTCGATCAAGTGGGGGATCCCAGCGCAAGT
>BOPP01000048.1:7161913-7226789 GCA_017312745.1 Gryllus bimaculatus
AGGAGGGGGGGAGCGGGGGCCGAACCGGATTCGGCCCAATGGTGCCTCCGGCCGGGGAAACCCGCTCGCGAAGCGGGAGGGGTGGGGGGATAGGAGGAGGCGGTGCGACCTGCCACCTGTTGACAGGCAAGCCAAGGCACGCGATTTGACCCACCTCACCTCACCTCACCTCAACTCCTCCCGCCGCACCGCGCCGCGCCGTGCCGCATCGCTTTGTGGGCGGGGAGTATCTGAACCGCTGCACGTGACGATGCTCCCGCGCTTGGTTTACGCAACCCTAGCAACTCGCTTTTTGCGGTTTTATCACTGAATTTACCTGAGAATTATCACTCTTCCCTCATCTTTACACTGAATTAGATAAGCATTTATCTAAACATATTTATACTGATGTACACATTTTTTTAATTTTAAAAATGTCTTCTGACAATGGAGCCAGATAATTCTGTTTTACAATATTGCGATTTAAAGATATGTTACAGTCCTTCAAATACATTGTCTTTTACACGTGAACTTTGAAGTATAAATTGTATCATTTCTGAAACATTGAACTATTTCCTCAACATCTCTTAGCAATAAAGTTGTCTACTTATTCGTAATGGAGAGTCTAGAATATGGCAAATGTACGTGCGTAGCTAGGTACAACCGGTGCACCATACAATTTTCGTGAAAGGTATT
This sequence comes from Gryllus bimaculatus, assembly GCA_017312745.1. Lineage (NCBI taxonomy): Eukaryota > Metazoa > Arthropoda > Insecta > Orthoptera > Gryllidae > Gryllus > Gryllus bimaculatus. The sequence continues at coordinate 7,162,589 of BOPP01000048.1, forward strand.
TGTTTCAAATATAGTTCTTAAAAAAGTTTTTTGTATTATTTTAATTAATGAATGCATTTGTCTGTGATGCTTCAAAAACGAAAAAGTTGTCAGTCATTCGCTACATTTTCTTGGTCAACGTAACAGTAACGTAACGAAAGATTTGTTCAAGTCAATCTTGTATAGATTGGGAGAAAAGAAAACTACAACAAAACATTGAATCTCGTATATTAATGAATTAGATTATTAAGTAATTGTTATTTAGAAACCTTTCAACTTCTGTGTCCATTGAAGACCATGTGTGATAGTCTAGAGAGAAGATGGTAACCATAGTGACGATCTAAGTGATGATGGAAAAGAATAGCAGGTAGGAGAGAACCCCGAAATAACCAGACGATGGCTCGCTTTGCCCAACTTAAGTTTCACGTGGATCAGCTGGGGACAACCCGAGACCTTTCACGTCATTTATATTCACATTACCGGTGATTTGTATACATTATTGCATGTTTGAGTGGAAGTGCTTCAAAAGATTTCAAATGAAGTTTCTCCAAAACTCAAACGTTTACTGTGAAAACTAGCTTCAAATTTTACATTTACAGAAGAGTTTAAACGACAATTTCTCATAAACGAATCCAAATTTTTCAACCAAAATTGGCAAATAGGACAAGGTTATACACTTTTATAATATTCTTAAGGTCATATAATAGTTCTTTCATAGGGGACCGAAATATCGTGAAAATGTACTTCGTGCAGCTATAGAGGCGATTAGGGAAGAGCGTGAGGCAAAACCGAAAATCTAGCCAAGACCAAAAAAATCAGAAAACTAGGAAGTAGAAGAAAGTCTGTATCATTCTACAGCACACTGTTATAAGAAGAACTATGCTCAAGTTCAGTATAAAAAAAGGAATAAAATGATTTAGTGTCTATTTCAATGTTATTTATTGCAGTTATTGTTCAGCCTGATACAAACATGATTAGAACCTATTGGTGCCACATACTTCCTGGCATTACTGCATGTACATACAGAACTTACTATCGAGCATTATTTCGAAATTTGCTATTTTCGAAAATTCAAAGAGTTAATCGAAAATGCGGCATGAGCTATTTTTTTAAGATCTATCTCTGGAAAAATTTGCAGTAGTTTTGAGAAAATACTTTTCCTATAATTTGCATTAACTTCAGGTAGAAATAACGTGCAAACCACGCGTTTTATAAAAACATATGCCTGGCATATTTTAAAGCTCTGATTTTTTAGTTCACATTTTATTTAAGACCAAAATCTTTTTTAATATTGTACTTTTGCAATGTTAACTTTTTATAATTTTCGGAAACAGTGTTTGCCGAAAATAGGACTTATATTATTTTTTATACTGTTATTTGATACATACGAGGAGAAAATTATAAATAACTTTGGAGTAATTTTTGAGGAAATAAATGCCTATATTTTCCGCCAAAACTACTTATTTTTTCGAAAATTTGCACATGACCTTCTTCTAAGATGTTTTCGAAGAATATATTTTATTAAAGGAAAACATCATTATCTTCAAAACAGCAGTTGTTGGAAGACGCCGAAAAAATGTAAAGTTTTGCAATTTTCGAAAAATCAGAGATTTCAACGAAAATGAGACAAATGTCATTCGCTTCAGCTTCCTTAATGCTATCTGAGGATAAAGATTATTTTTTTAAATGGAGCCATTTCTGAGAAAATTTTGAAAACGTTTTTGAGGCCAGCCCCTAAAGTCAAAATATCCATTTCACACTCAGAAGGCTTTTTCACACTGAGAAAGCAGACTGAATTTTTGCTGTCAATTGACTTTTCAGTATCAATGACCCATAAAATATGGATTCTGACTACACAACATGTTACATGAAGTAATTTATTATATTTAGGAACACTATTTATTCACATTTTCGTTACCAGCGCCCAGAAATATGGTTCGCAGTTTCCCGGTGCACGAATACAATACTTTGCTATTCATGTGAAGAAAAGGCAAGAAAGTAAAACGATATAAAACTCAAATGATCTAAATAGAATTTTGAAATTGGCATTTTCACTGGCCTAAAAGGTCTTTTATAAAATCCTGTACATTCGGGTCTTAGACATGAAAGGTGATGGATTCGTGTCATTGCTTTGTGCGAAGCGCAGATGATATTGGAAGAAGTAGAAGTAAAGAAGCAGTAGGAGGATGTGTTGACTATCTGCATGTGATATTCAGGCTGATTTACGACTGCCGCCTCAATAAACCGCTGTTATCTCAAACGCAGTCTATTGGCGACCAATATGCAACGGGAAATCAAGAAGCTCACTGTGTTTTTGTGCGTTGTGAATGCAATTTGAATCGTGAATGGAACCCCTGCCTTCAAGAAAGTCTCAGTCGTTACGTCACCGATTCGGCAACGCTGCATCACCACACGCTTCACACAGCCCCTGCAAACATTCTGTGTACTTTGAACGAATGCCACTTCAGTCTTGAACCACGCGCGTTGTTCGCCTCTTCTAAACGTATTGCGGGGGCCCTTTTGCTATCCTTGTCTGCTTCACGGCACTCCTACTTCGAACTAAAAGTCATTACCACTCGCCACAGTCCCTAGTCTCTTGCTTCTTATCGGGTACAAAGTTTTCGTGGCACCGCGCCTCGTCCCTCTGACGTGACTGCCGTGTTGCAACTACGAAACATCGTGTATGAATCAAGTTAATACGTTACTAGAGCTCATCGTGCCCCGAGCATGTGTGTGCCGCGTTTAGCCTGCGACTGCTCAATTCTGCCCGAGCACACAGTGCTGTCTTCTCAACGGACTTTGGAATTTTAGGAAAATGCCTATTTCGACGAAGTCTCTTGAATTAATTAATAACGTGCTTTACGATGCCAAGGAACTACTTCCATAATGCCTAAAAATTCCTCCTCGACGTGTTTGTCGCTAAAAATGCCTCTTCTGTTTAGTTGAAACTGTGGAAACTTATTTAAAATCCTACATCTGAAGAAGAAGAAGAAGAAGAAGAAGAAGAAGAAGAAGAAGAAGAAGAGAAAACACTATGCTCTCTATTTATATTATCCCAACAAGGCCCAAATAGTGTCATAAAAATATTAATTGCAAATCAACGAATTATGCGTGCAAAAGCTCAGAGACATTTAAGCATTTATATATTGATCTATGATTCCTTAAATCTTTCATTATAAAAATTGTTTGAAGTAAAATAAAATGTATTCCTAAATATGTGAATTGAATTTCGTTTTTATGATATTACACGGACTACGTCTGCCCTTTTAAAATCCTGTTTGAGTCACCTATTGAAAGGGATTTCAGAACCTGAAAAATAGGAAGTGTCACTTGCCGGGTAACACGCGCACGATCGGCAGGAAGCCGCGCTTGAGCGTTGATGGGACCTGTAAGGGGGTTGATAGGACCATCAGCAAGTCCCGTAAATCTACCTTCGTTGCTACAAGCCACGTTGTGGGAACATTGTGACGGCGAGAGGTTCCAACGAGAGGGTTTCAACCAGTGTGAATCAAGCTTGAAACTGGAGCTTGTTCGTGTGTAGATACCTTTAAGTACATTAGCAACTAGCAAGTGCGGTTCGAATTTGGTTGCTTCGAGTTTGTCGCCAGTTCTTTTTCCAACATTCCGATTCAGACCTTGGTTCAGGGTTGAGGGGAGGGTAGCACACGCAGATACTGTGAATGGAAGCGGTAGGAAGACCCTCCTAAATTCCTCATACACTTGAGTCTTATGACTAAATGTTATTCTCCTCTAAATGAACAAGATTTTTTTCCGAGTAGAGATGATGGGCAGCAACACTGTCTGAAGTGGAGCTCTCTTCTAGCGAAGTATGGCCTGAGAACAAGGCAAGCCTACTGTTCACAATAGTTCGTCTTTGTCCTCCACCATACAATACTTCTAACGTCTTCGTTGGTAAGCTAGGTTTCCAAATTATTTTTATACTAAAATAGTTTTAAGAACAAATTAATTGTGTCGCTTGCTCATTTCCCAGATGGCGACGATTTTCTGACTTTTGGCTTCAGCGATTTACTGAAAATTATCTCGCTTCTATTCAATACATAATTTTCAACGCGTTTCTATGCCAAAATGGTACAAAAGTGGTAGAGATCAATCAAATTTCATCCGTCCAACGTGTTGCGTTGACTGAAACTATTCACAAACTCAGAAAACTTAACTTCTGTTTGTATTATTACTAACTATCGAATAATGTTCGCGACAAGATTAATATCTGTAGTTAACAAAAAACGTGAACCCCTTTTTTTGGCTTAATTACAGGAGCTTTTGTACAGTCTCTTTCAGCGTGTTATCGTGAACATACAGCGAACGCTTTCGATCGAGTTACAGTAGAAATCGTATTTCAATGCGTCAATGCTTCTCGCAGGTAGCATAGCGAAAGAGGAGGGGGCAAGCGGCTGTGGCGATACCCCTGGAATTTTCAGGGCGACGACGTCCCACGTCCAGTCATTGGACATCCCTGGTATACAGAGTCATTTCTTCCATCACTTGCTTTCTATTATGGTGTGGCGCAGGAAGAATTGGATTTCCACCCTTCGCATTCTCGCTCACACAGATTCATCTCCCTCCCCATCTTATTTTCTTCCTTATGCTCACTCTTTAAAATCCTGTATCTCATTCCCTTCTTTGTTTCTCTTTCTTTTTCACTTTCCTCCTTTACAAAGAGTAGCACTGCGACCTTTCTCATCTTGGCACGACTTGGCGCATTAAGGACAGGATCTCTACGTCGTCGTTTTGGTAACCGCAAACCGTGTTGCCTTTTCTTTTTCCACGTGACCACCACGTTTGCTTCCATCAGCGTTTTTGGGCGCACCTCATGTAGTGGTACGAGGTTTTAGTTGATGCCGTTGCTTTCGAATAATATCTTATGAGAGAAGAAATACAGAAGATGGGAAGATGGGTATCTTGGTGTACGTATAACGTGTTCGTGAACATGTCTTGCCTATAATTCGTGGTTTTAGTACTCTCTGATTTACTTGATCGCTTCGTGATCAATCCCAGAATCACGGAAATAATACCTCAAGGCAATTTAATTATAATTATTCAACACCATTTTTGCTAATGGTACAAGCACTGTATATGATTCATCACATTTTATCTATCATTACGCAAACGTTGTAGATATATGCATACAGATCGTATGGTCATATGATCACGTCCTCAAAAAATATGCATTATATATATATATATATATATATATATATATATATATATATATATATATATATATATATATTTGGTATTTCAAGTTTGTTACTATCATCATGAAGACAAGTATTAATTGAAGACTTATTTTTGTTATACGTATTATATTGTAATATACTTTTAGTTTTTATTTAAATGTGACACAACATCAACATATTCTTCATCAATTATGCATAACTGGAATATCTTATCTTTGCAGCAGGAAGTTCGCCTTCATGATCTTAAATTGCAAAAGGTCGCATATGTAAATTGTGTAAAAGGTGCACAACATAATCACCTGACTTCAATTATATTTTCTGGTTGCTGATAACGGCTGTTTGTAAGACCTCGAAAGGAGACTACCTATCAGTAATTTTTTGAAATGTATTTATTTAAAAACAGCCAGATCATTATCCAGCAACAGTCTGAAGGTGACACGCAACAAACATGTAACATAAAGACAATTAATGATGATAATGGTAATAATAATAATTAAAGTAATAATAATAATAATAATAATAATAATAATAATTGAATTTTAACGGAAGGTTGAACACCTATATGCTTTTCTTCGTATTCCATCATTAGTTGGGAAATCAGTAGCAATTGAGGAACTGAAAGTTGTGTTAATTTTCTTATATATTTCAGAGGAGAATAATGTTTATTTTTGTACCTCCGCTGAGGAATCCGCGTAAATCGACGAGAGCGAAGAGTATTTTCTCCCTGACAAAGCAGCCAATGCCTGTGGTGACTTTCCCTCCTTAAAGCGTGTGGTGGCCCTGAGTGAGGTGCGTGCGAGGCAGCGTGTGGAGTCGGTTCGCTTCTTCTGCAGCAGCACAACAAGCCCGTGCGGCTCCGATTCGCCTCACCACCTCACTCCCGTCATCGGTCCTCCTTCCCCCTCGCTCCCTCCGGCCCCTCGATGATTTCGATCCACCCCATCGGTCCTCTTGGCCCCTCCCCCTCGTGTCCCTCGCCATCCCACCGTCATCCTCCCTTCTGCCCTCTCGCTCTCCCACCCGCCTTTCCGTCCCATTCCCTCGCCACTGGACCCACCTGTTCCTCTTCGTTCCCTCTCTTCCCCCTGCCCTTCACTATTCTTGTCCCTCCTCCCTTCGTACCACCTGTCGTCGTTGTCTCTTGCTCCCCGCCGCCGTCCTCTCGTGGTTCGTGGTGAATTGGCGCCTGCGCCGCAAAGGTCGAGGCCAGGCGCGGAGGGCGCGTCCTTTACGTAACTGCCCAACACCAACATGAGCACCGGCCGCCTGCACTCTGTCGCCGCCTGCGCTCGCGTCGCGCATGCGCGTTGCAGAGGCGCCCCGCGGCGGTATCGCGTTTCGCAGACACACTCACCCTCCCTGCCTCTTTTACCTCGCCCCATCTCCCTTCGTCGCCTTGTCTCTCCTCCCTCTCCTTCCCCCTTTCCTCTTCTCTCTCCTTCCTTCCCCTCTACTCCGCCTTACTCTTTCCTCTCACCCTTTCCTCTGTACTCTTCCTCTTTCCCCTTCTCTCCTCTCTCCTTCACTCCTTCACTCCCCCTCCTCACTCCTTCTCTCTTCCTCCTCTCTCTCTTCCTCCTCTCTCTCTTCCTCCTCTCTCTCTTCCTCCTCTCTCTCTTTCTCCTCTCTCTCTTCCTCCCTCCTCTCTCCCTTCCTCCATCTGTCTCTCTCCCCTTCCCTTTCCTCCGCACTCTTCCCCTCTCCCTTCCCTCTCCTCTTTTCCTCCTCTCAAGCCCTCCCTTTTCTCCGTACTCTTTCCCTCTCCTCTCCTCTCTTCTTCCCTCTCCCCCTCCTCTCTCTTCCTTTCTCTTCTTCCCTCCTTCTCTCTCCCTTTTCCCTTCTCCTTCCCCGCCTGACTCTCTCTTTCTCCCTGTGTGTGTGTGTGTGTGTGTGTGTGGACGCTTCATTCAAGGACAGGTTCTGACCTGGCATCCGCGTACTTACAAGATACCAAGTATAAAAAGAGAATTGAGGACGTAATCATTGTCCATTAAATTGTACTTAAAGCGAGGTGTGCTGTGAAGCAGGAGGAAGAAACGTGTCGGCAAGGACCAATGGAATACGTCGATGGTTTTGTTATCGTAACTATCGAAAATTTGTTTTCACAGATTTTATTACCTTTGGTTCTTTTGCGTCTACATAAATCACAGGAATCTTTATCATTAATTGACGCAATCAGAAAAGAAAATATGTAACAAATCTAGCGTTGTGTACCGACAATCGTTCTCATGCAAATAAAAGAACGAATCAGCTTTGACAGAGGCGTTCCATAAGAGGAATTACTGATTCTCAGACCCAAAATTTGGGAGCAGCTTCCCATCGTCACTTCTGATGAGCCTCGTCCTCCGCAACATTTTCAAAATTGTTGAGTTATACTTCAAATGTGCCATCGCATGTGATGTATTGATGGAAGAAGACTGATACATAATTGACGTTGATTCATGTAATCCGGGTATACGTATGACGAATTTTCTTTCAAGATTCGCCATTACCAGTAAGTGCAATAAATTCATGTAGACCTTACTATTAAATTTTGGAAGTTAAACATCCTGACACTCGAATAAAGTTTAATCAAACCCAAATGATTTGGATTCACCTTAATGTGTTTCTTGTAATTACACTGGATGTGAGTGGGCATGCCTCTCCTTTACTTCCTGAGTATTGGTCGACCTACAACGTCAAAAAATGTTGTCATGCCCGTCTCCTCTTAAAACATAGATAGGGTTAGGAAGTCGCCATACACTGGAATTGAGAAATGTTTTGGTACACAGTTCTTTTGGTTGAAATAACGTAATTAAATACCATTTAATTATTTTTTTAAGTTTATTGCAATTTATTGAAATATATTCAGCTATTATACCGATACATTGAAATAGAAAATATGATATTTGGGAATACAGATAAGCACTATCTATGATTGTCGAAGTCCATCGTATTTGCCTTATTTTACTAATAGTTTGAAAGTTCCATTCTCATGTGAAGTTAGTGTAGTAATTGCAACACGCAACTCTCCTTTTATCGATCAATCACCCGAGGTCGGAGGAAGATTGATTTATTGGTGGCTGATAGGTTATCCGGTCTTGCTGTGATGAAACCCAGAGGAAGAAAGTGCAATTATGTTTCAACATCATGTGTGTGTGTCAGCTTTTGGTCGATTCTCACAAAATATATAGTCATCAGGTTCAATGAAAGAGTAGAAATTTAAAAAAACACTCCACGACATAGTCTTGTATTTTTTATTTAAATAACATTGCCAGTTCTAAAAGTAGTGTTTGGCAACATTTCAGAGAGGTACAGAATTTGTGCTGGAATTTTGGGTTTTCAATTTCTAGTCTGTCATTGAACTTGGTCATATATTTTGAAAGAACGTGAAAGTCTGTACCCAAGAAATTGGTACCAATTATCTATTGGCCGATAGTCGCATAGGTAATTTTTATCCATAAATCTCGTGGGTCACCTTTTGATGGCCGTGGAACTCAGAGGGAATGCACTGATATCATGGATAGCATGGACACCGTGAAGTATCGTGAACTCACAGAAATTATTACATGTTGGTTTAAAAAATATTGTTCAGTTAGAAACAATGTTCTTTGCAAATTAATATTAACATTTCCACCTGTTGTATTGATAAATTATCATAATTGGCACATCAGTGACGAATTCTAGTGACTGTTTTAGAAAATGTTTCCTCATAAAGTTTACGCAGGGTTCGTGATTTATTACACAGTTTTTGCGTGAAGTTTTCTTTACACCCTACATAATTTACTTCAATTGTGTTTCCTTTATAAGAAAGTGTATAACTTTTGTTTAATATAGTATACTGTGTAACAATTTTAATATCCCGTTAGCAAAACACAATGCGTCAAGTAAAGGAATAACAAATTACTAGAAATACAGCCTTACTTGTACAAAAGTAAAAGTTCCAGCCAGTGTCTCAACTCTATTGTTTGTAAATATTAAACAGAATCGTCGTCAAGACGAAAGACAATTGCGAATCGTTAAAGATGTTTCGCACACCTGGGATAGTTCGAGTAGGCTTCGCGATGTTTCGCACACGCTTGGCAATGATTCGCGCACTGTGATAAATTACCTTTTTTGCTCCCGGAAAACAACCCCGAGAAATCGCGTTTCGATCACGGCGTGTTAAAAAAGCCATTTCGATTCAATTCTATGAACTGCCGTCAGAAAAACGAGATGCCTGAATCTGCGTTGTTCGTCCAGAGCGTTTGCCCTGTCGCGTTCTGTCGCGACATGCAGCGGTGCTTGGTGGGAAGTCTAGCGTAGTCTAGTTATGGTTCAGCATGTTCTGCAATTACAAATTCACGATTTTTTCCCCCGATGGTATAAAAATTATGGATTTTGATTTTCGATGTATACTTTCCTTGTGATAGTAGATACGTGAGTGAAGCTAATATTTCCTTAAGACTTCTGGAAAATGTGAAGTCACGATGCAAACACGATAGGATTCTTACAGCAGGTTGCAAAAAAATATGCTTTTGCAGGAATATGGCGCTTTGATTTGATAACCAAGAAAAATAGAGATAAAATAAATAATGATACGTAATTCTATATGATTTTTATATGGTGGCTGTTTTATACCACCGTAAAAGTGTTAATATTATATTTTTTGAATGAATAGATTGTTTCTTGCGTTATTGCGATTGTTTTATTCCTAGACCTATTGATGTTGGTAAAATACCAAAATATCTATCGTATAAAAACTAACACTTCCTAACACTTAATATTAAAATTAGGTGAAACTGTATATCTAAGAAAAACCAAACCGAGAAATATTTTGTTTGTCATCTAGCTGTGCTAGCTGGAGGAGAGTTTATGCCAATGAATAACACAATCAGCATATATAGCAATTTCTACATTTTGCAACAAAATCCTAAATTCGAGTTATATTTCCAACATCATAAGTGAAGAATGGAATTTTTGGGCAGGACACGCATTAATATCACGATTTGAACCAGTAGAAACACTTCTTTTAATTTTCATATTTGTCCGTTTATTCAATGGAACTTCATGAATAAACCTATTTATTGCTGTTAACATCTTCAATGAAGAAAATAAATTGGAAATAAGTATTGCATAATGACGTATATCAAACTAATACTGATATTTATTGCATACCTACTGTATTATCTACATTGCTGGCTTTTAATCACGTAATATGACATTATGTTGACTTCATTTCAATGTAGGAGAAAAGATGAAGTATGTAAACAATGTGAAATTAAACAGGAAAGGGAAGAAGAAGAAGAAGAAGAAGAAGAAGAAGAAGAAGAAGAAGAAATAGCCAACAGATCCCATGAGGCCATTGTCGCCTCTTAATCAGGCCATTTAATTTAATTTTAAAATCGTATTGGGGTGACTTCATTACAATGTAAGAGAAGAAGAGGAAGTATATGAAGAAGAAAAATAAGAAAAAGTCAGCTGGTCCCTTGAGGCCACAATGTCGCCTTTTAGTCAGGTCTTTTAGTCTTAACCTTTTAATCAGGGCAAATATCATTATATTGACTTCATTACAAAGTGGGTGAAAAAGTGAAGTATGTGAAGAACGTGAAGAGAAACAGGAAGAAGAAGAAGAAGAAGAAGAAAAAAAATTGCCAGCCGATCCCATCAGGCCACAATGTCATCATGTGATCGACAGTGCTACATGCATATTGTAAGAAAATTATACGGCCGTATTTCGGAGAGTTAGTGGGAATACATTGCTCCTTGTTTTAATTGTGTTTGCAGTGATGTAACTATTCGTGAATACGAAATGATGAGTTGAAAGTGAGAAGAAAAATCTCCACGATTGATGACCTTTTTGTGCTGCTAATTTCTGCTATTTGTTGTCTTCCATCTCATGTCTATTCTGTCACCTCCAATTCTCACGCACGTAACATAAACATTATTTAAGTTCAGCACCTTTAAATGCGTACAGACATGTGTAATTATCTCTTTAAAAATAATAAACCCTCATCAAAACGTCACTTGAAAAACAGCGGAGGCGTGCGACGCAGGTGCTGCTGCGTAGTGGTGATGCCGCGCACTGGCCCCTCGAGACCAGCAACGCGCGCTCCACACAAGCGGATATTCATGTCGCTCGTGACTGCCAGGCCTCCGTGAATCGCCGCCTTCTGGCTTTGTTGCCTCTATTGGGTTTCTTTGCTACTCCCGCTGCGCCGTTCCACGAACACATCAACTCACGGTAAACCCATGAGTTGACTCCCAACGTCAGTGTCACGGCTCAAGATAGAGAAGTATTAGTACCAGGGGATTTATATCTGTTGCTGGTTCAATAGACAGATGTGCTCCGCCTGGATTTATTCATGAGAGTGCCATATTTGCGGCTCCGGCAATTTGAGGTGATAATTTTCGGGTTTACGTAGTGGAATGCAAATATGTGTGTCGTGTAAAGTAACTACATGCATATTCATTTTTAACCACTTGGCGTGCTGTACCCGGTGATGATGAAGACTCCAATGATCCCGGAAGTATGTCTAATTTCATCCGATTTCTGCAGTTAAATCAACGTTTAAATGAAATTATAACAATAGTTTACAAAGATTTTGGCTTTGGTTTTCCTGATTCCTTAAAGAACTATTTTCAGAAATCGAATTAGAGCATTTTGGGTACCATTATTTATAGATAATGAGTGATATCTAGTCGCCCTTCTGAGTATAGTCGAATCAGAAAATGATGAGAAGAAAGCCATATTTCTTGCAATAATTCTGTTTTTTAAGATTTCACATACCCACTCCCACCCTTAATATTCCCTTTCCCCACATACGTTATTTTTACTTTCGCGAATACTACGTCCGTCGTAAAGGGAACGTATTGTAATGTTGCGGCAAGATGCGACGATTTTTCGACAGAAAAACTCGTTTAGTGAGGCCCTGGTATCAAAATAGTGGAATCATCTTCTTCCTAAAGGAATTAAATTGCTTTTTCTAACACGTTTGTGTTCAAAATACAGGTTTTGTGGATCCTTGATTCCAAAAAATGTATTGTCTGCAAAATGTCCGTGGTCAAAAGCTAGCGCTTATTCGTTCAAACGATTTTCTCCAAAATTGATATTCGCCTATCCATCTGGCCGAACCCGAATACTTGCGAATTTGAATCGGTTATTTTGATTTTCAGGAGTACTTTATGTGGAGCCTTAACATTTTCAGAGACTTCTCAAAATTGAGCTCCGTGTTTTGGGCGATTTTTTCTTTTGGATAGAGGAAACTATATGTAAAAAATTAGGTAGGTCTCCTTATGGGAGAGGGTTTTTTTTGTAATTACAAAATTTCAAACTTTTTCCGACGTTTTCCTACAACTATAACATTGAAGATAGAGATTTCTCATTAAAGATATATGTTCTTCAAAGGCATATTTATAAATAAGGTCATAAGCAATGTTCCGAAAATATAAGTTTTTTTGAGTGAAATATAAGTACAATTAGTTTCTAAAAAATGACACCATTTTTTTATTTGTTTTTTTCGCAAATAGAGCAAAGAACGCTTATAAAATGTCCCATTTTCGATGAACTCTCGAATCTTGCAAAAAAGTTACATTGCAAACCTTTAATGAGAGACATTGTGTCTTTTCCACTCTATACTTATGTACAGGGAGGAAAAGAACTGGAAATACCTCAACAACGATCTCGATATCTTTTTTTTGTCGTAAAATCCATGCGTAAGGTTCTTTTCAGCTGGAACTCAGCACGCACATCAGACCAATTAGCGCTCTTCCTAAGATGGCAAGGATTAGTGAACGCGCAGAGGAGATGCACGCAATTTTGTACTTGGAAATTGGAAGTCAGGAGCGATGGTTGTCTGTTCAGATATGCCACGCGTAACGTTCGTCAGATTGAAAGCGGTTCGTCAGATTGATTGGGCGGAAACATGGTAATACGTCACGAGTCACTTCTAGCTGCGCCATTGCGAAGATACTTTGATTTTTAGGGTACTTTACATGAAGCCTCTATAACAGTTTAATACTTTTTTTGAAAATGTATTACAATTTTAGCTTGAGTTTTTTTTCGACATTCGAACTGTTTTTACATCAATATGTAAATATATATGTGTGTGTGTGTGTCTGAGAGAGAGAGAGAGCGAGAGAGAGCGAGAGAGAGCGAGAGAGAGCGAGAGAGACAGAGAGAGAGAGAGAGAGAGAGATCGAATCCGGATTCTACTAATATATTTGCTAGAATTCTTAATTCATGCTATTTTTGGAGCCATTGTAAGTATTTCAACACACAGCATCTCCGCGTAGTAGCGCGATCAGGAGTTTGAATAAGGACAGAGAAGCAAACACGTACGCGAAAGCCCTCAAAGCAAACTGGACATGTTGACAGACTATAGCGGGCGGACATCGGATCCGGTTACTCCATAGAGTGTGTGTGTGTGTGTGTGTGTGGGAGGGGTCTCTTACCGCCACCACAAGGTCACGTGTGTCATAACACAAAAAAAAGGGTTGCGTGTTTTTTCACAACTGCGACACAGCTGAGTGATTCATTTAGACTCTCTGATATCTCATTAAGCCTATCAGTTCCAGGCTGTGGCGCGAAGATGTTGAGGAGCAAATCTCAGAAACAAGCTGTCGAGATACCCAAATGAAACAAACGCTTCTCTGATCGATTAGTGAATCCAGGCATGTCAACCACTAATGTCGTTAGTCCTGTAAGTGTAGTACATTTTTATCGTGAGCGGTGGCTGGGATCTTCCCTCACTGGATAGCGAAATCTGGCGCCGACCTACCTGTCGGCTAGCGGAGTTTTCCCCAACCAGGTATCTTCCACTAGCTGCGCACCACCCGTGGGGTCAAGCTCTAAGCTCCCAACTGGTGTCCAGGCTTGTGTGGTAATGCAGTGAATATGAGAGTGCGTGCAAGTAACTGGTGAGGGTAGGACAAGAAAGATATAGGAAAAATTGCGCGCGCTCGTTTGATAGGGTACTGTTGCGGCATTTTCCTGCTGTAAACACGAAAGACTATCGCTCTGTACAGTTGGTCGCTAGAATGCTCCTTCGCACTATCGGCTTTCCCGCCCAGAACTACCGGTTTAGGAGGCTAAGCGCATAAATTGATGTCGCTGCTGTGCCTCCGACCGGGAGAGCCTACAACTCGAGTTACGGCGGTGGCCGGATTTTGGGGACTACCTACATAGTTGGGTCGAATTCAGGCGCTGTTTGGAGGAGCAATCTAGAGATCGGCTGCTCTGATCGGTACTTTTCCGTGATTTCTCCTATCATCACCAGGCGAATGCCGGAGCAGAACCCTAACAAACGGGCGACGGAGCGCGCGTGCCCTTTCCTTCCTCTTCCTTCTATTCTGGCTCCTTATTTACATACACTTACACTTACGTGCACTACACAACCGCCCATGTCAGGGGACCAGTCGGGGACTTGGAGTTGATCCCGGCTGCGGCGGTGCCCCGCTGGTGGGAGATTCCTGATTAGGGAAAACCCCGCAAATCGACGTCGCCGGATCTCGCCATCAAAGGGTGATGTACACCGCCACCTCTCGTGATAAAAGCATGCACAACACTTCCAGGACTAATCACCTAAGTAGTTGATGCGAATCACCAACCAGTCAAAACCCAATCAGAACTGTGAAGCCTTGGAGGATAACTACCTGTCATAACTACCCGACGGTATAAGCCGATGGGGCGGCCTTATGGACCCTGAAAGCACGCACGCCTACCGCTATTAATTCCTTTGCTTTTTGTCCTCTGAGTCACGGGTATCCGTGAGGAAATTTTTGTGTACATTTTTATTTCCGCAGCCGCTGTGTCACAGCGGAACATTGCCGACATGGAAACCATTGCGTATGACCAGGAATCGAGAGGTTATGTGCGAACCGGAAGCACGATGCAGCTTTGGTCGCACGACACATTGACCAAATATTGTCGGGCTCCGTTTTGACCTAGGACTGTCGTTATTTGCTCTCTATAATCAGTGATGGACATTAAACAATTACAATCTATATACAACTTTAAATGCCAAGTAACATAATTTGGGCTCCTTAACTGTTTTCACACATTAGAGATATTCTGAGTATCACAAACAAACAAAAAATAGATTTAAATACATTGGTTACCATTGCTAATTCTTAAAGACTTCTTAGAATACGAGTTCGTATCTGAACAAGTAATGTATGTGAGCTTTTTGGTCAATAATCTTTATTTCGATCTGGATTTTCGTCCAGTCTCCCTTGATTGATTCTACAACTGCTGAGATAACCTTCTTCTGAATGTAAATGTAACTTCACTATCTGCAAACTTTTTTTAGCCCTGTGGGGTGTTAGTAAGGAATTTCGTAAGATCTAAAATCCGCCGTTCAATTATTGTTGGAAATAAGTATTGCACTCTGGGAGCAAATATTTCTTGTTATCGAATGTTCCCCATATTGCTAGGTGCTACCTGTATTCGTAGTTCAACTGTATACGTAACTTCACAACATCGCTTTTTTTAGTTTGTACTAAAAATGTAGATCGTTTCTCAAGCAATACTTAGAAGTATGTTTATCGATTTGACTCACGTTAAGGACACGTTTCTGAACTTTATAGAATATCAAAAATAATCGCTATACTTCTGCACAGTAAAGAAACATTTCTCAACAGAAAGACAGAAGAAACATTTGTTTATAGAACGTTGAGCACGCTTATGTTGGTTTTACACCGCAAGTGACTCACTATGTACAATTATTATATTTGTTTTTGTTTTCAGTTAACTTTCTCTCCGGAAGCAAATGACGACAATCGAGCATTTCGCAGAATTTATAATACACGAAACTAGGTGTTCCCTTGTTGTAAATGTGCCTCTGGTTGTCACGACTTAAAGTGGAGTACGTTGGTTGAAGCACTTGTCGTGCTTTTGACAACTGATCCTCAGAAACCGCGGAAACACAAGTGCTGCGATATGTTTATTTTATGACCGAACCGACCTCTTCTGTCGGTAACGTCTTCCACGAGCAAGAAACGAGAATCCGTCTGCATAGGCGTGACAAGTGTTTGTGCAAGAGGTGTTTGTATTTTCACTCAACATGCTCCGTACTTGACGAGTGTTTGTTTGTGTCGCATTTTACTCGGCGAAAGAAGCAAAGAATTGCCACTTATATGATCACCCTGGAATACTTTTTTTTTCACTTTTAGCATTTACGGATTAATTTATAAATTTTTTTAATTAATGCCTATTCCAGATAGGTAAAAATTATCAGTTAAAAATTGACAGATTGACTTTTTTTAGTCATTTATTGTTCTATCATTTTATGCTTCCGTTTACAACTTCATTAGAAATAAATTCTAGTGACAAAAATACTTCGAACGCTCTCTGAAAATATTCGAAAATTATTCCATTGAACCTCGCATGTATGGGACTTAATTGTGTTTCAGTGATATTTGCATTTGAGAGAAAGGACATTTCTACAAAAAGTAATGTATTTGTTTTATGTAATACATTCGCGGAATTTATGCCTTGTGTCGTAAATTATGGAGACTAAAGTGAGTAATTACTGTTATAGTACTTTTTTCTCTAATAACTTGCTCTTAATTCGAAACGCATATTTTAAAAGTATAGACATTGGAACATGACACATTCAATGCACATCATTATTTTTAGATTGTTTGCAATAGCGGTGAATAAGGAGCGGCTAATATTTTGCATTTGTGGGAAGTGATCTTGAAAGAAATGAGTAGAAGAATTCTACAAGTTGATACTTACAGGTTCTGAAGAGTGGGAAAATACGTTCTGGAAATATGTTCTGGCGTGTACCTCATTCACTTAAGATGACTGACAGCACTAACAATAATAACTTCTTTGTACAGGGATTTGACGTACCACACACGTTTTTTGCGAAGTAGAGTTGTCGACATCACCATGAACGGAGTATAACTTAATTTCAATTAGGCTATTTCTTTTGTTTTTATGTGCTTATTTTCTTAAACAACTTTTATACAGAGGATTAGCATTTTGAGAGAGTTTTGACATATTAATAAATAGGTAACTTAGTGTTAGCCTCAATGTGAGCGAACCCTTCCCTATGGAGTTCTCAATTTCAATTTACTTATTATGTGGTTGAGGTGATTTAGAGGAATGGTTGAGGTTTAGGAATTAGATTAGGTTAGAATAGGAAATGAGTTATTTGTACATCCGTACTAACATTTCCAGAGCAGGTACTTACTGTCCGTAAGTTACACATCTGCGTGCCAAGTAGATTGAGATCGTAGCTTTCAAACCCCAATTTTACAAGAAATGATGGAGATATATAAAAATAGATTAAAGATGTTTATTATAAAACGCGTGTCGGCGAAGGGCTGCAAATATATCTCGTTCAAGGAATGCGAATGGCTCTCATATCCCATACTCGACCGATACTACTAGAAATGGTAAACCCGAAAAACATGAGCAGCAGTGAGCCATTTAATGCTTCATGCGCTTTGTGGGTTTTACACAACGTTTATTTTTATGCCTTACTACTTACGTAGTAAAGAGAAAGTAGTATAATTTTGAAGCATAAATCGGCGTTTTTTCGTCATAAAGATTACTGGCGTGTCCTGGTAACGAGTAGGGATAATTTTGTTCCTATATCTAGTTAATTGATTTCACTAACACATTGTGCAGTCATTGACCACGTCTTGTGGATCCTTGCTAAAAAAATTGATAGACGGCCAAACGTCTGACTGTCCATCCGGCGGTCTATGCGTCCACCACACCACAATTTTTCTGCAGACGTTTTAGAACAACAGAAATGCCAGTCGTATTTATGACGCTTGTGTTGACCTCCGGAAGGAAGACAAACCGCTGCACGAACATTGGAGGAATTCCCGCCACGAATGTGGGGAGTCCTAAATGTGAAGTCAACTAATAAACAACCTAAAGTGGATGTTAGTGGGCACACCTATACAGCAATTTCGAGAGTACAGGTCGACCTTCAGCATTGGACGTAGAACTGCTTAAATTGCCTCCGGAATCTCGCTTTTAAAACTTGTACTGACGCGGGGTGTCCCATATTTCGAAACTGCTTTCATTTGAGGTTGTTTTCAAATATGAGAATAGATGAAAACGACCAACAATGCAGCATTTAGCCCATTTGTAAAAAATATTACAATCAGTGCAGTGTGGTGTCAGAGTCCGCATCATACAGACGAATGCAGGAAGTACTTCAGAGAGAGGGCGAGCAATTTCGCCTCGGATACTCGTGTACTATAATTTATAAAATGTTTTTTAAATGCTGTCAGTATGTTTTTAGAAAAAAATGATATTTATAACCGGAATAATCCTTTGGAATGGAATGAGATCAATAAATGTTTTTTACGTATTTATGGTCTAACTACTTCTGGTCATTTAGACCCCACTGTAACATTGAGGGTAACGTTAGCGGTATACGTATACACACAAACATCCATGCCCCGGTAGTCTCGAACTTACTACCCTTCAGACACGAACCAACGACGTCACTTCAGCCTCAGAGGTCTGGGCTATCCATGCGGTAATAAGTGGTAATTGTTTGGAGTAAACTTAATGAAATTTCAAAACAATATTGAATCTAAAAGGTCCCCTCTCTGGATGCGAGCCATTGCCTCTCAGATTGACGTTTCCATTCCGATATACGGAGAGAACGCCCTTGGTGGAACCACTCCCAATCACTTCTCAATTCCAACTCGATCCCGCGAAAAAACTTGTGGAATTCCTTCTCCGCCGCGCGGGGCGCCGCGGCCGCCAAGCGGCGGCAGCCGAGGAACTCCGCTCCGCTGCGCTCTGCTCGAGGGCCCTCGAGGAGGCCGGGTGACGGCGAGGCTCCGCGCGCCGCCATCGCTGCGTTAATTTGCCGCCGCGTCGAGAGCCCCCCACAATGGCGGCTCGTTAGGCGCCGCGCCGCGCCTTGCGTCTCTCCGGCCATTCTCGCCCCATAGCCGCCTCTCCTGGCCCTTTCCGTCCCCCGCCGCCCCTCTCCGCCCCACTCTACACTCACCCTCTCCATCCTTCACCACCCTCTCCACCCCACTCCACCCTCTCCACCCCCTCAATCCTTCTCCATCCCCCTCAGCTCCTCTCCGCTCCTCTCCACCTCTCCCCATCTCCGCCCCTCCCCTTCTTTCTCCCTCTCCGCCCTTTCTACCCCTCTCTGTCCCTCTCCCACCTCTTCACCCCTCTCCACCCGTCAACCATTTTTGCTTCTCAACTCTCTTCTCTGCTCCTTTCCTCCCATTTCCTCATTTGCCGTTTTTCGTTTCTCTTATCCGCTCTTTACTCCTTTCCCTCCCCCTTTGCCTCTTCCCCCTTTCCCTCCTCCTTTTATTCATACTTTCCCGTCCCTGTCCGCGTCTTCCCCTTCCCGAACACCTTCTCTCTCTGTTCATTTCCAACTCCTCGTGACCATCCCACTTCACCCTCAGCTCGTCATTCTATCCTCTACCCGCCACTTCGTATTCCTTCCCGTCCTTGCACTCCGCGCCCCCTCTACCTCCCCACTCCCTTCCCTTCAACATCGCTCCCCACCCTCACGCCACAGCAGATCCCCAGTCCTCGCCACCACTCTGTACCTTCCATGCCTCCCCTAATCACTCCACACCTTCTGAACCCCTCTTCTTTTTTGCAGTCTCCCCTCCGCTTTTCCTACGCCCAGCCAAGGCGACTGAGTGTAGATGCGTTGCAAGCAGAGGTTGCCCCCAACGCATTGCGCCTAAATTGATTCCTTTTCTATCTTACCAATAAAATAATTAGACAGTAATTAGGAATCATAATTTTCAGCCCTTTGTCGGTAAATATATATATATATATTATATTAATATTATATATAATATATATATAGTAATATATATATATATATTCAAACATGGGTTTACGTATTATGTGTCCGTGAATTACTAAATTTCCAACATTTGTTATATCTTTACCAGATGAAATTCATTTTACAAATATTTTATATCGCGATTAAGCTTTTGCATTATAATTTAAAATACACAAAAATATTTATTGAATATACTTGTTTTAGTGAGAAAGCTTTGGCAGGACCTGACATTTTATTACTACTGGTTGTAGTAACTCCCCATGAATAATTCGCATTGTAGGTATCGTTCGTTAACAATGATTTTTTTTCGTTCTGCCTGAACTAGCAACACAAGAAATTCAAACACATGCACAAAATAATACGGTATAACCAGATTCCCGTAAGTATCAAGTGAAGAGGAGGTGAATGACAAAAGTGATCATCTCAAACTGATAATCTTCTTGACAGCCCCCATTGGTTGATGTCTGTCGAATTCTGAAACACTATTGGTCTGTAGCTGGAATAGTCGTTGTATGCGATTCAGCTGCAGCGGCTCCACGCGCTGGCCCTCTCCCAGCGCCCACGAGGGAGCAGCGCTGTTTGTTTGGGCGTTGCCAGGCGACGGCGTCCGTCACCGGTCGCTGTTTGGGCCAGGCGCGGCCCTCGTCGCCCCAGGCTACTTCTCGCACGTTTCCGCCTTCTCTGACAGCTGCCACGTGGAGATGCGCGTGTAGGCCTCGTCGTGGGTGTAATTTCGGATGAAAGTTTGGGGACGGGGGCTAGACGAACAGTAAGTCAGTCAAATAAATACAAATTGAAAGAATTATTTTAAACTTTGTATGGCATTACCTTTATTTTCAATATTAATATTGTATATATTATCATTGATACTTATATTATTACTTTTGTTTATTCGAGAAGAACACATTCGCAACGCCCAAGCACACATCTCAGTACGATCAGACACTTTCAGTCGCTGGAATTTAAGAATGCACACATCAAAAATATGTTAGATTTAGAACGAGCGTTTCTTGTGTTGGTACAAGATACAATCACTTGCACTCAACTGGTGATGTCCACCGGTCGAAACGGAGATCTCTCGGATTCGAAAAATTGTCATCTCAACAGCGCTGACCGGCTTTTCGGTTGCTGCTGTGATCGGTAGTTATCTGTGATTTCCCCGATCAATCCCAACTGTCGGAGCAGTCCCCTAAGAATCGAGCTACGGATTGCGCGCGGTCTTTTATTCCCCTTCCTTATCCTATCCCCCTTACTCACATTCACACACTTACAGACACTACACAATCATACATGTCGGGAGACCGGTCGGGAACATTGAGCTTGTCCCGGAAAGAACGGTGTCCCGATGATGGGAGATTACTTGTGGCGCCGGATCTCGCCATTCAAAGGGATAACCAACACCTCTCGTGATATAAAATTCCTCTACACTTATGGCACTAGTGACCTCAATAGTTGACACACTCGGAAACATCAATCAATCAATGGCACGCTGAGATGGTGTAACGGTTAGCGTATCGGACTGTTATACCCAAGTTGGCGGGTTTAAATCCGATCGAAGTCGTGGATTTTAAGGGCGAAAAAATCCTTCGTACGCCTTCTTTCCGAGGGGAAGTAAAGCCGGCTGCCCCATGTTAGTAGATTTACTTGCATGTAAAAGATCCTCAATCCTAAATAACGCTTCTGAGCTAAATTGAAATCGCCTGTTTCTCGCCCAAGAAATCCCTCTTTTCTCTGGTAGTTGGTGAAAGGAGCGTAGTGAAATTTGCGTGGTCAGACGGAAGAGCAGGCCTCATTATCTGAGTCTCGCCACATAAAAATAAGGCATTAATTCAATTCAAATCCATGACGCTGTCCTCTCTCCCACCCCGTGGCTCGTCATGTGACGCATCCGAAAAATATTTCAAAATGGAAGGGGGATATGTTCTTAATTATTCAATTATACAATTCGATTTTCATAATTCTTTATTTATTTTAAAATATTCGTCAGCATTAGAAACGTTTAATATTATTTTATATTAATTCAATTTAAAACATTTTACATCTTTGTGAAATTTCAATAAAGTTCGACATTCGGGGAGGTGCCTTCCCCCCACGTTGCGCCTATGGGTCTCGTCGTTGAGATACTGCACTTAAAGGGGGACCCATCCTCGTTCGGGACCTTCAGTTTTGACAATTTCCGTCCGGATAAACACGAGCGTCAGTGGTCACAACCTTCAGGTAAATCTCTCACGACCGTATCCTACCGACTCCTGGTTTCCGGCGGGATTTGTGTTTGAGATGCCTCTGTCTCGAAAGTTTGAGCTCGTAATCCCGTTCCAAGTTCGCGCGTAATCCCGGGCCTCTGCAGGCCAACTAGTGATGCAATCTCACCGAACAAAAGCGACCCTCGCCCGAGCAAACGCGAGCAATTGACGGACCGGGCAGTGGGGATGGGGGAAATAGGTCAACGCTCGCTGAGCCCAAAAGCGGCTCCACACATTCGGTATTCGTCGAGTTGCGAGCAACTGCACGCCGAACCCTAAGTAGTGTGGACGATTTGCTTGCTATTTGCCGAGTAATGAATATTCGGTGGTCGCCCTACCCATCGCCTGTCGGTCTTTAGGACACATGAAAGGGAGTGAAAATTCGTCGAACACATCAGCTTTTTGAGATTGGGCGAGCAGTAGCTTGGTGCGCGGCGAATGCCGAATGTGTGGAGCCACCTTAAACAAGTGCGCGAGAAAGCGATTCGCGGTCGATATAGTCGCTGGATTGCGGCCGGAGCAAGCTCATAGCACCTGACTGATGTCTGTACGTGTATGATAGACTTAGTATATATGTGTGAAAGCAGGTGTAAGTAAGGATGAGTATGGGACAAGGAAATGAAGGAAAGATGGCGCGAGAGGTCCGTGGCCCGTTGCTGCGGGTACAGCGTGGTATTTCCCGCAGTAACCACAGAAAACTAGGTACCGATTAGTGCAGCCGACCCCTAGAATTATCCTCCAGACAGCGGATGAATTCAATCAGCCACTGTCGGAAATCGAACACTGGGACTCTCCGTTCAAGTTCCATCCGATACAATCTCCTTGACCACGAAAGCACCCAACCGCACTGCGGCTAAGCGCATGTGAAGTCAATGTCTGACCTGGCTGGTAGCACTTTCGTAGAGGGAGTGAAGTGAGGGATAGACGAATTTGCAGTTCATGTCATGGATCATTCCCTCTCAAGAGTTGGTTGTTACTTGCTGGAAACAATAATTTGTTCCCTGTGGGGACACATTTGATCAAATTGAGTTTCCTCATTGATATCTACATGTTCAATTCAGGAAAATGGAAAACGACTTTGCTCAGAGTTCTTAGGTTTCATTCAGAATGTTCTATGTAAGTGATAAGTCGTCATGTCAATTGTCAATTCGTCTATCCACCCCTTCTTGTTATGTATAATGTTAGAATTTACAGAAGCCATAGAAATAACCGTCTGATAGAAATTAAAATATTTTTTGCTCCATTACATTGAGCATTAGGTATTCTATCAAGGTAACATACATTTGATGGAACAGCCAAAGGCTGTATATGTCATTCATTACATCCACAGATAAAATTTCAAAATGCTCATTTCGTCATGTCATCTCTAATTATTCACTTATTTTAGTTTGTTGGTTGTTTTTTAAGTCCTTCCCCTCCCACTTATAATCACTGTACGTACAACCAATCAAGTACATTGGAATTCACATTTTCATCTCTGAGTAACAATATTGACCGAAGTCTTTGCACTGCTCGCCAGCACGGGGGCAGAAACTAACACAGGCACAGTTTGAATTGTGCGATTATATCCGGAGTAGTCGTCCTGCAAAATGGTTCACGTATTGAGCGTGATTGTCTCTGATCATGCACTGCTCTCGCCACCAACGTGACTTTCCGACAGGAAGGATGGCGGATAGACTGACGAGGCTACGAGGTCGGGGTGGTTGTGAAAAGGAGAATGGGAAGAAAGGAAAAGAGGGAGGGACGTTGAGGAGGCGAGTATTCGTATAAAAAGAACGTTGGTTGAGAATGTTTTGCTTTGATGGCGCAATCTGACAGGAAAGAGATGAAAGGGAGTGATCAGTTAGGATGAGGGGAGCGAGAGCAGGGTGGATAGGAGCGGGGCATACAGAAACAGAGTCCACAGGCCGGGGTGGACAGGAGCAGGACGGACGGGAGCGGGGCAGACAGAAGCTTGGTGAACAGGAGCAGGGCGGTCTAGAATGGGGCGGAGGGGAGCGGGGCGGACGGGAGCGGGGCGGACGGGAGCGGGGCGGACGGGAGCGGGGCGGACGGGAGCGGGGCGGGAGGGTTCAAGAAGTCAGGAGCGAGTAGGAGAGGGTCGTGGGGGAGGAGCGGTGTGGGCGGGGGAGCCATCGCATTGGGCACGCACGTTTTTAATTCCCACCGCCTCATCGCGCGCCGGGATGGCGTCACGGGCGCCAAGACGCTTCGTTAAAGAACATTGTGCGGCGCGGGGCAGGGGCGCTCAAAGCGACGGACAGTCGGCCTCCGAAGCGACCCGCGCGCGGCCAACCGCCACTTCACCAAGGAGTAAAGGTTATTGTTCAAACTTGCTGTCGGGTTCTTTCTACTCTGTGGCATCGTAAGCGAGAACAAAAACATGTGCAGAATACATGATTCGTTAAATGAATACAAAACATATAATTTGTCTCTGTCAAATAATATACTCTGTCAAATAATCTGTCAAAATCTCTTTCTTCGTTTCTTTTTTCTTTTACTTCTTGTTTCTTATTTCTTCTTCTTTTCCTTCTTTCCTTCGTTCTTCACCTTTTCCTGTGTCCCAGCAAATGTTAATGTGCTTCAATAATTACAGGGATTTCTGCTACACGACAGCGTGTAACGCTTAAACGTTAGCCGGGTTGTAATCTAAACCATTCGCAGACGACAGCGATTTGCTGTGCTGATCTAGTTTCCTATTAGTATTAGTATATTTGTTTTCCGAACTGAAAAATCTCGAAAGATATTGTGAAACGCAGCATCGCTTCCTAAAAAATGTTTTCCATCGCGCGTATTATGAATTTCTTCCAGTAGCAATACCTTTTCATCCAATCGTTGAATTTTGGTGATCAAAAAACCAAAGGATATATTGCTCGTGAGAGACTGATACATAGAATAAAGTGAATGACTTTATGTCGGACACTAACAAAGTACATAAAATATTCAATAGTCCAATGCTATTGAACACTGGAACGTACGAAGACTTTTGAAAAAAATATTAGAGTTGGAGAAAGGTATTTTAGGACAAACGTTTGTTGTTCTTTTCCTTTTTTTAAATTTTCGTTTCTAAATTGTGCGGTGATCTTAAAAGCACACAACATTACGTAGGAGACAGTTGTCAAATGCGCAAGTATGTTATTGATTTCCTTATTTCACTTTACAGTTTGAGCAGATAGCAAAGTTCTCTATACAACGTGTTGTTGGTTTGGTCCTCGTAAAGTACACGTAGTTTTAAACTTGGAATATTATTTTAAATTAATCTTCAGTACCAGTTCCAAAGTAGTTTTAGATTATAGTATTGCAATATAAATATGATTTAATATTAAAAATTGACTCGAGTCTAAATTCATGGGATTAATACCTACGTTTCTTGAAGTCAACTCGTAATCGAATTTTAGTTCTTTCTTATTTTGTCTTCTCAGTCTAGTGTTCTTGAATCCCTTGCCCATTTTGTGCAGCCCTATCTCTTGTGACGACATGATTTTATTCGAAATTGAATCCGGTTACGGTATGAGTCACTTCACATCTTCGCCGATGAACTATGATGATGGGAAAATGACGAAGAGGAAATGGCCTAGCTGTTGGCGAACGATTTCCCTTTTTGGTAGATCGTTTCAGTTGACCTTATTGAAAAGTGAAATCAATAAAGCAAGACTAGGGTTGTTATGATTTATTGATTCAAAGGAATTATATGTTATGTTCATCACAGAAAGATGAATTATTGAATGATAAAGGCAGATTTAGTACTACTCAACCATAACATAATTTTTTTGTAAGAAAATGGAGGTCAGTGAAAAGGATTCGAACAATGTAATTTCCCTTGCCTTCTTTTAAATCTCTAAGCCATTTCAATGAACTAAACATTTATCGCACTTTCCTGATGGTTCGAAATGTTCCTGTTTAAAAAGAATTAACTGACCAAGGAATACGCTTCCCCCAAATTTTTCCAGGATATTAGTCTTCACTGTGCTCTTGATTTCTCTTCTTATCAAGAGATTCCTTTATGGAATCATTCTGATTTTTGAGATTCTTTATACAAGCGAATGCTATGAAATGCTTAACTTATGCGAAAAATATTATTTGATCAGGCATTTATTTGAACACCATGGTACAGACAAAGTGAATTGTGTCTACGTACACGTGCGTTACTTAATAGTTTACATTGCACACTACTTACTACTTCTCGCACTGCTGGACGAAACCAGTGGTCTGCACTAAAAAGTCATTTTGCACATTTCAAACTTTAAATATAGATCAGTGAAAGAAACACGATTTTTATTCTTGCAACATGTCAGTTAGCTCTTTCAATTTCTTTTCAATATGAAAAATCTTAATGGGACCTTGGCCGAATATAGAATTATATTCAAACTTCAATGAAATCAGACCTTTAAACTTCGATTTCATTCGAACTCGGTTCATTTCTTAGCTACGACTTAAGTGGCTACAAAGGTAGTTGTTCTTAGCTTGCAGGAAATCATGAAACGTGTACATTAAGACATTTATTCAAAAATATCTAATAACGTTATTTATTACTATGGAACATATATAAAAATATTATTAACAAGTCATAAGAGTCGGCTCAGATGGTCGAGACGTCAAAAGTGGTAGCGTGACATTGATTTGAGATAGATGTTAACTCTCGGGTAAACTCATGTATGTGACCCATAGATGAGTGAGTATACCTTGGTGAATAGAAATGCCCATCATATTGCAATATAATGGGGATTTCCATTCATCAAGCATGGTCTTTCAAACTGTATAACATCCTTCCCATCGTTTCCCGATCGCATAGGAGAATGGTGTTTTACGAGGTAACTTGTGCACTGCTCTACTAACCCCTAAACTTTAATCTTGATATTTACACAAATATTTGCATCTTTTTAAAATAAGTTAGATTAGCCAGATGGTTCCTACTCAATATTTTCGTAGTAGTCTGTAGATCACACCATTTCCACCACATTGTGATTGTACGTACTCTTTAGCTAATAGTTGATTGGTATAAACTCCATCTTTTTTCAGTTATAAAACGGTAAATAGTTATGTTGTTCTGCACAATGGTTGCTGAAATTTTTGTGGTATTTGTGCGTATATTAAAAATTAATTATTCATTTGCAAATGTTAAATTGTTTGGAAATTGTCACATGACATGATTATTAAGTATAAATAATTAAGTGAAATCATAAATTACTGAATGAGGATAATTATCGTTTGATGTTCATAAATTGCATCCATCATGCATACTACTTAATATCAGAAGCTATGATTCATTCTAAAAATATTTGGGACGACGATAATGAATTAAACGGTTCTTTCTAACAGTCCATGCGGTTGGAAATGTTGGTTTGAGTAGTAAAAAGAGTGTTTGTCGTTTTCATGGCTCACAATTTTTGACTCATCGAATATGACTATCAATACGTATCGAAAATTATTTTTTTAAAATAATGGGCCTATTGGTTGCCAACGTGCGCTAGCGACCCCATATTGTTCTTTCATAATTCATTGAAAGTGCGTATAAACCATTCGGATTATATTTTCATCCTAGAATTTATGTGAAAATTGCTGATCTGTGAATACGGGGCATTATAAATTTAAAAATAACCTTTGTTGACTCCCAGAATATAATTATACATAGTTCTGTAAAAAACTTATTTGTTTCCACAGTAGGAAATTTTGTTACGTAGAGATTATTTTCAGGTAGTATGGAGAGGTTCCTTTGTATATTCACTCAAATGGTAAATTTCCTTTTTGCAAATGTTACTCCCGAATGTTTACTCTTTTTATTTTATTCCTTTTAACGTACGTTTAACATCTTTTTAGTCTCAAGAATAAACATTTTCAACATTTCACAGTGCCCCCGTTGGATTCGTGATTAGGAATAACTCTGCTATCTGTTGCGATATTACGTATTAGATGTTGAAATGTTGCAGTGGAGATAATATTAAGAAATAAGGAACTTTTTTCCTAAGACTTATGCGTTATGTAACGATGCATTGTATTATGAAATAATGACTCAATTGTGAGTAAGGAGTTATAGGGCTTACAAAATTTCCTTTATCTTCAAAGTTTATATTGTATCAAAGTTGATACAATGATGTGGTTTCTTAATACATTCACTTATGTATGCAGATAAGTCATATTCGTATGAAAGTAGTAGATTTAGCTCGCCTTGTCCAATACGAGTCGGCAAACTACTCAATCTGTTATACTTGTTTCTGCATCAAATTGCATTGAAGTTATGGATTCCATACTTTTCCCGTGGTTTGTCGACTCTAGCTTCTCTTATATGCCTATATTATTAACATAATTGACAAAATAACATTATTGTTCCAAATGGCCAACATAAAACGAAACATTAGTACATGCTTAATCATGGACTAATAATTCGAGAAGCAATGGTGTTTGACGTAAGTGATGAATTGACATGCAAACCAAATTTTAGACACTAGCTTCATAGATGGGTGAAATCATCAACCACTGCCCGGAGGAGAATTTTAGCTGTCTGCTGCTCTTATCGTCAGTTTTCTGTGAAATTTCTCCGATCAAGACCAGGAGAATTTTGAAGTGTAACAAAGGGATCATGGACCGGGCGCAATCTTTCTTTGCTCTTCCTCGCCCCATCTTCTTTAGCTTTACACACACACACACACACACACACACTCGTACACATACATGCTTACCTGCACTACCCTATCGCACGTGTGTGAGCAGTCGGGAGCTTAGTTAGTGCTTGTTCGTCCGCAGCGACGCCGCGCTGGGGGGAGATATCTGGAGAGGAAAACCTTCACAAATCTGCGTGCAGCTCGGCGCCGGTTATGACGTTCCAACAGGGGAAGAACACTGCTACTTCCCGGAATATAACATTCACTACACTTACGGAAATAATGACCTCAGTAGTTGACGTGCCCGAAATCAATGCTTTTTTAATTACTAACTCCCTTTTTAATTCACAATTTATGACTAGAACTGCAAAGGAAACATTTTACAAAATATTTGTAAGGTCCGTGGCTAATTTCTGAACAGAGTTGGATATTTTCGCAAGCAGATGAACTGGGAATATATTTGGTTTGGAGAATTATCGTCCGTAAATGTATGTACCGGTAAAAGAAAATCGCACCCTTAGCATACTGCGCAACACAGAGCTATATTGACTGATCCAAAAATGTATGTAACAGTCAATACGGTTGTATTCAACACCAGGTTGTAGAGACAAAACCTTGAAAAATTTTTCGCTCTGGGCGTAAGCTCCCAACTTATTAGGCGTTGAAGACATCATGACATCGGTAAACACTGTTTATTTACCAATTCTTTTTGGAACGGCAAAGACGTGCGTTAATTGGACACAGCATTCGAAGTTATGTGCGCTCACCTTTTTAAGCGTTTCGTCACTTTCTCGTAACTGGTACAGACTTTTCTAAAAAACATTACGTGCAGTTTTGCAGTGGATTTTTTTTACCCTCGGGAGATGGCGATGATCTTCCCCTGCTGAATAGTGAGATCCGGCACCAACCTACCGTCATCTAGAGAGGTCCAATCAGGTATCTCCCAACAGCAGACACAAACACCCCTGCCGGGACAAGCTCTAAGCTCTCGTCCAGTCTCCGGGAATGAGTGGTAGTGTAGTGCATGTCAGTGTAAGAGGTGAGGATAGGACAAGGAAGAGGAAGGAAACATCGCGTGAGATAGGTGGCCCGTTTGTTAGGTTGCTGCTCCGGCATTCGCCTGGTGTTGATCGGAGAAACCTTGGAAAACTACCGAGCAGAATAGCTCGCCTCTACAATCCCCCTCCAAAGGCTGAATTCCACCTAGCTGACAAGCAGTGGCAGTGCGTTGGTCAAACCGTTTTTAGGAAGAGGGTGGGGCCCGCCATAGTGGAGCATTTGGGAAGTACATTACTCTGAGGACAATACTGTATAATTAAGAAATTCAGTGGAAAATTTTGTATATTGAAGCCTTATATTTCAAAATATATTGGAATGAATTGAATTGGTGTCTTATTTTACGTGGTGAGACCCAAGCCATGAGGCCTGCTCATCCGTCTGACCACGCAAATTTCGCTACGCTCCTTTCACCAACTACCAGAGAAAGGAGGTATTTCTTGGGCGAGAAACAGGCGATTTGAATTTAGCTCAGAGGCGTCATTTAGGCTTGAGGATCTTTTACATGCAAGTAAATCTACTAACATGGGGCAGCCGGCTTTGCTTCCTCGCCGAAGGAAGGAGTACGAAGGATTTTTTGCCCATAAAAATCCAAATCCAAAATCCGGTTTTAATCGGGTTTGAATCCGCAAACTTGGATATAACAGTCCGTTACGCTAATGTACAACTAATAATCAGAAACGATTAACATGACAGCCTTGTAACAACGCGACCGTCCGTGTTCTCATCGCCCGGAACAGATGCAGTGCGTTAAGCGGTTTGCGGGATATACAGGATTGGTAAAAATAAAAATTCAGACATTTCTAAGGGTAACCGTGCTTTTGACACTGAAACGGCAAAGGAATTATTTGTTGTATATTCACCACCGTTAGCGGGGGAAGTAAAGACAGGTTGTTCAGCGTAGCGGCTGTCAGGCCACGACATTGATTTTTTTAAATTTTACATATCATACAGCGAGGCTAGTCTTTATGAGAATGAATAGATCTGCAACTTAGCACGCGCAGCACCAAGAGACACAAACTGACGAGCGAGGATACTCCCACTGGATGCCTCAAATCTTTGAATGTGAGGCAACCGGTGAATTTGTTGTGTCTGGAGTAATCTAATTCGTGGCCAGCTTCTAAGATCGCAGGTTTCCCTGGGCACGTTACGAAGTGTGTCCGAGCAACATCCTATAAAAACGGACCACGGATCGCCCACGATCTGCCTTTTTATTTCCGTTCGCTTCCCATCGATTTCTCCCAATTCGGTCTGAGACGCCGTGGGGAAGTACGTCTACACCGCCATCCCGGAAACCGTCTTCTAGGAAACAGGATTTCTCCAGCGAAGAGACTATCGTTCAATAGGAGAGGAATGAAGGCTAATGATGAATATTACGAGGAACATGATGGTGCCGATTTTTGTTTTCTCGTTCACTACTTACAGAGAAAGTATTATAAGTGCATCTCTCGCGAAATTTTGCATGCAATATAGACAATTTATGTCAAAAATTTGATCCAAACTTCTTCTTTAAAATTTTCTCTTGAATTTGCCAAAGTACGCTTATAGAAATGGCGCAGATCTCATTATAGATAAACTGATTTTTTGTTAATTCCAAAAATTGCCATTGCAACGCTACAATATTGATGATAGATGGTTTACTTAATGAAATCTTAATCACAAATGTCTTTAAATTAGGAAATGTTCAATTTTTTTGAAAATATGATTAGTTTCGCGTATTTTCGAAATTGCAAATTCATATTTCCCGCGTTTCTTTTGTTGTATAGATTATTCTAAAAGATAACTAAAAAGTTATTTGGATACAGTTTTCAAACCCCGGTCAGGAAGGTCAGCAAGGGAATTCAATTCGGGCTTCCCGAATGCGAACTGAGCGCTCTACGACCTGAGCCACTTTGCTCGATTTGCAATATTATAACTAGGGGTCGGACTTTTATGGCCTTAACATTGCCAAAAACTATTAATAATATTCTCTTAAAATTTACTAAAACAAAAAAATGACGTAAAAAATTTGATAAAAACCTTTTTAGATGAACAACTCAAGCTGTTGGGTGTGTTGATAACGTAATCGAGGGTTTTTCGTGTTGTTCAAGTTAACTCAACTTGCAAACTTTTGGTTTTGACTGTTATTTAAAAGAAAATCTCTGCCTTTACTTATCGCGAAATCGACCGAACATGGCACCGATATTCCTCACAGTAACCTTCGATTACATAGAACAAACAACGGCTGACATTACAATATATGAGCGAAGAAATGAAATATGCTTCTCAGGAATTCTCCGGTGAACATTTGTTGCTCGTCGTAAATATTGTTTGAAGCCAGTATCATCAAAATGATATTAAAATAGGTCTAATCAGCAAAAAATGCATTAAAAATGTAAGAAGGTAAAAAATGAATTATTAATCGAAATTGACAAAAAAATGCAAAAAAATATAAAAATTTGTCATTAACATTAACAAATGTATTTCTAAACTAAACTGCATTGTGGACTGTTGTACCCATGTTGGCGGGTTCAAACCCGATCGAAGCCATGGATTTTTAAGGGCGAAAAAATCCTTCATACGTCTTCCTTCGGAGGGGAAGTAAAGCCGGCTGTCCCATTTTCGTAGATTTACTTGCATGTAAAAGATCCTCAAGCCTAAATGACGCCTCTGAGCTAAATTCAAATCGCCTGTTTCTCGCCCAAGATACACCTCCTTTCTCCACTAGTTGGTGAAGAAAGGTAGCGAAATTTGCATGGTCAGACGGAAGAGCAGGCCTAATGGCCTGAGTCTCTCAACGTAAAATAAGGCATTCAATTCAATTCAATTGTTCAAAAGTGAAAAGAAAAGAAGACATTTTATTGAAATCCTGACCCTAACTATACCATTACAAAACGTAACAAACAATAAGACAAACAAAGGGCGTGTTGTTGAACCACCTCTAGTTTACACCTGAAACGACCCGCTCTGGATCAAACCGCCTCCTGTGTTTCGTGCTCTAAATCCGGCGGGCCGCGGCGGCGGCAGCTTAGGGCCCGCAAAGCGGAGAAGGGCCGCCGGCTGCGTGAGGCCTCCGCGCGGGGGCGGTGACGCGGCGCGGAGATGAATGGGTGCGCTCAGCGATACGCGGAACCGCTTTTGTAAAAGGCGCCGCGCGCGCGCCTGGGGATCAGCGGCGGCGGCGGAAAGAAGGCAGACGCCACGCGATGCGGGTCAGACGCGCACGTTAGCACTCTGGGCAGGGCGGCGAGGCGGGCGGTGAGGCGGGGGCGGCGAAGGCGGGGGCGGTGAGGTTTGGGGGCGGCGAGCCCGGGGCGGTGAGTCGGGGCGGCCAGCGGGGGTGGCTAGGCGGCGCGGCTAGGCGGGGGCGCGCGGGTAGGCGGGGCGGCTTAGGCGGGGCGGACGTGAGGCGGGCAGTGGCGGCGACTAGGCGGGGCGGCGAGGCGGGCGCGCGAGGCGAGGCTGGGGCGGCAGGCGGGGCGAGCGCGCGAGCGGGGCGGAGGGGCGGCTGGCGATGCGGGGGCGGACCTGGGGGGCGAGGAGAGGCGGGGGCGGCGAGCGGCCGGAGGGAGCCGGCGCAGGCGAGGGCGGCTAGGCGAGGAATAAGAGAGAATAGATTATCAGAAATTTTGTTGAATGGAGACGTAATAACTGTATTAAGGGAGGAGCAGAATTAATTGGCCACTTGAAATCTTAAAAACGTATACAAGAAAAAGGTTTAAGGCAGAAAGATTGTAAAGATAGAAAAAAGTCTAAGATAATAATAAAGAGTATAGAAAATTTGTAGAAATAAGACTAGAAAAGACACTATGTTAAAATTTTACAAAACAATGGCAACACCAGTAGTCCTGTATGGGAGTGAAAATTGGGTGCTCTCTCAGACAGAAAAAATGAATATTCAAGCTACAGATATGAAATTTTTAAGAAGAGTAAAAGGTTGTACTTTGCTAGACAAACAAAGAAATGAAGATATAAGAAAAGAATTAAATATATTTTGTCTAAATGAATGTATACAACTATACAAACAAGACTGGAAAATTGTTTAGAAAGAATGGAGCACAATAGTCTACCTAAACAATTGCTCTAGTACAGACCAACAGGAAGAAGTAGTGTAGGAAGACCACGCAGAAGATGGTTTGATATGTGGAGACGGTACAGGCAGCCGCCTAATCCCTGAAGTGCGGAAGAAGAAGAAGAAGAATAAGGTGAAGAAGAAGAAGAAGAAGAAAATTTGTGAATATTATCTTGTGGTAAATAATTTTGAACAGCATGATGTACATTATAAACATGTATTATGAATATAAAAGTAAACTTCTGTCAAACTGCAGGTTGGATGACAATAACACTTTCAAACGTACACATCTCCTAAAGAGCCGGACAAGTGTTATCCGTAAGGTATTTTAACTAGAGTGCTCGGAGATTTGAATCCACGACTCTCAGAAGGCCCTGTCCTACAACTGGAGTGTGCCTCTCTGGACGCGGGTGTCTAAGCATCTAAATCTGATGGTCATAAGAGGGTTTTTCAGCCGCGTCCGCCCCAACGTTGCTCATCCACTTCGTCCTGTCTGCCATCGCTCTTCTCTGAGCGCCCACTCCGCTCTCCCGAAGGTCCTCTCCGACACTGGCAGTCCTTTCGTTGGGGCCCTCTTCTCTCCTTTGGCGCCAAATAAGGAACAGAATTAAAATTTTGATTGTATGTTGTAAACGCATGACCCAAACTTTATAGCTGACTGGAGTTTACTTCCTTGATTACTCGTATATTTAATATGAATACGCTTTCTGCCGCAGTAGCCTGGTTTGTTCCCCGGACAAACCATGTAGAATTTGTGGTGGACAAAGCGAGCCCGTGCAGATTTTATCAGGGTTCTCTCAATTTTCCCTCCCTCTCATTCCATTTTTCTCCATCATCACTCACTTTATCATGATAGCTGCCAACTTCTTCTTCTTCTTCTTCTTCTTCTTCTTCTTCTTCTTCTTCTTCTTCTTCTTCTTCTTCTTCTTTCATCATCACTCATTTACGGCGATGACCTCAACAGTTGAAGTGCGCCTAAATCCAATAATTAAATATTAAATGTTTGCACACTATTGTTAAATACTCTCTTTTTTAGTAAAAAAACTGACCACTCGTTTCAGTTTTCTTTCTCACATTGTCACAAATCATCATGAAAACTCGGTATATGAAGGTTTCGTTAATATAACGTTTGTATATATTTTGCCTATTCAGTACTGTACCTTATAAGCACGTTCCACAACTTCGCGAGGTCCCCAAAAAACCCAAGTCCAAGGGCACCTGGTGTCAGGATCGTTTTGGCAAGGCAACTGGTTCTCCGGGGTCATTGCACCGACATTTAGTCAATGTCCACATTCCAGTTGATCGTGACCACCTGCCAAAAAATATATTCCCCAGGAATTCTAAATGCCTTGTCAACTTGTTTTAACCTCATTTTATATTTTTCGTATACGTAGGTGTATGCAGAGTAATATATTTAGTGTAAATGAAAGTTATCTAGTGTTGCGGAACATCGAATTCGAGATTTTAACGGCCATTCACAAATCTGAAAAAGTTATTTTAGACGAGTGCCCATCCGTCTGTCAGTCCGCCTGTGAACATCACTAGCTCTTAAACCATTCTTAGGATATTTTCCAAAATGAATATCCTCAGATGAAACCGGGCCCGCCCAAATTTTCTAAAAAATGCTGTAATCTTTATCTTTTTCATAATTTATTGCTAGAATATAGTAAAATAAACATATTTTTTACTCTATGATGTATTTCCCTTATAGGTTTGATTTTCCTTCTTAACTATAAATTTTCGAAACTATACATCCATAAACTTAATACTATATATCTATCACGTAGGGATGGTCTTGTGATGACTCTTGCTCAAAATTTTAGGTTTGTTAGTAAACAGCCACCACTACTGTGTTTTTATAGAGGCACGACTTGTAAAGTAGCAATGAAATGTAGTACCCAAGGAGGCTGTGATCGATTTCTCTTCACTGTACTCATTAAATGCATGAATACTGTAATTAAAAAATCGCAATCCATATGATCCAGATTTATTTGAAGAGTAAGATTCGCCTTCACTATAATATTAAATGGTTTGAAATTATCGTTTGTACATTAATTGTAAAGTATTTGAATGTTGTAACCTCAGATTGTAACCTCGGGTATTAAAATACAAAACCTGTTTAATTTGTTGTTAAATGTGTTATGACAGCATTGCGTTGTTTCATAAGTAACGTAGTTTTGAAATTTACGTCAGTGAAAATTGACTATTACAATTTTACTGATTTAATTCCAAAAATATTACTTACTTTTTATCTCATTTTTATCGTCTTCGCGAAGAAAATAATTACGCAAATTGTATTGCTGCGTGTACAATTACACATTTACATAAATCGATACAGGTTACACATTACATTATTTTTACACATTTTGCGTAATATTACATAACACATGTTACACTTTATTCAAAAAATTTAATTTTGGAATTGAGATTAATAAGAAATTTTAATTTATTGATTTTGTACTGTTTTTCTTTGATAGTTAATCACGGATCATCACAATGAGAGCAACATTAACGACACAATGAGATCATAAGAAACAACAAAATGAGATGATCAAGAGTTAGTCTTTTTTGTCAGTTACGCTACGGGGTAAAAAGAATCTTTAAAAACCGATGCTCTCATCTGGGATCAAATGCCCAATCACATAATAGCATAATGACAGGCATCACCTCATTGAGTGATTCGATAGGGTGCAGTAGTCGCCTCAGGCGGAAGGGTAAAATAACCATAATTTTCTCCGGTGATGCAAATGGAGGACCATGCATGAGGTGTCTGGCCGGTTGCGAGCGGCCACTCAGCGGCGTCTGGACCGTGAGGTCGCGAGAATGGCTCCAGGGTCCGCTGCAGAATTCGCTCCGCCTGCCAAGGCCTTGAGTCATTCAGGCGGCTGCCGAGGCGCAGTGGGACGAAACAGCCAAACGCAGTTTTTTATTCCGCCCTTTCCGAGCGCGTGACGGTCGCAGTGGGAAGGGGGCGTGGAAGCCGCCACCGAGCGAGGACGGGGAAGGACCTAATACCTTCTCGGGGTTTAGAAATCTTTGCCTGTCTGCCCGGCGATACTCAAGTCGTTAGTAACGCATGAGGCAGCGCTGTGGGAGCTGGACGTGCTCACCTACTATTGAAAATCTGCTCGGTTTTATCCCTTCTTCGGATTTAGAAATTTCCACCTGTCAACCCGGCGATACTCAAGTCGTTAGTAACGCATGAGGCAGCGCTGTGGGAGCTGGGCATGCTCACCTACTGTTGAGAATCTGCTCAGTTTTATCCCTTCTACGGATTTAGAAATATCCGCCTGTCTATCCGGCGATATTCAAGTCATTAGTACCGTATGTTGCAGCGCTGTAGAAGCTGGGCGAGCTCACCGACTGTTGACAATCTGCTCGGTTTTATCCCTTCTATGGATTTAGAAATTTCTACCTGTCTGCCTGGCGATACTCATGTTGTTAGTAACGCATGAGGCAGCGCAGTGGAACCTGGTCGTGCTCATCGGCTGTAGGCAAATCTGCTTGGTTTTATTCCATCTCGGAGATTAGAAAATTACGCCTGTCAGCCCCGCGATACTCATGTCATTAGTACGACATGAGGACATGAGGTAGTGCAATGGGAAGTCAGCGTGCTCACCGACTGTAGGTTGGGACGTCGGCACTACATAGCTCTAGTTGAGAAGTGGAATATTCTTCCCAAGGTCTAGTTTCCCGGCTGCATCCGTCCGGTCCGGAGCATGAGGTTAAAAGTTTATAAATACGTCGGTGGTCAAGTAAAATCGGCCAAAATTTGCTAAAATGAAACTCAGTTAAGTGTAGCGTGTTTACTGCAAACATTTAAAATGAGCAAATTTTATTCATGAGTGGTTGACATTATATTAAAAGATTCTCAAGATCGGGTTAGAGCCTGTAAACGAACCAGCCTCGCATCCCTCATTCCATTCCTTTCATTCCACTCTCGGGATTGCCATATTGGATGGAATTCCGTAGTTTGGGCTGGAAAACGTCTCTCTCTCCCTCTCCCACACACTCTCTCGCCTCTCTCTCTCTCGCCTCTCTCTCTCGCCTCTCGATGCTGTCTTCTCGCGCTCTTGCTTCTGGTTAGCTCCTCTCTGATACGCCTCCTCCTCTCTCTCTCTCGCCTCTCTCTCTCTCGCCTCTCTCTCTCTCGCCTCTCTCTCTCGCCTCTCGCTCTCGCCTCTCTCTCGCTCTCGCCTCTCTCTCGCTCTCGCCTCTCTCTATCTCTTTTTCTCTCGCCTCTCTCTGTCTCTTTTTCTCTCCGTCTCTCTCTCTCTCTCTCTCTCTCTCTCTCTCTCTCTCTCCTCGCGCGGAACAATAATTGACTTAGCGGAATACCTTTCAATGAGCGGAAATGCATCAAAACATGCGTAGATTTGAGCGGGTTTACAGATTATGACAATTTTGAAAAAAAAAGCACCACCACGTTGACATTGAGTTTGATATTTTAGTTTTTTTACATTATACATGATTTTCTTAAGTATTTATGAATTCGTTCAAATTTACTTTGAGAGGTGAGTAATGTTAGGTTTTAGGCCTCTAGTATAGGGCGAGTTCTAAAAGTCATAGTAGAGTGTTGGTCGTGCACAAAGCGAGAGTACATGACATCCGCAGTACTTGCAATTAATTTTAGAACACGCCATTTAAAATTTAGTCATCTTTTGGAAGTACGGTGTCACAGTCAGCATTCTCTGTTACGCTATAGGAAGTAAGCATGCATTTGTAAGCATTTTCTTGGCAATCTTCTTAAACGCGGATATTTATGAGGAACATGGAGAGAGAAAATGGGAAAGTTGGGAAAATATTTTATCCCATAAAGTATTTCCCCCATTTGCTGTAGTTATAAGAATAGTCATAACTATTTTTTTAAAATAATATATCTTATTATTACAAAGAGTATAAGTTTGTACATAAATTATTAATTTCAATGTCCACAAACAAAAAATAAAATAAATCAAGCATTTTATAGGGTCATTACCTAAAAAAAACTTCATATAACTCTAATGCAAAATCAAATTTTTCGCTTGAAAAGTTGAATTATTTTTGCTGGGGCTAATTGGGCGGATTTATTGCCATCTAACGGCGGATGTTTGTTGAGGCATCTGGCAACCCTGTTCACTCGCGACAAAAGCGAGAGTGGCCGGAGGGAGAGGATCCCATGCATGGCGCCAAGTAACATAGATTAAGCACGTGGTAGGTCCTAAGTTGGCTCCATATTCTATGTTGTACGAAGTTCAGAAACAGTGGTATGGCTTAGTTTCCTGTTTATTAAAATTTATATTGTAATAAACAACTTTGTGGTTGATACTTCCGCTATTCTGAATTAATAATCATGAACTAACACGATATCTTTGCTGCTCTATCTCTATGGAAAATGTTTCCAATTTCTTTGCGAAAAGAAGCAAAATGTTCCTTCCCAGTATTACACAAGAAATTCCATGTACTACGAACATTCTACTCTCTAAGCTTCGGAGAGAAACCTGATCACACCTGAGATCACGGTTGCACAAAGCAGGGGCGGATCCAGAGACAAATAATGGGAAGAGAAATTCAAAATGCTTTGGTCGAATGTGTTATATTACCGATTTTGTAAATTGTCGCAAGCTACATGCAGTACAAAAGATTATCCAAAAATAATTTTGCTTGAAAGTTTCGTGACAATTTGAAATTAACAGTTAATAAAAAGTTTTAGGGGGGTCCTCATTTCCCTCCCCGTGGACCTGCGCCTGCACAAACGTTGCACGTATCATGGGATTTTTGTGGGAAGTTCGTCATTTCGTGAAGGGCACGTGACACAATGCTAGGGCTTATGGAGGCTGTAGGCAGGGCCGCTGTAGGTCCCTGGGTGTCCCCTTCTCGCTGCCCGGCAGGGTATAACTCGCTTAGTGGGCAGAAACGGGCAGGGCTCCCGGGCATACAAGATCCCGATTGGCCTTACACGGGTCATGCTCGCTGAGACCCTGCTCCCTTGCTCAGGGGAGAACAATGAGGAGGAACGATCGCTCAACTGCCATTCCAGGTAGCTCGCGGGAAAATTGTAATTCCACGCATACTACTTTCGTGGTTTTGAGAAAGTATTGCAATGCTGCATCAAAAAACGGTGATTTTTTGACAGAAAAATTTGTAGTGCGGGCCGCGCATTTGAAAAAGTTGATAATTTTTGCTCCAATGTGTAGTACTCGTATATTACTTCCTGTAACACGTTGTGCAGTCAGAATTAAGGTTGGGTGGGTCATTGGTCTTGAAAAATAGGTTTACGGCGAAACCATCGACCGTACGGCTACCCGACCGTCCATTTTCCCTCCGGCAGTGAACAATGCTAGCAGCTAAATCGTAGGCAACATTGTCATCAAAATTGGTACTCCTCGATTGATCTGACTGATGTCGCGGTCTCTTGAACTTACTACGGATATTTTGATTTTGGCGGACTTAACATGAAGCCTCAAAATTTTCAAATGTTTTTAACAATAACTTCAAATGTTTTTTATGTTCTTCTTGGAAAAGAGAAAAACGCAAATAAACATGACAAATGTTTCTTGTTCGTTGAATTCTCTGAAGTTTGGAGAGTTACAATAGTTCAAAATGTTTTCAGCGACTTCCTAGAACTATAATATTGACAGAAAATATTTGCAGTTTTTGCGCATTATTGGCAGTTTTCGCGCAAATGTAGACAATATTAAAAAACTATTTGTCTCAAAAAGGGGTCCAATTTTTTCTTTACTCTATCTGTAAGGATAGTGATAAGTTCACAGAATAATATGACATCAACGCCATTTTGATGTATTCTATTGCTTTTTTAAAAATTGCATAAGTATAATTTTATTGAAATGGTGTTCATGTCGATAATATTTACATTACTGGCGTTTTTAGATTTTTGCATATGTGAGTGGCAGTTCTTCAAAGGATTTCTAATACATTTTTCGATTAAAATAATCATAAAGAAACAGATTTTACTCCTCTGTAATATTCTGAAAGTCCTATTTCAATTATAGTATTAGGTGACCGGAGAATTGAGAAATTGTGAAAAATAAATTGTACACACACACACACACACCACATTATTTTTTTTAATAATTACACAACACACCCGGGCCATATAAGTACACGTAGTATACTCATATGATATATATATATATATATATATATTATATATGTATTATTAATATATGATATAGTGGTGGAAAAAGGATAGGACAAAGCAGAAAACCAGCTCAAACTAAAGAGATTAGAGTCGCTCTGGTGGCCGAGATCGTTAAGGCAGTAGTACCGTAGCGATCGCGGACCAAAGGAACGCGGTTTCGATTCCTGCCTTGGACGTGGTTGTATTTGTATTCGTCCTTTCACCCCCTGTCATCATCACATCATGTCGCCTTCACAGTTACCGAATTGTTAAATGCAATAGTAGTAGCTAATGACCTAGATGTTGATGCAACCCTAAATAACAAAAAAAGAGTGATTAGGAAACGAACTAGTACAAGAAAGCCATTAAGTACATTTTACCTCTGTGATGTAAGAATATATGTTATCGTGAAAAAAAGCATTGTTCAAAAATAATTATGTTTCTATAAATTTTAACAAAAGTTTCAGTCGTCTATTACTTTAAAAAAGTATGTAAACAACAAAGTATATAATTTAAAGCCTTACATTTCACAATAGATTTTCTGTAGTTAACATTTTATAAAGTAATTTTTTAGTTATTAAACTTAAATTCGCCACCTACAATGTTCAATAATCAGCAATCTAACACTTAGGACAATGAAGTTATTGTAATTTTGAAATTTTTGCTTTCCTTTCGGCCAATTTTACGTCCGCGCTCAGCAACGGCATCAGCGGCGAGGTCTGACAGCCTAGGCGAGAGAGACAGCGGAGAGAGGAGAGAGGACGCGAAGACAGACTTGGGCTCCGCCAAAAAGCGGCAGCGCCGAGTGAAGAGCAACACTCGCAGCGCGCGCGGTGGCCAGCTGCGCAGCGGCACGTAAAACACTTGTTTACTCTCTGTCTCGCGCTGACGAGAATGGAGCTTTCAGAGCGACTTTTGGGAGACGCGCTTCTATACTTTGTGGCCCGATAAAGTCATGACGACATTCAACTTCATCTCGTGAACTGTATTTATAATGCCCAAAAGAATTAATTGAAAAGATTTCTTTCGAATGGTTTAGTTCTGTAATAAATATATATTTTTTTTAGAAGTGATGATGTCATGCATGATATACATATACTATGGATTTTCTAGAATCTGAATTTCTAGCGGATATTGAAACAAAAGACTTTGGGGAAAAACAACTGAAAATTGTATTTCGCCGTTGTTTTATTCCCAAACAACCATTACATACTATACTACTTCAAATCGGACACGTATATAATTTTAAATACTCCACTCAAGCTTACAGACTGATAATTATCGGATTGAGTTAAGACGGTAATGTAATTCTGCAACTAAATAGCTACTACGTCAGACAATACTGCTTTTAGCGGCAGGCAATTCTGGCCGTGGTTTATTCTCCTCAATTCCAGTCGGGTCTTCTCAGAGGGCCACGGACCGAATGCAATTTCCTTTTTCATCCTTATAAGAAAGCAGCGCGAATGATCTTCCTTCCCCCTTACTTCTTATACGCCATAATTTAGAAAGAAAATTTAGATCTGTGAATGCAGATGTATACGTAAGATCACGACGCACATGGCGCTACGAGCCATAGCAAGAAAAAATGCTTTATCTCTACAGTTACACATTACGTTGAGGTGACAAAAGTCATGAGATAACACTTAATTTCGTGTCATAGCTCCTTTTGCGCGGCGAAGTGTAGCAATTCGACTTGGTATGGACTAAAGCCACTGAGAAATATTGAGCCATGCTGACTCTATAATCGTCCAGAATTGCTAAAGCGTTGCGATTGCAGGATTTTGTGCACGAACTGATCTCATGATTATGTCCTATAAATGATCGATAAGATTCATGTCGGGCGATCTGGATGATCCTATAATTTGTTTGAATTGTGCAGAAAATTCTTCAAACCAATCGCGAACCATTGTGGACCGGTGTCATGGCACGTTGTCATCCACAGAAAATTGCATTATTATTTCAATACGTTAACTCCATGAATGGCTACAAATAGTCTCCACGTAGCTGACAAATGCCATCCTGAGTCAATGGTCGGTTCAGTTGGGTCAGAGGTCCCAGTTCATTCCAATCAAAAACAGCCCACACTATTATGGAGCCACACTATCTTGCACAGTACCTTCTCGACAACTTGGGTCCATGGCTTCGTGGGATATGCGCCACGCTCAAACCCTCCAATCAGCTTTTAGCAACTGAAATCGGGACTCTTTCACATGAATCTCTTGAGTACAAATGAAAGCTCTGCGAATTCACTGCTCTGTTATAGCTTTTATATGCGATCCTACTACCATGTGTATATTTGAATATTGCTAATATCCAAGTCTTTTTTCACCTCAGTGTAGTTATAGGAATAGTTGATGGATGTACTTGGGAATGGATACTAGGGAATAATTCAAGAACAGTTAACAAATCAAATTTCAAAATCTCCACTTTTTCTGGGAATAAATTACGCTTGTGGGAATCACGGAAGGACATAAAAGATTGCAAACCACGTTTCTCGTACCCATTCACAATCTCGAAACCGCGATCGATCTAGACAACAGTCGAGCTGCAAGGGTCGTGGGGGCGGAGTTGAGAGGGTCGCTCTGGAGATGCGGTTGCAGGTGTGGCTCACCGCTGGGGAATTTGCTTCGTTCCGCCTGCTCCCCCCCCCACCCCGCTCCCAGCGCCGCCACCGCCACCGCTGCCGCCACCAGTCACCGCCATCGCCTCATACACACACCCGTCGCCGTTGCCGCCACCGCTGCCGCCTCCACAGTCACCGCCACCATTGTCACCGCAATCGCCACATATACACACACACGTCACCGTTGCCGCCACCGCTTCCACCGCCACCATTGCCAGCGCTATCACCACTGCCAACACTATCACCACTGCCACCGCTATCACCACTGCCACTGCTGCCCTTTCACCTCTACCACCGCCACACACCCCACCGACATCGACCCCACCGACATCGACCCCACCGACATCGACCCCACCGACATCGACACCATCGCCGACGTCATCAACACTGTCATCAGCACTGTCATCAACACTGTCATCAACACCGTCATCAACACCGTCATCAACACAGACACCGTCGAACCGCCTACACCACGCGTTACAGGCTTTTCTCCTAAATTTTGATTTTTTTATCCACTTTTGCGTTATCAGGATCTTGTAAGAAGTTTTTTTCTGCCGAAATTTCCCCGGATTTTCGCTCAGCATTACATTACCTTCTCTCTACACACAT
Organism: Gryllus bimaculatus; assembly: GCA_017312745.1. Lineage (NCBI taxonomy): Eukaryota > Metazoa > Arthropoda > Insecta > Orthoptera > Gryllidae > Gryllus > Gryllus bimaculatus. The sequence goes on from BOPP01000048.1 coordinate 7,206,835, forward strand.
AAGCGGTAGCAAGACAGTAAAAGGGAGTTTGGGCACGGCGAAGCGTTATACAAAGCTATAGCTATATCTACTTATATTGCTACTAATAGCGGGTGAATTCGAGAAAGTGTTTTGGACAAACGTTTCGGTGGAAAAAAAAGACGATCCGAACTGTGGCGACAAAGTGTGCTGTACAATGTCCCCATCATGTCTTGTCCTCTTTATTTGCATTGGTACGACTTGAGCTGCCCAACAACCTTGCGTACATAAGTATATTATTATTACGTAATTATTAAAATATAACTAATTCTATAAATATCGTAACTAACTCCAATATATTCATACACACATATTAATAACATAAACTACATGTTGCATCATGCGAATATAGAGTTCACAGCTCACTCTACAGTCAGAATGATGAACAAATTCAAAATAGCAAGCCTGAATGATCGATTAGCATGCTTTGTAATTCGTCCGCTAAATCTGACGGAGTCACGATGAAAAGACATGAGTGAGCTATTGCACAGCCCATTCGGCTTCAGCCAATGAGCTTTGTGCACCACTTAACGTCGCAATATTAGCGGGAATATTAAATGCCGCCAGATATCGGAATCATCACATTGTTGCCGTTATTGAAGCACATATATGAATTCTTTTTTTAAAACAATATTGCATCTTTTATTTCAACTACACCTTCATCGTGTTATTTTCTGTTGCTCAGAGTTAAAAATTGTTCCTTTATGCCACTTTCAAACTGTTTCAAGTGTTTCTTGCCATGCAACATGGCGGCCAGCGTGTGGTCTGGCATTTCAAACCCCCAGACGAGCTGCCCAGACGAGCAAAAATCAGTGCGCCGGACCAGCTCACTCCTCTTTTCATTACGGGCGGAATAGCGTGCTCCCCTATCAGTTCGAATTCGATTTCGGGTTGGCACATACGAAGAGGCTAAAAAATGATGTCAATTGTTGAGCACAAATGACTCCAAAACTTCTAAATGACTACTACCATATATCTTTAATCTGTCTTTTGTATGCTTTTTTGTTTGTATTACATTTTCAAGTCGGTGGGGGGGGGGGGCTTTCGCATTGTATCCGACTTCAGCCAATGAGCTTCAGACACTTGAATATTAGCGGGAAGTTTAAATGCAGCCAGATATCAAAATTATCACCTGGTTACAATACATTGGAACAGATTTATGTAGCATTTTTTAAAAATATTGCATCTCCTGTACACTGCCACCGTATTATTTTCGATTAGTTACCGTTTGAATTGCCACTTGGTACCACATTCAAAATGTTTCTCTGCACTTCTCGCTCTCCATGCAAGATGGCGGCCAGCGTCTGGTCTGGCTTTTCAAACGAAGGGCCCGTGTTGTGGTCACGTGGCTCGTGACGCAAACTGGTGCTGTGCAGAACGAGCAAACGGTGCGCCAGAGTAACTCACCCACATCTCTCCACCATGCTTCTCGCCACTAGTGCATAAATTCCGAAATCATATTATCCTGAAAAGACGTGTTCTTCTCTTTCTTTTATCTGCTTTACGACTTTCTCGTACACACAGAATAAAATGTAATACCGCTCGATGATTTGACAAAAAAAACGTGTTTTGTGTTCTCTGATACTGACCTTTTTCTCTGGTATATTGCTTCATTGTGTACATTGTTTACTTCATCTAAACAATGAATTCAAATATCTCGTTTTTTCTCTTACCTATAATCATTTGATGCAGTACAATAATCATTTTTCAAATAATTCATAAATAAGATTATTATTATTATTATTATTATTATTATTATTATTAGTGGAATGTTAACGATCAACAAAGTATTACGATGAAAAGAGTTGTGAATTGTTAAAGTTGATGTCAGTAAGCAAGCTAAATAAAACTGTTAACCATTATTTCAACCAAAAAAACAGGAGTAAGCCTATTTCGTTGCAAAAAGCCACTCAATAATTGATCTTAAAACGATTAGATTTAAATATTTTTCCTGTTGATTTCTTTATATTTGTTTGTAAGACATGCAAGTCGCGCGAAATAATTTGTCTCATAATGTCCATTCTTCTTCTTTGTCAAAGGCGACTTGTCAGGATTCCGAGAGAAATCCGGGAGGATTTTCTCAGCGTTTGTGATGACGCGATCTCCGCAGTGCAAAGAATAAGATCATTCCTGTTAAACAGAACCCTCCGTCAAAAAAGGAAGTCTGAACGGGTTCGGCGAAGCTATTGTGTTTTATATCCTCGTTAACCAAAAGGGAGGTGAGTGTCTTTTCTTATACTCATGAATAATGTATAAGGTAGTCCCGTCATTCATTGAAATTCATCCTTCTTAAAAACTTGGTAATCACTTATCACTCCAAATCAGTTTTTCATGAAAGGAATAACTTGTGCTAACATTTTTTGTGGACTATGGTGAATGCCCTAGGCACAAAACTGCGTTCACTACACATTTCCAGTTTTACTTCGATTTGTTAGCATAATTTTATTTATGTTTTCCGGGTAGAAAACGAAAATATTTTTTCTAACTACTTTTATTATATTATTTAATATCAACTTTTGAGTTTTGATACTTTAAACATTTTCTTTTAAAGGATGTGTATTCTGAACAAATATTTATTTCTCATAAACAAGACAAAAGCCTGCAGTCTGGTCTTTTGATATTTATATAAAACAGACTTTAACATTGCTGATATGATCTGCTAGTGAGTGGTTATTGTTTTTCTAGGAAACGTCGATTCGGAATCCTAGTTTACAATACTCATAATTCTCCGAGGTCCCCTTTTTTATGGTTTTATACTTAACATCAAATCCTAGCGATATGTAAACGGGAATGAAATTCATAATTTTGCAAGTTTTGACAAGTATTTATTAATGTTATGATTATCATTATTATGCCTACATTTAGATAACAAAACAATTTACAATTTTCTTCGGTGAATGGTCGTTTTCTTAGATTCTTAGATTTCTTAGATTTTTCCCTGAAAATATTTCCAGGTCTTATTTAAAAAATATTTACAATATGTATGTTTTAAAAACAAATAAATTAATCAAAAATGTGTGTTTTGATGGCAGATAAGAGACCGTAGACTATTCTTTATTTATTACAAAGGCGGTTCATTCAAAATTTATGACATGGAGTAAGTTTTTCAGTTACAAGTATAATTTGTGTAGCAGAAAATTTGCTGCAGTGTAATTGTTCAGCGGTACAGAATGAATTTCGCCTTCTATATGCATCTATTATATACTTACGTACTTTATTGTTTGTATGTTACTAGAAAATTGAACTGTTTTTAATCTCTATGTAGAATAAAGACACACACCTGTCCAAAAACTCGATCTCGATATGTTACTGGCTGCATGTTTTGAATGTTCCTGATGTAGAATAAGTATGCAATTGTAGGTTTCTGTGGCCAGAGCAGATCGAAAACTCTTGCTATGTATGCATTTGCTAGAAACGAGTGGCAAGAAGCGATCCACAAGAGGCGAGCATTTATAAACGAGTGTAGAGAAGTGAGCTGCAAGAAACGAGAGTCAAAAAGCGAGAACCGAACGAGAGAGAGAGAGACAGACAGACAGACAGACAGAGAGGGAGAGAGACAGACAGAGAGGGAGAGAGACAGACAGAGAGGGAGAGAGACAGACAGAGAGAGAGGGAGAGAGACAGACAGAGAGAGAGGGAGAGAGACAGACAGAGAGAGAGAGAGAGATGATGGGCGAGAAATGGGCGAGACGGAGGCGGCGAGCAGCAAGAGCCGAGAGCCGAGAGCCGAGAGCCGAGAGCCGAGAGCGAGTGGCGAGGGGCGAGCACGGAATAGCAACAGCGCCCGCGCCCTGTTTGCCGCCGCCCGGCGCGCGAAAGTTTCCCCCGGGCACGTCGCCCCGGGAATATTAAAATTCCAATAAAATGCGGCCCCCGTTCCCGGCATTCCGTCAGCATCGCTGACGCTGGCCCCGCGCAACTCCCCTCGAGGGGAGTGGCGAACGGGGGCTATGGCTGACGCTGAGTGATAGAGCCGGTGGCATGGCATTCCTAGGGATAGGGTTGTCATTGCTAATGACCTCGCACTGAATGTGATATTCTAAAGAGAGGTGTCGCCCTGGCCAGTCTGTCCGTAGAAATAACAGTAATCCAATTTAAATTTTGTCACGCAATGGCATTTACATAATCACGTTTAATGGAATGTATAAATTCGGTTTTAACTGAAAATTGTTCAACACTAAAAATGCATTTATATGCAACTGTATCATGGTCAATATATTACACGCCATATAGTTAATATTGAAATAACTGCTTATCAGTGCGGATTTGCAACATTAAAGTTGTCTATCTTTATATGAATGCGTATTTTTGGTAGTTAGGCCACGTTAACATTAATGGTAGAACATTTAATATTATTAAAATGTTGAACAATTTAATCCTACATGGAATGTTATTTTTCTCTCGCTGTTTTCGTTTGTTGTAATCTCTGAAACCTTAGTCTTACATGTATGTAATATATTAAATATGACTTATAACAAATTTTTTGGATAAAAAATTTGCAGCACCACTACAAATAATATAAGTTTTTCTGGTATATCTTCAGAAATTCGATAATACGTTACAAAGAAAATTTGCAGAGTTATACATGTTCGAACAAGGGTCATCGTCGCAATTACGAAGTTGAAGTGGTAGCAAATGGGCCATTTTGTTTTATGAAGGCACCCTAGAATTTTCGGAAGTTTGGATGATGCCTGAGCTGTGCAAACGGAATCGTACAGCGCGTGCCAGAAACTTAATAAACGTCTCATTAATTATTCATGCTTTCGCCAGCAAATCGATGCTGCCTTTCCATGTACCCTTACAATCGATCTTCTGAGAAGCGAAAGAGACCTGTTGCTGGCCAGACGATTCTTCATTGGCGCGACTACCCCACTCTAAGAGCCAGATCCTGCTATTTTATGACCGATTCTTTTCTACATATTATCTCTTTAATGAAGGAAAAACACCATCAAATAACCTGCAGACCAAACTAAATTGCCTTCCTCGAGTAAATTACTATATTTTGTAAGCCCGTACATTGGATTTGCGTCTGGGTGGGAATCGTTTCCGACAAACACTGCTTTAAAATCAAAATTAACTTTGAGAATATGACGAAGTGGTGTGATGTTCATAACTAATATAATTTTAATAAATTATAATTGAACTATAATTATTGTTTATTACTAACAAGGTCCGGACTTGAAAGTCGTGTATAAGATTATTTATTATTTCAGAATAACGTTTAAGGATTTTGTTCCTCAATACAAATCCAATAACAAAAATACAGAATTACTTATACAAGACAAATATAAAACTTTTTCTTTGTGGTATTCAAGCTATTCTCTTTTATGTGCAATGTTAAAAATTAATAGACCAGTATCGAATTAATAGACTCAACGTCGAAAACATAAAACTTGAACGCACCGAAGGGCTAATGATTTCAAGTAATGACACGAAGTGAAGTAATGGCTTAATTGACAAATGAAATTATACTTCTGCCAATAAACAAAATAGTTTTTCAAAATGTTGGCCATGCCCAGACATCGATAATACTGGGACAGTCACATAATCACAAATACAGTCACATAAAGATACTTTTTACTGGGGTATTGGCAGCCGTTGAGCTTAAGTTTACATGAAAGGAATTGCAGGCGATTATTTTAATTTGTTTTAATATATAAAATGTCCATTAAGTCATTAAATAAAAGAAACACATTTCCAAAAGAAAATTTTACAATGTTCCGTTTCATCTCCAGATCGTTGGAAATGAATATGTAGTTCATAAGATGCAATAATTACAATCGTGTTGAAGTCCACATTGCAATATAAATAAGTACAAAATATTTCACATTTCAAACATTGTTCAAAGCAACAATCACTCCGCCTGAAAAACGAAACGGTGGTGACAATCCGGTAAAACATTTCATGGCCCGGGTATCGTTAATTATAGAATATTTGAAATCACTTCTTATAAGTTTACTTCCTGGAAAGCAGTAATTTGCATGTGTGCACCGGGCTTTCCCGGACTCTGAGGTGGAGGCGAAGACTTTAATGTACTTGGTCACGGCCAGGCGACGCGATGCAATGCTGGGCTACTCCTGAGTTGATTGCGACTCCCGTCACGTCCACAGTATAACAAACAAACGGCAGCTGCATACATTTTACCAATGTGCACGGCTAAAAATAAATGACTGATGGCAGCGAGAGGAAAACGAACGCTACTCCTAGGTAGTGGGAATAAAATTCGATTTTGGGCAGTAGGCACCAGTAGCCACCGGGGCGCCGGGGTGGAGGTGCTGGTACCGGGTTCGAGTCTCACGTATGGCATAGCTGTCTTTGCCAAGCGATTTTTGGTTTCTCCTGCGAATATCCTGAGAAGTGCCCTAAGAGACGAGCCACGGACCGTGATCTTTTCTTCCTCTTCCTTGTTCTCTCCCCATCCCATTACTTACTACATTCACTTACATTTACATGCACTACACTAATACACATGTTGTGAGACCAGCCGGGAGCTTAAATATTGGTATTGTGGAGAGTTATCGTTGGCATTTACAATGGAATAATTATTTATAATAATTAAGAATTTTTAGGTCATAAATGCGTATTTGAAAATATATTTCAAGATATTTTGGAGCATAAAATTCTTTCTTTAGTTATTATTAGATTAAATTTATTACTAGTTTTCGTACTCAAATTATTGCACTATTTGATACTGGCTATTGGTTTTAACCCACACTAATGGTGTAGTCGGCATCAGGCAAACTGTTCTTCTCTAGAATTGTGCGGATAAGGTATGGAATGAATGGGATGATGTCAATGTGGCGAAGCAATCTGACTACAAGATTATTTAGAACCTGCCCAAATAATCATATACCTTAGCACTCATCATTTATAACTCCACCGTGAAGTTAAACTTCTCTTTACTCTCCTTGGTCACCATCCCTTTCGGAATATCGCACTAAAAGGAAACTAATTGATTCCTAAATCTCAAATATAAGTTCTAAACAGGCGTGTGGACAACAAAGTTATTAATTTGAGTTCTGATTTTTACTCTTTAGTGAGTAATCTTTTGGTGTTTGCTTCGAGAAAGAACATAAATTAAGTAGCTTAACCCGTGCGAAAATTTTGCACATTTGTACAGATGAAGGATACTGAAACACTATAATTTTTAAACATAGTTTAAATTCTTAAATGAAGATTCAAAATTTTAAAGAAAGTAATTTGAGCAGGATCAGCCTTAACACGATAACTGATTGTATTATTAGAATATTATTTGGAATGAATATCAGTGACGCACCAATTTTGCATTCTCCCTCCCTGCCGTGCATGTGAAACGTAACAGAAACTAGCCTCGTGACCTCAACCGCCAAGAGAGGGAAGTTCTCCAGAAGTCAAATATACTCTTGACAATATGATTTTCAAATACACAAATACAAATACAGAGAAGAGTATATTTCTCCTAAATGCTAAGCTTGAAATAAAACGTCTAAAAAAGTCATTCCCTAGATCAGGAGATACAGAAACAAAAATACGTTGCTCTATGTGACACAAACATCGTGTTTTAAGAAAACGCATTTTATTCTAGTTATGCACGACAGTAGATTTTGCAGCGCGTTGCGGGTTGCATCTACAGGATATTCATTTTATTGAATGGGTTTCTAACTCATATTATATATACATTTTTACTTTATGCACTCCTCTACATAAACTTTAACTATTCCAAATCTCCGTGCGCGCTATATGCTTAAAAGGGGGTTCTCTTTACGTGTTAATACGTTGCCAAAAATCGTTCTCAAATTTCATAATTGTTTATAAATGTTATTAATATTATATTACATTAGCTTTCGTCACAAAGTTTTATGTGTACATAAAATTGAAAATAAATTAACTAATTTTACCTTCATAAGACATTTGTTGCTCATAAGTTAGTGCCCCTGTTTTTACAGGATAAAGTCGTTAAAACAAGGTATCGGCTTAGACAAAAAAAGCTGTTTTTCAGATGATAAACCGTCCGTAAAATGAAACTTAGGTTGAAGAACGAAAATGAATCTGATACAATTTAATAGCAATGTGACACCCTGGACGTTGCAGAGCGATCTGTTCCAACCGGCTCCCATCGAATATGACTCCCACTTACTGCCACTCGAAATCCAAGTATTGCGTTATCCTCATTTCAAGGGATTATTGAATCGAGACCGCTCTTCAGAATTTTATTTATTGAGTTAATACGTAGCTTTGTGAATCGTTGTATTACTAAACGCGATCCTTGACTAACCTATTTTATAATTATTCTGTACCATTGACCTTTTAATTTCCCCGCGTTTCTACACAAAAGATAAATCAGTTTACAGAGTTACGATAAAAAAATGTGAATATTAGATCATCCGATGTAATGTGATTCCGATTAAGTTTATTTCGTATTACTAGCACTTAAATATCTAAACATATTTAATTTTTTTCCTTATAATTTTGTTCAGATGTCCCGAGATCAGCTAGTCCACAAAACATTTTCACGTCGGTTACTGTGATTATTAACTTGTGAACTAATGAATCTTTACTATGATGCCAGTTCAGAAACCTTATCGCATATATTTTTATATGCCAATCTATTTGCAACACTGACGTTTTACTATTTTGTATTATAAAATCGTGACTACAATAATGTCCAAACTAAGTTCTATAAGGCACGTTTTTGTCTATTGATACAAGTGTAAGTTAGAATCGTGAATGTTAGTAAGAATCATGTAGTTTAGGTAAAATTTATTTATATTAATTTTGTTGATTAATGATTTTACTTCATTTATTTAATTCAGCAATATACTCAGTAATTTGGTGGGGAATTGGTCCAGAAATATATACATTTGTAAATTGGAGTATTCTCAGAATGGCAATGTGCCCAACTCGAGAAAATATATTTAAAAACACAAGTGCTTTATTGAAACATTTAAATCATTCACAAGTGGGCTCTAATCAAATTTTTAATAGCCGCACCGAGAATAAACGACGATAGCAGCGACTTTTTGCGTCGGAACTAAACCATAACGTTTTAAATAATGTCTCTTCCACGAGATCTATTCATCACAGCCATTAAGAAAACACTGCAGTCACCAAGTCAAAAACATGTGACGTCCATCACGCAGTAGTTTGCTAATGTAGCCTGGGAATATAATACTTTGCACGTGAAATGGCTACAAAAGTATTGGATTTCGATTCCTAATAAATTAAAGCTGCAATTTTGTACCGAACATTCCATCAAAGATAGTAGCATTCTGTTATCCGAAAACGCAGCGCTGTGTTTCGTTCGCTTCTGTCTTACAGAATTAATTCACTATTTTATTGAAGCAAAACTTTATATTATTAATGACAAACATAATACTTTTTACGTTATTTTCATTGCAGTAGTATACCTCCTAGTAGCCAGTATTCTAGCTATAGAAAAATTGTAAAGATGCATTTAAACGTCGGTCCAAATTATTCACGTTGTAGGGAAAACTTCATGTACCCTGTAGTGAATTACAAAGTTAAAAATGAAGTTACCACTAAAAAAATATTTAGATAAAAAATTAAATTGCACTTAAAAATAAATCAAAATCATGTAGAATTGATTAAAGCATACATTTTTAAAATACGGAGATTCAAAATATTTTAAATATTTCTTTCCACAATGGTGAATTTGCATGAGAGGTTTTATTCGTCTTTAAATTGACCGAAACATAAAGATCTTTTAGATAGTTTTAAATCAAAAAAGAACCCTGCCATGCAGAAAAAATAATGAAAACTGTATTAATAGGGTTAACTTACGAAGAACATATTGACAACATAATGCACTGTTGAAATATTACGAAACTTCCGTTTTGGATGTAAAAAGACAAACGAAAATTACAGAATGAAGCGTTAAATGTTCACAGAAAGTGAATGGACGTACAATACAAACTTCCTAATAACTATGTAATATTTATACAATTATTTTATCCAAAAAATTTGAAATATCAGTTCCAGCAAACCCTGGAACCAATGTCTATAACAATGCGCATTGAAATATTACGTTTACTTTTTGAATGGAAAATAATAATGCGAATTATTTTTCATTCAAATAAAATTAAGAAATACAAATTACTGTATACAAAGAGTACATGTCACGATGAACTGCGACAAAAGTAATGCTCGTAGAAGGAGGTCACAAAATTTCACCTCGAAGTTTTCAAAGAAAATACCATGAACTTTAAAATTTTTTTCTTTAACAAATGGTGTTTAAATATTACATCGTCTTAGTTCAAAAACCCAGCAGGAAAAATAGTTGTCCAGTAATACTGTAATAAAACACAGTATTACATGATATTTGGAGTTGAATTCTTCGTAAAATACCGTCGCGATCATTTGGAAGTAATTCATTACAATGCGTCTGTAGTTCCAAGCAACAAAATTTCACGAATGTTGGCACAGGCAATCGAAAAGAAGAATAAGAAAAATTGTTTTCTTAAGCTTCAAAATCTTTTAACTTACCAACATTGAACTACTATTAAGTTCTCCATCAGCGGTAGAAAAGAAAAATGAGAAAACATCGTTTCCTTGATGGTAGTAACTTACGCGCATGCAAGAACTGCTAAAAGGCGACGAAAATGTCAAAAATTTTTACAACAAATTTCTAAGAATTGTTCTGCTATTACGAAATATTGAAATATTACGAATATTTTTAACGAAAAAGAATTATTAGAACATTTAGACTAACATTCCGAGAATCCTTCTGCGGCAACCACAATTGAAATATTACTTATATGGCCATCGCCATATGTATGTGGGGATTGACTTTTCAATAACATATAGCACCCCCACACAATATTACGTATATTGGGATCAGCAATATGTCATCAAGGATCGCAAACTTTCACAAACTTTCACATAGATACAATTGACGCGCGCTTTCAGCAGCGGCGATTTAGAGCAAATTACTAAACATGCTTCCACGGCAACCACGATAGAAATATCGTATAATACAGAGGTCAATCATGAACCAAGACACCCCTGTTCCCGTTTGCGGGAGCAACAAAACTGAACAAAATTAAATAAATGTAGAACACATGTCCCTTAACAGACTTGTAATTACATCCCTGAAGCGGGTCAAATAAATGGCCCAAACGTTGTCATACAAAACAAAAAGGACTATTGTTAACCTACACTCACGATTCTCTATTTTAAATTAAAATATTACGTATGTGGCAATCGACGTACGATTCCATATTCCACCCTCTCAATATTCCGTACCAACATTTCGTCGGGGGTCGCAAACTTCCCCTGAGGCGCCTGCAACACGCGCCGCGCCGTGTGCCGATGCAACTCACCGAATGTCGTCGGGCGTCGGGCGCCGGCGGCGGCGGCGGCGACCTGTTGCTACGGCGCGGGGGCGTCTGCGGGCTGGGCTGCTGGGGTGGCTGCTGGGAGCTGCTGCAGCACCGCTCGCGGCGCAAGGGGCTCTCGGCCGCCCTCGCGTCGCCCGCCAGGGAAAAGCCAGCGGCCGGGGCGGGGGTGGCGCCCACCGCGTCGCCCAGGGGCTGATCGCCGCTGACGTCACAAGGGGTGCCGGCTCGTCATTGGTTAATAACGCGCGCCCTTCATCTGGCGCGGCGCGGCGGCGCAAAGCAGGCGCGGGCGGAGACGCGCTGCAGGAGGGTGCGTGTGTGATTGCGAAGAGGACGGAGCGATGTGGGGCGACGCGGGGGCGGGCGAGGCGGCGGCGGAGGCGGCGTGGGAGCGTCGCCCTTGTGCACTCGGCCGCGCGAGGCGAGACGGCGGGGGACTGATGGGGAAGGAGCAGCGGGGAGGGAAGCGGGGCAGGACGCAGGGCGGGCACCGGGAGCTCGGGGCATCAACTGATGCCGCTGCAGTGCCTCTGACCGGAAGTTTCGAGGCTAGTGCCTGTGACCGAGAGGTCGGTCCCGATGTGGCAGGATTTTCGACACATAGCTTGGTCCAATTCAGTCGCTGTCTGGAGAAGAATTCTAGAGACCGGCAGCTCTGGTCGAGTTTTTCGTGGTTTTTCCGATCAATACCAGGCGAATGCCGGAGCAGTATCTTAAAAAACAGGCCATGCAGTCAGTGATTGATATATTCGTTGATGATTCGAGCGAGGTCCGTGGCCCGTTTGTTAGGATACTGCTCCGGTACTCGCCTGTTATTGATCGAGGAAACCATGCGGGGCCATGAGCGGACCGAGGGGTGTGAGGCAGAAGAACGGGTAACGTGTCGTGATTTGTGGCGGGGATGGGACAGGGGGGAGATGGGCGGAAAGAAGGGAGTTGAGTGGATGGGAAAAATAGGCTGAGATGAGACAAAGTGGATAGTCCTGTGGACGTACACAGTGTGGGAGATGTAATCGCACGTATTTCCGAGAGCCAGCTGGAATTGATGGTGCAGTGGAAGTCGGCATCCGTTGCGAAAGTGTAACTGGGAGACAATTATTCGGAGGGGGGCTACTATGTCAATGGGAACACTGGATGAAGAGTGAACTAAAATAAGCAGGGAAGAACAGAAGGCAAATGAGCGAGTTGAGACGAAAGATGTGGTTAGGAGTGTAAAGATAAAAAAGTAGTGAATGTAGAAATGTCAAATGGAGTCAGATGAAGCGAAAGAATGGGGTAGAAAGTCGATAGAACAATGCGAGAATGAAGGGAAAAAGGAGAGATGTTTCACAAAACACAAATATGTAAGAGTCATGCGAGGTGGGTAAAATGAGGAGAAACCTCAACTTCGAAATGGAGGTAAGGAATTACAGCGGGAGAGGAAGACTAACAAAAGAATTTGACAACACATTGAATGTGAAAGGAAACATAGGTCAGACTATGGATGCAAAAGCTTAATATAGCATTGTAAATGAGTGGAGGAGAGATAGGAGGAAATAAATTAAAAACAGGTGTGTTTTAGAGAGCAGGAGTGTTTTATGAGAATAGAAGTATTGAATGTAGAGATGGTGCAAGCATGACGATTGAAGAACAACCCACGGAATGAAAGAAAGCTCGATAAATTACTGAAAAAGTGACGTTTTCAGAGAAAAGGAATCTGGGGCACGAGAGCAAAACTAGTGAGATAAAAGAATCGAAATGAGTGAGGAAGAGGATAAATGGGAAGAACTGGTGGGGCAGAACAACTCATGAAACAGAATAACCAGTAGTATGAAAAAAGAATATGTGGAACGAAGGAACCACAATGATAGAAGAACCATTGGGTGCAACGACAATCGAAAGAAGTACCTCTGAGAGAAAAAGAGGTCCGATAAAATGAAAGAAGTGTAGAGCAGGAGGAAGATCCGATAGGGAGGGTTGCATACAGCAATTAAATTAAGGACATTCTTATGGAAGTGAAGAAGAATCTCTCGAATAGAGAGAGCGGGGCTCAGCAGAGTTGACGTGGGCGGCCCGAGTCCCGGGGGGATCGAGACGCCCGGGGAGCGGAGCGTGAGCGGAGGGGAACGGAGCAGGAGGGAAGGCGAGGGGAGCGGAGCGGGAGGGGTGGGGCGGAGTATGAAAGTAGGGGACGAGAGCGGAGCGGAAGAAGGAGGGAGAGGGGTGGAGCGGGAAGGAGGGGAGGGGAGTGGGGCGAGCGGGGGGGGGAGGAGGGGAAGGGGAAGAGGATCGGAGCAGGACTGAGAAGATAGCTGATTGGGATTTGAGAGGAGGGGAAATCGAGAGCGTGTTCGTGAAAACGGACGGAGAAGGGGATAAGAGCTGATCGGTATAGTGAGAAGTTGTGGGATATGTAACCGGGAGCGGAGCGGGATGGGGGCGGGAGGCGGAGCGAGCAGCAAGGAAGCGAGAGTGGGGAGCGAGGAGCGGGAGGGGTGGGAGCGAGCCGTAGCGTGGCGAGGGGGAGGGGAGCAGGGCGTGAGAAGAGGTGATTGGGGAGTGTGAGAGGAGGAGGAGGGGAGCGGGAGAGGCTATACGAGCAGGTTCGTCCTAGGAGAAGTTGAGGGAGATGGGACGCGGGAGCGGGGCGGGGGGAGGCGAAAGGCAGGATGGGCTCAGGCGGCGATGGGGCGCTGCGGGCCGAGAGAGGGGCGGGGCTGGTTGGGACGGGGGCGGGACGCGGGGGCGGGAGCATTCTTCGCCTTGGGGATCGGGGCAGACGGAGCGGCGCGGCGCGGCGCCGGCGTCTTGAACGAATGCAGGGCTCTGCCGGGGAGCGGGCGGTGCTCGAGGACGCTATCTCACGGGGTTATTGAGGAACCCAATTACGCCCCCACGGCCCTCGACCCCTCCACCCCTCGACCCTCGCCCCCGCAACCCAGCGACTCGGCGCCTGTGCAGCGGTTGGCAGCACTGCCTGCCACTGACAGCAGGTACGACTTCTACTTTTTTGGAGTAATTGGCGTCACTGTGGAAATTGATCTTGGAATGAAGTTTCTGGCGCGATATGTAGTGGTTTTCCAAGCTTGGCTTTCATGTCGAAAGCAGGTCTAAAAGTTGCACGCCTTCTCAGAGATGAGGTTCTTTATCTTCTACCATACAAATCTTTCATGGCAAATGCATTGTGTGAAATTACATTGGAAGCGTTCGAACTCTGACACATTTTGGTGACAATATTATTATAAACCTTTAATTTTTGACTTAAGATAACTTGTAATTTTCTTTCTATTGTGATGTAAATTTTTGCAATATTTTCGGTTTTCCTGTAATGAGATATGTGTAATCTGTGTGGCATTGGAGGTCCAACAAAGTAAGAATGTTTTACTTGGCTTAGGGGTAACGTATATTGTAATAGCAATTTGGCTGTAATAGCAATTTGTTACAAGGATATAAAGTATTATATGCGATTGAGATGTTTTTAGATGAAACCACGACTGTAGAAGGCAAGACTGGAAAGGAAAGAAAGCGTGAAGCTTTCAAAATCTAAGCAGAGAAATCCTATGAAACTTAAGAACAAATAACACCTCATAAAAAACATGAAAGTTGTATGTACTACTAACATTTTGTTTGTAAAAAATTCAAATAATCTTTATGTAGTTAGTGAGGGTATGTGAATAAAATGTAATGTTGATGTAGTTATTGAGAATGAATTGTTAGCATTCAATTAGATTCGGTAAGTTATACCTTCAGATTTCGTACGGAAAAAGATGAGAATTCATATCGGTTCAGTGTACTGTAAAATTCCACTTTTGGACCTTCATTGCAGTTCGTAAACGAAATCGAAATACGACATAATATTAAATAATAGTATTAATATTAGTAGTAAAAGTGGCTTTCTTGCGGATACCAAACTAGGTCGCTAAAACCAGTGGCGCAATTCTACAACCAAAAAAAAAAAATCACTTTCACTACGCGTGTCGTACATTACTTTTTAGACTGCCTTACCTTTTACTTTCTTTCTTGTTTTAATTAAAATGAAAAAGTCACGTAAATGAGTACTATTTTTCATTGAGATCAGTAGTATCTGATGTAGCCAGGCGAAAGTATTTTGTTCGAACATTGTCTCATTTTTAGCATTAGTGCTAAAAATGAACTTTTAAAAATTTCTGTATGCCCTAAAAGTAATCGCGTTTACTAGCTATTTAAAAAATAAAATCATTCCTATTTAGTCTCTCGGTGATTTCAAAATTTTAAAAATTGACTAAAGGGAAAGTAAAGAGAACTGTTAGGGAGTTGTTCTTTTAACTTGTTTCAATGTTGTTTTCCAGTGATTACTTTCTCAACTTCATGATTACTTGTAGTATTTGTTGGTAATTACAGCAATTGATTGACCATTCGTTGCAAAACAGTAAATTGTATTTAGAACATCTTTTTTTTTTTTTTGCTAAGGAAGTCGAAATAAAAAAGGAACACAGAAGTAGTTTGTGGTAGATCACGCGCACACTTATATATCAAAGGTTAATTATTACTTAATGATTTTGTTATTTAAATAAAAATTGATTTCACAAATTTAATTTCATTGCAATTGGCTTGTATTTCTAGTTTGACTAAACGGACTTGGCCAATGAGTGCTTCGAAACCTATGGTATTGGTTACACTGGGTAATATAAAACTTGATAAACTTGGTACTAGGCTATTATCTTGACACAAGATCTTCTTAGAGAAAGGCAATCATGTTTAAATTATTTTTTCGATCACCGTAAATATTTCTAATCAACCTGAAAAACTGTAATGTAGTTTTTTTTTTATTTTATGAACAAAAGTTGTTGTATTTATACTACCGAGAAATCATTCGCACTATTATTTTTGACATGCTATATTATTCTTGGAGAAACATTTAAAATTCCCTTACCTGTTTTGCAAAATCAGCTGAATAAATTCATGTGCTCACTTCTTGTCATTCTCACAGACGTAGTGATGTTTCTCAAACTGTATATGGTCTCTCGATTTGTTTACCCGAAACGTACACAATTTTGTTACTTCCTTCGAACACAACCGCACCTTCACTCAGCAATCGAACACTTCGTCTGCCAGAACGACGCAGCCTCTCCTCTGTTTGTGCACCTGAGGTGCGTCTCTGTTGCTTCGTGACGTCCATGCAAACTCAGATCGATCAGAAACTCCTCAAGAAGAAAAAGAACTAGAAGAAGAAGAAGAAAAATAGTAAGTCCGTTAAAAAAGAAAAAGAGGAGGATAATAAAATAAAAAAGAAAGAAAAGAAGAAATAGTAAAGAGATGCAGAAGATGTAAAAGAAGAAAAAATGACCGAATCAAGAGGATATTGATTGATTAGTGATTCCGGGCGCTACAACTGCTAATTTCATTAATCCCATAAGTGTGGTGCATGTTCCCTTGCGATGTGGCGGTGATATTCCCCGCTGGATGGTGAGATCCGGCATTGAGCTTCCTGTCAGCAGGGAGGGTTTCCCCCAACCAGGTATCTCCCACAATCGGGGCACTGCTCTAAGCTTCCCACCGGTCTGGCGTCACGTGTGGTAATGTAGTATATGTTAGATAAGTGTGTGTAAGTAATAAGTGTGGTTGGGACAAGGGAGAGGGAAGAAAGATCGGCCCCGTTCGTGGCCCGATTAAGCCGGGTACAGCTCCGGCATTTGCCTGGTGTTGACCAGAGAAATCACAGGAAACTATAGATCACAGCAGCCGGCCGCTAGAATTATCCTTCAGACAGCTAATTAATTCGACTAAGCTCTTTAGCCAGTGTCGAAAGCCCTACCACCGTCTGGTCTCGAACCTAGGACCTCCGGGCCAGCAACACTGGAGAGAAATAGTAAGAGCGAGAAAGTATAAAGGAGAGAAAGAGAATAAGGCGTAAAGGAGAAGGTGAAGAAAAGAATAGTGTCGGAGGAGGTGAAGCTGCAGAACGTAAAATAGATAGACGAGAGGTTGTAACTGTCAGTAAGCATAGAATGAGCTAGAGACAATGTATCTGAATTATTGATTAAACTGTTGTTACTGTTAAAGGATTAGATTGTTAATAATAGTAGTTTATGCAATTAGTTTATAATGTTAAGCTTTATTGCATGAGTGCATGTTTAGAACACGAGCGAATTCAGAAGCGTGTTTTCAAATTTGTACCAATGGAATAAAGCAACATTATAAACAAGTTGCATACTATATTTTTTGTATAAAAGCTATATACATTTATAAGAGTATCAAACTTAATTTTGCGAAACAACTTCCCTGTGACGACTCGGGTATTTGACATCGTGCGAGTAAACGGTGCTCGGCTGTTCCGTTTAGCTCTACCTCCCCCGATTCTCTGGCTATGATTGGCTAAACGTGTGATGTCGCAATCATTCGTGACATAAAATATAATACGTCATCATTTGTGCCGTAAAATGTCCGATTATGAACGAATTCATGCAACAGAAACGGTTATTTTATAAAATACAACAATGCTTGATATTGGCGTCGAATCCCACAAACATATCTTTACCAAGACTATAAATAATCACGTAATCACTTGATCAGGTTTGATTTAGGAACAGCATACTTACGCGATTAATTTTTTACTTTTATCGATAAATAATACGCTCTTTATAATTTACTTTTAATGAGATAAAAACTACCCTGAAGGTGAGAAAAACAAACATTCTTCTAAAATCCGTGTGCTCGATTGCCTATATTTTCCCTCGCACTGATGGACAATGTTCGAGGGGAGTGCGGGGGTAGCATGGGAGCATTGCAATGCCAGCGGCGAGAGACACGCGCGAGGGACTTGGATGTGTAAGTACGCTATCAAGGAGACACAAACAAGAAATGACTTGATTGGGAAGCATTGTAACAATTACCAATAGAAAATAAGAAAGGAGAGATGAAAACTAAAAACATAATTTTTATTTATATTCAAGAGATTGTTATTTAATTATTATAATATCGGAAGAAAAGATTTGAAAAAAATTCTACAACTGATAAGTCAGTCTATCAATTGCTGACAATGATAGCAAAAATAATAATAATAATTATAATAATAATATTTGTAATATTAGTAGTAATAATGATAATGAAAAAAGGGAGTTTAATTTTATTATTATTTCTGTTGTTATTATTATTATTATTATTATTATTATTATTATTATTATTATTATTAAGAAGAAGAAGAAGAAGCAAAAGAAAAAGAAGAAGAAAATAGGAAGAAAAGGGGAAGATAGTCCTTTTCATAAGCAGTGTAAAAAAGTTTTTGCTCTGTCTCGTCCAACAAATCGCATATCGCGAATTAGATTTGGCTTTCCTCTTCCCGTTTTCCTTCGCGGCCCATCGAATCTCTCGTAATGTCTTCATTTGCTCAAACCATGCACCGCGAATTTGGAGGGCAGCGGCTGCGCAGGAGGCGCGGGGGCGGCGCGGGCGCATTCCGATGCCGGCGGCGACGGCGAGGCGCGAGCGGCGTGGGTGAGCAGCCACTTCCGCCCGAGGCGGACTCTCCGCGCCAGGCATGGTGCACGCAAGGGGAAATTCGCCCAGTTTGGCAAGGTCAGCCCGGGGGGGGGAGAGGGATGGTGGACGGCACAGGGAATCGCCGAGGTGGGGGGGAGTTTCAGCGTGGCGGGGCGGCATGGGTGCAATCGGGGGTCAGCGCGCGTTAGAAGGCAAGGGACGCGACACAAAGGAGCATGGATTGATTGTTAGGTGATTCGAGCGCCTTTAACTACAGGGTCTTGTAGTTCCGTAAGTGGGTGGTGCATGTTTTTTGCTCGTGAGGTCGGTGGCTGGATGGCACGATCCGTCGGCTAGGATTTTTCCCCAAGCAAGTATCTCTCACCAGCGTGGCACCGCTCCAGCTGCGGACAAACTGTTACATTCCCGCCCGCTCTCCCGGGCGTGTGAGGCAGTGTAGTTGCATGCTAGCGCTAAGTGGCGTGGTAAGGATGAGGGTTAGGGACAAGGAATGGGAAGGAATGATCGCGGGCGGTACTTGGCCCATTTGTTAGGATACTTACTCCGGTGTTGAGCAGAGCAGCCGGAGCTAGAATTCTCCTCCAGACAGCGAAGAACTCAACCTAGCTTTCTGGCCTGTGTCAAAAATCCTTGAACCCAAAGGACCTGGCACCTCCTGGGTCAGAGCAGTACAGTGACATCAAATTGATGCTCTGAGCACCTGTTCTCGGTGGCACGAGAGAGACGCGGGGGGCAAGAAGTCGCGTGGGCGACGGCGGAGCATCGTGAGGCGAGCCAGGAATCGAGCGGGCCAGGGAGGGTGATAGGGCTGAAGCAACAAGTGAGTTGGCGCGGGGCGGCGCGGGCGGCGCGCGGGCGGCGCGGCGGGCGGCGCGGGGCGGCGCGGGGCGCGCTGGGCGGCGGCGGCGGCCGGCCGGGGCGGCGCGGGGGCGGCGCGGGGCGGCGCGGGGGCGGCGCGGGGGGCGGCGCGGGGGGCGGCGCGGGTGCAGCGCCTGCGAGGCAACGTATAGGCGAGCAGGGGGACCCGGAGGGCGTGGCACCAGCTCCTGAGGAGCGGGCAGAGGGACGGGGGCGGGCGGCGCCGGCTGGTGGCGCCTTGCCAGCCGAGGGGCGGCGCGCTGGGCCCCCGCGGCACCTGGCGCG
>BOPP01000048.1:7226814-7262757 GCA_017312745.1 Gryllus bimaculatus
CCTCCCCCTTCCCACACAACCCCCCCGTGCCGGCCCCTGCGCCGCCATCGCGCCGGCTGACAAATCGCACATTGATGAGGCGCGCAACACGCTGCCCTGCATGCGCAATGACCGCACGACTCCCACGTGCCCGGAGCGGCCAACGAGACTGCCAATCATTTCTCGTGGACACATCCTCAAAATTTGTGCTTGTTCATAGTTGTTCAGATATTCCTGATATTTTTGAATGATGGGTTAAAATATAGTAATGAATATGCTACCTGTAAATCTAGAAGTGTGGATAAAAAAAATTCAGAATTATTGGGTGAAGAAATTGACACCATTACATTCCCATCTAAAATGACTAGTAATAGAATTTTATAAAATCCACAGAACCCCTCGCATTTAATTACATGCGGGTTTACCTGTCTGCACAGTATGGGGTATGCAGCACTTTCGCAAAGAATTATTAACGTATCTGCCAGTAATTCAGAAAGGTATAAATGTACCAATACCTGTCAAAATACGCAGACTTCTGCAAAAGAACCATCAATTGCCAATATATGATATCACACGACAATAAGGAAATCGTGCTACTCCACAAACTCATCATAAATGGCCTAATGAAACGAGAATATAATTCGAGGATTGAGTACCAGAAGGCCTTAAACAGTTAACCTCATGATTGGGTACTGAAGGCCCTGAAGAACTATTTATTTCATATTATATTTGAGTTTTATAAAGTCACTAATTATCAGAGAGTGCCAAGTTACTTATGCGCCGCAAACAACAAGTCGTAGAAACAATTACTATTGAAATTAATAGAGATAGTTTTCCTGGAGATTCAAAATTAGCTCAGTTTTTTGCATTTGTTTTATTCCTCTTTCTAGAAAATTATTGCAAGTTCACTTCGATTACTAGCTCCATGGTGATGAATGACTAGAAACACATTAGATTTACACAAATACTCACTCTCACATGCATATTGTACTCAGTTCAAACACACTAACAAATTATATTAGATAAAGGAATGATAAAAAAAGATAAAATACGTTTCTGAAACTTACTTTGCGACAGCACGTGGGCAGTGATTGGCACATCAATGAATTTTACATGACAATGATGTACGCTACTTCTCATGCAGATGCAGCGTGATGAATGCGTTGTAAACATGTGGACCTCTCGGCATAAAGATACAGAAGACGTGAAAGAGTGAAGAAAATCCTGCTTGTTCGTAAGGCCAATATCAGTTCTCAAAAAGTTTCAAAATGTCATAAGAACTAAGAGCAGAATGAATACTCTGGCAACGTTTATTTGATGCAAAACTTGCTGATTTTACTACATTCAATCTATTTCTCTTTTCTCAAAAAAATGTTTTTGAAGTGAACTGCTCTGTGAACTTGAAATGTGACCTTCTTCCGTGTTATCGGGGGATATATTATATTAATGTATGCGAGTGACATATGATTGATTGAATTTGTAATGTCATTAGTACGATCAAATTTCGGGAGCCTACAAAAAGTTGCCCAATAAATAATGGAACGTTATGTATTTTAATGTACTCGTAATGACAGTAATTACTATACTCAACTCTACTTTACAACATTCTTACATTGGAACATTAAAATGTGAGTTAGGTATGTCTAATTTGATATCTCCGAAATAAAATTACTGGGATTCTCGAAAACAACTTCTTAGTTTATTTTACTTCAACATTTTAGTTACCTTAGTTTGAATTCGCGTACTGTCAAACATAACAGTGAAGAGAATAGTTCTTAGTGATAGTGGACAACTAGAGAACTAGAAATGAGACTTATTGCTAGTATTTATTGCTTGCTGTGCGAGTAGCTTGCAAAAGTTAATTTTACAAGACGTGAGGAAATGAAAATTAAACGTATGAAGAGATGAATGGGGGATAAAAGAATGTAATCGCACTCATCAAAAGTAACTTTGGTCTTCTCATATGTTTCATTTATAGTTTTAGAATGATACTCAGTTAGATGTAATAACAATATGAAGAAGAACGAGTATGCATAATTGCCATTCTTGGTGAACGAGGTGAACATTCTTGGTGAACCTACGAGGTGAGAAAAATCATTAGTTTTAAACATCACAAGTAAATTAGACTATATTTCATATAATAGCCCGTAATACTTGCACGAAAGGAAACTTTCGAGGACTACGCTCATAACAAATGGCAGCAATAACATTACACGTGAAAGAATTTCCTTGTATTAACAAATTTAATAAATCAGTCACATGGCCCGCAACATTTACATAACGAGTAGCGGCCCAATCGATTGGAATCGCGAATTCGCATCGAGGAGTCGGCCGGCTCTATAGCTCCATCCACCTGCTCCACACGCCGAGCACGAATGGGGGACTGGCGCGTAAATTTGATCGTCCGACGCAAGATCCGCGAAGCCATTAAACACGTGAGTACTGGTCGCTGGGCGGAGGGGAACCAAGAATTAAGCACTTCCCGGCTCCACCTCCCCGCCATGGCTTCTCGCCACACCTCACCTCATCTCATCTCACGCTTTGCATTCCGCCACGCCCATTTTGCCTACACCACACGCCAACCCCCCAACCCCCCCACGGCACCACCGTACACTCCCGACACACCCGCCAACCGCCAACCCCGCCGCCCACACCCCGCCGCCACACCCCCCAGCCGCCGCACCTCCGCTCTCCACACCCGCCCGCCACCCCCGCCGCCACAACCCCGCCGCCACAACCGCCGCCACCTACCCCGCCGCCACACCCCGCCGCCACCACCCCGCCCCACACCCCGCCGCCACACCCCGCCCGCCACACCCGCCGCACACCCGCGCCACACCCCGCCGACCACACCCCGCCGCCAACCCCGCCGCCACCACCCCGCCGCCCAACAACCCCGCCGCCACACCCGCCCCACACCCCGCCGCCACCACCCCGCCGCCACACCCCGCCTCTACACCCGCCGCCACACCCCGCCGCCACACCCGCCGCCAAACCCGCCGCCACACCTCGCCGCCACACCCCGCCGCACACCCCGCCGCACACCCGCCGCCACACCGCCGCCACACCGCCGCCACACCCCCCGCAACCCGCCACCACACCCGCGCACACCGCGGCACACCCCACCACACCCGCCCCACCCCCGCCGCCCACCCGGCCGCCACACCCGCCGCCACACCTGCACACGCCTACCCATCACGCTACCCCACGCCTATTCGGCCCACCCTACGACTGGTGGCGGAGGCTGACCTGCGAAGGAAATGTCCAACAGGCACGGTATGGATTTTCCGCACTACGCTCCGGCTCCCGCACACTCCAAAATGTATAGTGTTCGCCTCCTCACCATGCTTTCCGCCACCCTTTCTACGCATGCGTTCCGACGCATCCTCCTCCTCATTTATTCGTCTTGTTACTTGGCACGCCCTCCACCACACTCTCAACGCCAGGCGAATGCCGGAGCAATACATAACAACGGGCCTACAGACCTGCTCTGATCATATCCTTCCTCTTCTTGTCATATGTCCGTCACCCCTCTTTACACACCTATAATACCATTCACGACACCAACCATATGTCAGGAGACGCCGGGAGCTTAGAGCTGTCCGACTACGGCAGTGCCCCGCTCCGTGGAGATACCTTGTTAGGGAAACTCCGGCGAGGCGGCGCGTCGGATGACACCATCCAGTGGGGCAAGATCACCGCCACCTCAGAGGAAAACAAGTATACACTTCCTGGACTCAAGACCTTAGCAGTTGACGCACACGCAACATACTCAATCATCCATCCATCCACCCACACCTGCACCTTGCCACGGCCGTGTCTCCCAGCTTGCTCCTTACGAAGTGTCCAGTCCGAATGCGCGGGCGTGGCCCGCGCGGAATACGATCTATCGTTGTCTCGATTCAGAGGCTCGGAACGCGTCCCGGCGATTTTTATGGCGCGCCTAAGCGCTAAGCGACTCCGTTAAGCCGCACGGGCGACACAGAGGCCCCGCGCCGGGTAAACGCCCGCGTTAATCCCAATTGAATGGCGACGGGGACGGCGTGACGCCAGATTCGCTACGCTCAGAGTGCGCGCGAGTAAGCGGCTGGCACATGAATGGAGGTTGCAGAGCAATTGTAGGCATATTGGGACTTATTGGTACGCTCGACAGTCTCCGTGATAGAATAAGGGGGAACGTCACCAATAAAAGTAATAATAATTAATATATAAAGGGAATGGATAAGGTGCAGATCAATATAAATCAATCATGTATGTGTCTTAAACGGGAAAGAATGAAGTAGTTCGAATAGCTGCTGAGGATTATAATAATACTAATAATAAAATAAAAATAATAATAATATAATAATATAATGTCTTTATTAATGGCGAGGCTCAGGCCATAGGACTCACTTCCGCCTAACACTGAATTTACATACATTTAGAATAGTAACATTTTAAGAGGGGGAGGACAAGCTGTACATTTACGTCTGGGAGAACAAACCTAGGGACCATCCCGGCATACGCCTTAAGCGATTGAGTAACCCAGAAAACCTCGATCAGGATGGCGGCTTAGGACCGAACATTCATAGAACTGAGTATGTTATAGTGTAGTGAAAGGGAAGTTTCGTGAAAGAGAAAAGAAAGACGTACAGGGGAAGGGGTCAAAAAGTATAATGATAAAGTTTGTGAGGGAGAGGGAAGAAAAAAAGCGAAGAAAAGGACGAAGAAGAAGTAGGCGAAAAAGTGAATTATTTGAGGAACGTTACAGAAAGCTACGTTTAGTTTTAGAGTAGCACTTTACAAAAATATACAATAATTTTTTACACCAGAGAAGCAAATACACTATAAGCTAATAACAACAGTAATTTTAAAACACAATAATGGCAGTATTAAGGAACAATACAAAGAGTGCGGTATCTTACATCAATTTTGTTTATGCCAATATATTGTAGTGAATATCCTGATGATGTACAAAGATAGCTAAAGTATATTTTATCTGGACGTCACTAATACTTTTTGTATATTTTAATAACAATTCATTTAGGGTACACAGAAAGTAATGATGCTCATAATTTAGATGTGAGAGGGAATGAAAGATGAGGATTAGAGCAATGAGGTATGGGGGTAGAATATTGAGAATAAAAGAGGGGGAAATAGAAGGTTTCTAACGGGCGGTGACGGGCGCTTGGAGTGGGAGAAGTCTGGAGATTGAAGAAGACGTTGAGCCGTTCTATATGCCGTTATTCCTTACCATGTGGTTAATTCAGCTTTGAATTTTAGGCGTTGAGGTGTGCAGGATTAGGCGTCTGAGAACACGACAATATGATAAAGCGGTTCTCAAAATTTCCAAGATGATAATATGCCGCGTTTGCCAGGAACAGGTAGAAACCATTTAATTATATCAACTCTGCTTGTCCAATTCTAGCAACTACTTGAAAACGACGGACAGGGTGTAGTACCTCCGCAGACATCCTTAACCGCCATCGAAGATCCAAACACACTCCAGGCGGTACGAACACTCCCAAAACATGTGACATCTGTTGGACTCGTGTTCGATACGGTTCGACAAATAAATTCAATTGACCGCACGATATCGGTAAACAATTGGATATTGTTATCCGGAATTTTAAGAAAAATGGGGGGGGGTTAAGCCATAATACTAAAGAAAAAGCGAATGAAAATAGAAATAGGACACGTAAAAATTATTTTTATACAGTAAAACATAGAAATGTAGTTGAGCTCAACTTACACCCCACTTTTTCTTTCTCCCGTTGTCAAATATATTTTCCAAAAAAATTGTAAATTAATTGTAACCTTTATCATAATCTTGTTGTCTAATTCACGTTTTATGTTTTTTGTTTTTTGTGTTTTTCTTCTTGTATCAGACAACTGATGATGGATGGCTAAGCATCGAAAGCTGCTTTTGAATTAAAAAACATTGTTGGCAATGACAACATCTTTAATTTTTTTAAAAAATGCAAAGATATCTTACACAAACTATATTAATTTGTTTTGTAGATTTTAAATATGTCTGTGTTACCCATGCTCTGATATTGTATCTTTGTGGTATCCATGTGAAACCAAAAACTTTGAGAATAAAACCAAATAATAATAATAATAATAATAATAATAATAATAATAATAATAATAATAATAATAATAAATTGGCGCCGGCCCCATGTCGACAGCCGTTTCTGCCGAGGAGACTGTAGATTCGAGTCCTTCCGTCATGGGCATGGTCGTATTTGTGATTGTCCTTTTACCCCTCATCATCATCATCATCATTATCATCATCATCCAACCACCTCATAATTCATAATACAAGGCGTGACAACCTTGCCTTACCAAGGGATACAACCGAAAAGGTAACGGGTGTAAAAAGGATCTTCAAATATTGGCAACTATGTACACTATCCTTATATCCCATCATCCAAGGAAAGATTACAGTTGTGGGAGTCCAAACCTCTCCATGGTAGATTTTCCCATACTCCTGAAAGGGCCTACTAGGCTTCAGTGCGGTGGTTCAGACATAGGGATCTTTTATGGAGAGAATGAGGATTTCATTCAAGCAATTCAACAGCAAGTTATTTCAACTAATAACCACAAAATTTTTATTGAAACACTATGTAAATGGCGAATGTAGAGTAGAATATGTCTTCTATCACATCAGACACAATAGATCACCTCAATACGGGGTGCACAAATCTCGCCCACGGAGTATCTACACGGCGGCAAGGTGAAACTGATCCGGACGAGAGTCGTGTCGAGACTTTGCGATTGAATGAGGCGGAGAGGTAGGGTAGATGGAAGAGGGGGAGGGGCGAAGGGATGGAGTGAAGACGCGGTCGGAAGGGCGAGGAAGAGGGGCAGAAAGCAAGGTAGGTGTGTGATCCGCGCGGCCGTTGCGTGGGCACGGGCCGCGTGTGGGTGTACGCTCGTCTTTTTTTTCCTCGCACTCCGCGAGTTTTGCGGAAATCGGGCGCTCGTGCGCGGGCGCGGATGTAAAAGCGTTAATGCGCCAACTAAAAAGCCCGCGGACGGCAGTTGCGGCCTGCTCGCTCTCTCGGCTTTGCGCGCCCGCTTCTGTTTCGGAGCAGTCTGGCTCTGCGACGGTCTGTCGGGGCAAACGTGTAGGAGAACCTCAAAGAGAAGTATTGTGGCAACTAGCCTACTTGTGCGAGCGCTCTCACATAAGGAATCGCATCATCTCCATTCCCTCACGTGTGTATGAAGGGGAAAATGTGTTGCAAAAACGTATTCAACAGAACTGGATATACTACACGTCTCTGAATACGAGATATTGCACGCCCTACCGTTACTACAACCAACTTTCATCCCCTCTATCTTGCGTAGCTAAATCATTTAATAGTCTTCTTAACTCGCACATTTCATATACCATTAATACCCTGTAAATTAATAATGAAATGATATTTTTCCTCGCAACATGTTACTTCGACTTCACTGCATTTAGGAAAAATGTTTGTGTATCTTACAGGATTTTGTGATGAATCGTTTAGCCACATGAATGTATATATGCACCTGATTCCTTAGTAGGGGGAAGGGATAATACACTGGCTCCCAATAAGGATGTTTGGTTTTTGGTCAGTAGAAAATCTTCAGTGTGGCGCGTGAAAGAATCCCGACATACGCGCGGCAAAATCTTTCCTACCCTAATCAGAATCCGTATTCGCTTTCCCACGGAACATCGCAAGGCAACGAATAGGTAAATATAGTTGAGTCCGCTGTTGTATCCTTGCTTGGCAACATATATAGGAGTCCAATTTAGGTGGTAAATCTGGGATCAAATGAGTCAATTACAAATTTCTACCTTTTTAACGTCAAAGACAGTTTAAACGTGTACGTAACGTAAACAGATAAAAAATATATGGGAAGATGTTTATTCTCTGCACGTTTTCTTAAATTTGGGATCCCCAGCCTAACCCATATTCAAGTTGACTGAATGCAGATAGAAATACGTTCGGGGCAAAAAGAAACCTTTTGGGGAGAAGACCAATGAAGTTTGATACAACAACAAATGGTTTCTGCCGTAAAGGCCTTCGCGGTTTAGCAAGCTCGCTTTGCATGACACGACACCGGAATCGATTCCCAGTCAGGCAAGACTGGCTGGCTGACTGACTGGCTGACTGGCTGACTGACTGGCTGACTGGCTGACTGGCTGACTGGCTGACTGGCTGACTGGCTGACCTACCCTAAGTAGCTGGCAACAGATAGAGTACATTTATCCCGTTTGAAGACCTATTTTCCTTTTCGTCAGTCAAGTGAAAATGTTTGGGATGTGCATGTTGTACGAGTGCTCCATCGATTTTCAGTGAATCTCTGCCGGAGCACGCGACCCACTTCCTCTCCCGGCACGTGCCCGTGAATCAGAACCGGACACGAGGCCTGCACGGCGGCGCACGGTGGCGCGCGGCCTGCTGTAATGCGCGCGCCCGTTTACGTAAGCTCGGTGGCCGGGCGGCGGCGCGAGGTCGACTTTCCGATGGCCTGGGTGGGCGTGGCGGGAATTCGAGCCCCTGCAGACGGCCTTACAGTCAATCACCACGCTAATCGTTTCGATGAAAACCGTTTGTCACTCCGCCAGCTTCTTGCTGGCGTTGAAGCCTTCTTGTTCCGTCCTGCCGTTGCACTATGGGCGGGATTGGGAGTAAAGAGGACAAAAATAGTATTTTGTTTCAGCCGGCCATGTCAGCTAGGTCGAATTTAGTCGCTGCGTTGAGGACAATTCTAGCCTCTCATCGGTAGTTTTACGTGGTTTCAACACCTGGCGAATGCCGGAGCAGTACCCTAACAAACGGGCCACGTACCACGCGCGATCTTTCCTACCTCTTTCTTGTTCTATCCTCTCGCTCAACACAAACACACACACACACACACACACACACACACACACTAACACTACACAGCACAAATCAATGAGTTCAGCTAGCCACAGTAATTCGCGTATTAGCGGGGGGGATTAAAGTGGAATAATCATAGTTGTAATGTACACGTATGATAGCGGCGGGCCTAAGCGTTAATTTGAGAAGCCAATTATTATGATATTCTATTAACAGTTTTGGAAAAAATTCGTCACACCAATTTCTCTTTTTGGAGAAATCGTCTACTTAAAATATATACAATTTGTGTATCATTCATTTCTTGCAAACTGTTAACGTAATGGAACTTTCTTTGCAACGATATTTGACTTTAATGATGTGACATTTTGTAATAGACACATTTCTTTCGTGCTTTTGTGATAAATGAATAGATCGACCACATACAAATTTATCATAATAAGTATTGAGATTTAAAGAGAGAAAAATATAATTTTGAAACATTAACATTTCTGAGAAATGTGGATCCCAAAAAATTATACATTTCTGACAGTTCTTCTACCTAATCCTTTCGCATATTTACTTATATTCACTATCACAATGAACAGAGATAATGGAGAAGTTTCGGGAAGGGACCTTTTTATTTATCTGCATTTGAAAAGAATAAATTGGAGAGTTTTGCAAATACAATGACTTTTGCCCTCATCTTGTGGCCTTCAAACCACCGTGTGTAGTCGCCGTCTGGGACCTTTCAGCGAGTGTGTTTTACGTTGTTACGATGCGGGAGGCTCTCTGGTTCTCGATGACGTTGTCATGTCATAACATCAGACACAACATTGCTGCCGGCAGTGAGTCAGCGATTTGAGTTGGTGTTGGAGTTTTGGTTAGAGGGTGATTGGTATACAACACATTTTGTTTGGGCTTCTGAGAGACGAAGGCAGTATATCTTAAACGCTGATCGCTTGTTGAACAGGTGCTGTCATTTAGAAGTCAGAGGTGTACGGTGTGCCATCAATAATACAGTCGTCAGCCTCAGGAGATTATAAAAGTTACTTTGTATTAAATAATTTTAAACAGTTTCAATAACAAAACTATTTCTCGACACTTATGCATGAAAACTAGACTGCGATTTATTCATAGTGTCGTTTGACAGGTCATCAGCTACTACTATATCATCCAATCGGGAGCGTAATGTCCAGCCAATCGGGAATCATAGTGACGTCGCTTAGTGGTTTTCAAGCTGCGAAATGGATGCCACCGCTGATTTACGTCAACAGACCCTATGTTTAAATCGAAGTATAGTACTCGTCTTCATTGTTAATTGATTGGAAATAGTTACCTTGCTGTATGCGTACGGCAAAATAGTCTTTGTCTTACGCATACCGCAAAGAATTCATTGTCACTTAAAAAAGCTGGAAAGTGGAGTTAAACAAAACACTCGGGGATTTGATTTAACATGGTTGCGATACGCATATTGAGAATGATCGCAGGAGTATATGCCTGTGAGTTCTTATTAAAAATAATCTTCGGAACTCCTACGAAATTGGCTTTGGCATACTCGTTTTAAAATGCCACATTTCATTCGTATTTGGAAGATTCAGTACCAGTTACGTAAATAACTTTGTGCGGCTTTCAAAACTTATCTCAACAAATTGTCAGATGAGGTTTTGTTAAATATAATTTATTAGTACTAATGCATAGAAAATAGAACATCCGTTTACAATTAACTGATTGGAAAGTGTTTCTTTGTAGCACGCATACGCCAAGGTAGCATTTTGGAGGACTAGTACTGCAAAGTAATTAAAACAAAAATTAGTGGTGCTACAAAATGGTAGACATTCTCGAACTAGTTAGTTTCCTAATTTCTTTGGTCTAGTTTAGTTCTTCGGTCTTGCCATATCCTCTTTCTAGCTGCCATTTATCGCCCTCCAAAGCACATTTTTTTGAAATTTTCTCAAGTGTTTGGTTTTGTATTCGTAGAACCTAAATATTACTTAAAGAACATTATAAAGGAATAAACCCTCGTCCTGTAGGGAGAATGTCATTTATGTTACCGGTCTGTCATTTAAATTAAACATTTTGAAATGCCCTCTGACGTGATAATTATTTTCTGTGTATAATAGAATGATTCCTGCGATAATTTTAGAAACTTCATTTCTACTCACTCTTCTTTTCATTTACAATTTTGTTATGGCTTTTATACCGATAATATGGTTTCACAATGTCAGTAAGCCGATCAAACTTCACTGATAGTGAGCAGGCTCTGCACAGTTATATTTTCAATATATCAAAGTATTTTTAATTAAAATGAATATTTTTGTTCTCAATTCACTTGTTTTTAATATCGCAGCGTTTACCGAGAGACTACATTTATTTTCAATATGTTGAATCTCCAGTGCCGGAGTGATAAAAGCAAAGTCATGATGATCACTCTTTAGCTATGTATTTACTGTCATGAAGTATTTTTATAACTATTAATTTTTATTTCACTTTTAAAATAATTTAAAAAACGTTTAAAAATTACAAAACTATTCGAAACACCACGGGCGGATCTAGAGGCGAATTTTGGGAGGAGAAATGTTTTATTCAAAATGTTTTCGTTGAATGTGTCATATTACAGATTATGTAGAATGACGCAGACTAAACGCAGCTCATGTTGCTATACAATTTGGTTTGTTTTAATATTGATAATAATTTTTTTTGCTTGAAAGTTTCGTAACAAGTTAAAATTATTAGTTACTGAACATTTTTGGGAGGGGAAATTCCCCTCCCCGAGGAACCACGCCTAAAACACTTTCCAGAAATGGTAATTACATATTACGAATTTTATTTTACTTCAATATCATTTAAGATATTAGCATATATTGATAACTTTTTTTAAATTTTATATCACTTTTTTGAAAGGGTCTACACATTCATCAATGTCTACTACCTCAAGAGTGATTTGGTCAGTTCTGCGACATTCTAGTAGTCATAAGTCTACATAATTATGTAACTTGCTCTGTAAGCAAATAGGCATTTGTGGATTTTTTTTCCTTTAAAAAACCTGCATTTTGCTGAACATACTGTCTCTTGTGTTATCTGCTCATTGTCAAGGCTCTTCTCCAAGTAACAGCTTGGAGCGTCGGAATGCGGGCGTCTTCTCCACTCTGCTCTCCGCAGCCACCTGTGGCACCGCTGCGCCGTGGAGCTGACGCTGGGGGGGGGGGCAGTGGGGCTGAGGGAGAAAATGGCGGAAATGAGGGTGGGGCTGGGAAGTGGAGCAGGGATGTGGTGCGGAAAAACTGGGAGTGTTGGGGTGGGGAAGTGAGGTAGAGAACGGGGAAGTACGCGGCATATTGTGAAGGGGAAGCGGCTGGAGGAAACGGGGAAGGGTAATGGAGGGGGTGTAGCGTGGGTGGGGGAGGGGGGAGAAAGGTTGGCTGGGAAGGGGCGTGGGCGGAGGCGGGGCGGAGCACGGGTGGGGCGAGGTCGTGAGCGGGGCGGGCGCTGCCAAGCACACCGCCGCGTCCGGGTCAGGAACCCCGCCGTAGGCGTTCTTCTGTTTGGGGAAGAGGAGCTTGTACAGTGGTCGAAAGACAAATGGCATGGGAACGTTCGTTTCCACACCGAAAGAGACGTCAAAAGAGTGCCAACTACCTTTTCAAGCATTCGCGAGATATTGCTAGTTACAGGTATTTTTTCCGTTAATTCTTTTGAATTGCGAAACAAAGGAGTTAACGTCAATTTAGCTTTATTTTTGTCAAAATAATTGGTAAAATCATTTTGAGGATTAAATTTGCAATTTCTTTTAATTGTAATTATTAAGAGGAGAGACAAACAAACGTAAATAATTGACATTATATATGAATTAATTTACTACTTTACTTTGATATTTATAATATAAATGAATTACTCTCCTCGCTCATACTTTGTGACGGATAGCACAGGTCAGAAAAAAGAGAATTTACTTTAGGTTAATCTACTTTTCTAAATGACGTCAACGTGCCTGCAGCAGGAAAAATGATGTCGAGTATGGAAAATGGGATTTTGAAGCAACAAAAAAAAATGGTTTTGTGAAACGGCGCACGTGAATACTGAAGATTCTTTCTTCTTGTCGCATGTTATCTTCTGTATCGTAAGCAATGACGCGCTGAGTTTGTGAATGAAGACGTAACATCAGGAATGAGAAATTTCGAACTAACATAATTAAATATTTCCTTTTTGCGGCCAAAATTGAAACTGTTTCCTTTGAATTTCTATGAACTCGTACGTTTTTTCTACGGCGGCAAGAAAAAGAAAACACAATTTCATGAAAAAACGTATTGAATCAGATACAGCACATGTTGTATTTCATCATAATTACCACAAAAATTGAGACATGGGGTGAACATTTTTATCCCTGTTCGTAGAAGTATGCTACCTGAGATAAGTACCTGTTTGACAAACAGCTGCAAATCTGCCTCACTGCGTACCATACCCGTAATGCAGACCGGCTTCAACTTTATTGAGGGAGAAAATCGCTAGGGGCGAGATCGGGTCTTGAGGGTGGGCGATCAAACACCTCCTAGCAGAACTGCTCCAGAACATCTGTTGTGAGCCGAGTCGTGTTTGCGACCGACCGTATGACCAGTGACGCAGCCGGCCGACCGGCATGCGACCAGCGAGACCACAGTGTGCCGCTCGCTTCTCGTGGTGCACGATGTGGGAAAATAATGTTGTAATTCCCTCGCTTCTGTCCTTCGCGATCGGCGTTCGGCCCACCGCGATCTGCTAGCGGCGCGGTCCACGTGCGACCTCGCGATGGCCGCGGCGGCGGCGGCGGCAGCGAGCGGAAAAACCAGAGCAGGAGGTATCGGTGATCGCATGCCGCCGAGCCCAGTCCCCCGCAGGGGGCGTGGAATCCCGGACGGCCAACGGACGGCCAACGGCGCGGGCGAGCTGAATTACTGGAAACCCTTAACGGGTTGTTCTAGAGAATGAAAAATCAAGATATGGAGCATTTGTTGGTCACGATGAAGCCGTTTCTATGACATGAAATGTGTAAATTGTTGATTTGAAAATATCAAAGATATATTATACTGGCAAAACGATTGATTAAGTGTTAGCGATTTCAGATGCGTCAATTACTAAGGTCGTTAGTCCCGTAAGTGTAGTACATATTTACTCGGGAGGTGGTCTTCCCTCGCTGTAAGGCGAGATCCGGCGCCCCCTGTCGTCGGCTAGCGAGTTTTCTCCAAACATGTACCTCCCTCCAGTGTGGTACCGCTCCAGCTGGGACAAGCTCTTAAGTTCTCGACTGGACTTCCGGCACGTGCGGTAGTGTAGTGCATGTTAGTGTAAGAGTATGTAAGGGATGAGGATAAGGCGAGGAAATGAAGGAAGGATCGGGTGCGGTCCGTGGCCCGTTTGTTAGGGTACTGCACCGGTATTCGCCTGGAGTTGATTGGAGAAAACTACCGATCAGAGCAGCCGGTGGCTAGAATTCTCCTCCAGACAGCTACTGAATTCGACCTAGCTGTCAAACTAGTGTATAAAATTCTGCTACCGTCGGGACTCGAATCTAGGACCTCCCGGTGAGAGGGACTGCAGTGACTTGCAAAACGAAAAATGTAAAGCTAATAAATAACTGCCTTACGATAGAATATATTGTTTACATTCACACGCTGAAATTTTGTTGCCGCACAACTATGTATGAATGTACCGCGTGTGAAACTATAGACGCCAATGACCTGACAGTACAGACGTAATTATGTAACAGTGACGGCAATAAGCGCGTCACTTTCCTTATTTCTCCAGTCGTCGTTTTGCAGCGGGGAAGGATTTCTCTTTCTTAGCACCAACCTGACTACTTCCCTCTGGCTGTGTCAAAACGTTTCTCACCATAGGGACTGTTATTATCACTATTAATAATAATAATAATAATAATAATAATAATAATAATAATAATAATAATAATAATAATAATAATCGCTAGCAGGAATATGCTTTTTCAAGAACAACATATCGCACATGATTTGTTATATTAACACATGTAGCTTTCAGAGGTCTGAAGGCAGTTTTTAATGTAAAATTAAACGGAATTTAATTTTAATTTAATTCTGTCATGAGTATTTCTGCTGCCGGTTCCTAATCATTGCTGAATATGCCAAAATCTTACTACAGTTAATAATAGTTATTTCAAAAATACGTTATAAAAATAATTATTGAAAAGTACAAAATTCTCCACATTCATTCAAGATAATTAATAATATAAAACGTTGGTTCTTAATATTATATTGCAAACTCGTCCCAGTCATTGAGTGTTAATAGACAAAAATAAAAGTCACGAAATTATTGCTCTTCAAATAGTTACTTAATACTTCGAGTTTAACTACATCAAAAGTATTTGTAGAAGTTTTTGTATTTGTCATAGCTTTTGTTGAAATGTAGTTTATTTGTGGAACCACGAATCTCTGTGCCGGAAAGGCGTAAGGCATCCAATCGAGCAGTCCGGAAGTGGGAATATCCTGGAATAAACAAGTAATTCTTGAAACGATAGATCATCTCGTATTGTCAACTGCCAGGAAACGTATGAAGGTGAAGGGCATAATATCTCAGAGCGGAGGGAGGGTTAAAGTTGATGACCCAGAAAATGAAGCTAGAGTGGTTTCAAAGCCAGAGATGTTCACATAAAATGTGGCGGGGTGGCCCAGTCCTCGCCGTCAACAAATGCAACCGTCCTCGGAAACAGGAAAGACCTCCTCCGTGATTTTACGGGACCGGTAGCTCTCATCTCAACACGCAGTCGTGCATTAATTGTTACTCTTTTTGAAATTTGTGTAAAAAGAACAAAGCTCATAAACTATTGAAATTAACATAAATAGACCCCAACACGTTTCTGTAATTTACTAAATCAATAAACAACAGTCGTAATTTACTCCCTTGGGCCGGTGTCCAATTCCGTATCAATCCATGTACTTTGGAGTTTCCAAAGCGGGTTTGGGGTAGGTTTTCTCGGGGTTCTCCAGTTTTCCCTGCCTCCCTTTCCAATATTGCTCCATATTTTCGTAATCATCTGTACGTCAACGATTTCAAACATTATATTCAGGTGTGGTCATAATGATTATAAGAAGGGATCGTAAAAAATGTCACTTTTCTGTTCACGATTCTACATCTATTAAGGATTACTTTAGTGGGTTTTCTGTATACATTCTTGAGCTTCCTTTTTCTGTTCAATTTTCAGGGTCGTGTAAAGGTAGCGAAATGGGTTTTCAATCTCAGTTTAGAGATTCCCATGGGTACCCTTTTCTCTGAATAATTAAGTAAAGTGTTAATTATAAAATAGTCATTTCATGTAATGTACAAATAACGATGACATTCCAACAGTCGCCAACTAATGGGTTTCTGACCCAGTAATGGCAGCATGCACATCACTTTCTTTCAACGTGCTTTCTCATACTTTCTGTTTCCTTAAAATTTGTCTTTTGAACAAAAAATATACGTTTATACTGAACATAAATCAATGAATACGTCGTAAAAAACTATGATTATATTTTTCCTTGATATATGGTTTTAAACTAGCCCTCGGTGGCTCATTGGTTGGTGTGCTCGCTTTCCACTGCGCAACTCCGAGTTTGATTCCCGGTCAGGGCAAAAATTAATTGAACGTTTTTCTTGCAATATTGTATCTGTTGTTGTGTGAGGATGAAAAAGCTCACTTCTCAGGCTTAGAATACCAGAAATACAGCATAGGGGTGGATATGTGTTAACCTCACGTACCCCTTAATTCATGATCGTAAGGCCCGGACATTGCTGGTAGGTCTTAGCTCGTAAAGAGCTCTTGTGTTAAAGTACATTCATTCGTGCATATGGTTGCAAAAGTTCCCTAGAAATATTCTGGTTCTTATCTCCAGATCTGCGAATATATGATGCATGCAGGCTACTTCTCTTACTGCTTGAGTGGAAGAGCTTGTATGAGTCAATCAATCCGGTAATGACGTAAGGGAGGCACAGACATAACCAGTGTGCAGAAGACAGAGAGGCATATTGTCTTTCTCAACTCAAATGGAAGAAGAAACCAAATAATAATGTTTAAATATCAATTGTATCAATCCATTAGATTAATGCCGAAATCTACATTCGTATTATAAAGAACGAATTAAGCTTAATTTTAGTGTAGTCATCAAGAACCCGTGAAGCACTCTCTGAATTAATCTTCCATCTTCGAAACAATCAGGAAATTTACATGCAGATGGAAACCTTAATATAATTAATGTCGTCATAAAGAATCATCCTCGCAACTTACGAAAACGCCAGTCGGTGGAAAGCTCGTTTCGGAAGGAATGTAAAAAGCCCACGTGCCGAGTAAAGACAACAGCGGCGGAAAGAGATCTGCAGAAATGAGCGTGACGGACTGATCGATGTATCGTTTTCGTTTCGTCCGTCCATTCCGTCCCCAACTTGTGCGCGCGACCCACCAACACCGTTGTCCATCTCGTCCCGGTCAGTCGTGCCGTACCGACCCAGTGGCGCTTAGCTTAATACGAGTAACCTCCGAAATAATCTGAATATTTTTACTTATAAGCCAACTTCACTGACCTTAATTTTTCGGTGTGAAATGTTTCTATGTGTGTTAATGCAACCTTGTGTTTCTTGTGGTTTCCTTGGTCACAAAGTTTGCACTTGTTTTGTTATGGTCTTGCTCCCAGAAATTGGGAAAATACGAAACATAAAGTACTATTTTAATGTAACTTTGCTTAATATGAATTTCAAGAACAAATGTATTTCTTCGAAACGCGCAATCAAATAATTCGGTGCACAGGAAATATTTTTTGTCGTACGCAGTGAAAGAACTGCGTGGTTCGTGGACCGAATGAAGAGTTGAGGTCGTATATTCCTTCAAGAAGTGGCGTTGACAGTCCATTAAACCTCCTTGTGCATCTCGGTCTTAAGTTGATGAAGAAAAGCACTCCCTTCTGTGACTGCGTTATGACGTCGCTCTTCAGTGTTGCTTAAGAATATAGTTCATTAGAATACAAAAAAGTTTTCTTGGCGGACGCCAAACATAGTCTGTACAGACTATTTATGAGTATGGTAGCCCGTATTATACATTTCTAAATTCAACCCACATGACATTTATCAATTTGCCTATGCGTGAAACGGTTTCTTCTCTAGAGAATTAAAGTCCTAGCGAGCATTCTAGGTCTGAAATAAAGAACCGCTTGTATGAGAAAGGAAGGCTTGATAGAGTGGAGAACTTTGTAATGAGAACGAATTAAAGAACTTTAAGGGCAAAGACATGTAAATTTTCGCCACCTTTATTTCCTTTTCGAACATTTCTACATCAGAAGTATGTCTGTAAGAGAGTAAATATCAACAAATCTTTATTCCACAAAGTTGTTCGCTTCAAAACTGAACTTAACTGAAACATCTTTTTTCTATTCTGTGCATCAAATAACACGCCATCGTTCTCAGAAAGCCGCATCACTGTCGGTTGCCAAGGTGTCACGGTCACAACCTTTAGGGGTCGCGCATTATTTACTCCGCTTTACGAGTCTCTGTGTTTGTTCTCCCAATGTAACTAGTTCATCCAGGAATGCGTGGCGGAACTTGTCTCTTTCTCCTCCTCCTCCTCCGCTTCCTACCTCTCCTGCTTCTCCTCATTCTCCTCCACCTCCTCGCCCTTCCTCTCCCTACCCATCTCCCTCCTTCTCCTTCTCGTCCTCCTCCATCTAATTCCTAACCCTCCTCGCCCTCCCTCTTCTCTTCCTCCCCTTCCTTCCCCTCCTCACCTTCTTCTGTATTACTTCGAGTAGCATTTCAAACATCCACGGATTTTGGTCTCGCTTCGGATTTTGGTATTCGCAGAAATGCCGGTCCATTTTCTAGATCAGGGGAATGAGCCACGAATGAACCATGCATCAATCTTCTTTGTGGTTGACGTTTAAGAGTCAAATGGTGACGTCGCCTGTATTGTTTCGTAGTAACGAGCAAGAGCAGCTGTTTTTCCGATATCGTAAACCTAGAGACCCTTACTTCTAGGGTGGCCGAATTAATTTCTTAGAGGGCTCTAAACATGGTACCAAGAACTCACAAGACGTGACTACATTCTGTCTGACTACACTACGTTTTCGAGAAAGTAACTTACTACGTAATACGTACTAAAGACCAAGGAACTATATAATACAAGTAAAATCTACTTTTTCGGAGTCAGTGGCCAACATAACGAGTTTTTCTGTCTCCACTTTTTTCTCCCGCTGCTTTACAATTATTTCTTTATATGACTCCGTATAAGAAAAAGAAAAAAACTTTGATGTCTCTATCCAGTCTCAGTACTCTAAGCACGTGAAGGAAGGGAATAGTGCGAAAAGGGCTAGGCAGAGGGTAGCGATCACGCATGCAACGACATGACGAAGGCGGCCCATCGCAAAAACTGTCCACCGTCGCACAGCTGCCTGGCGGAAAGAAGACGGAAGTACGATGTACAGCAAGGTTGTCCACCTGGCAGTTTGCGGTGCCATTTACTGTGGCCCGTGAAAGGATAGTCGAAAGTGAAAATCTTGCATTGCATTTATTCGGGTGAGAACATTGTGGCCCTAGAGCACGCGTCCTGCCGGGGTCAACACCTCCTTAATGCAATAATTGGTTAAGTTGATTTTTAAGCATTTTTTCTATTCAATTTAGAACTCCAAAACCATCCTATTGTGGTTCACTGCGTCATGCATGGTACAGCTTAATACCACACGTATGCTTCCTCCCTCACTCCCCCGTTTCAGAGTTGTCGAGAAAACTGCCGAGATCAATAATATGAACATGGCAGTTGTAGATCGGAGAGTGAAAATATGGCCCGTAACCGTATTCAAGGACTTAGTTGTTGCCCTCGAGGCCTCGCAAGTTGGACACTTTTGATGTACAGGAAGGAGATCAGACCACCGCTCGTTTTTAGAAATAAAAGTGGAACCAGGATTGGTATTGAAGATTTGTGCACTGTTGTAGGGTCAGTGTTTATCTCTCTTGAGTTTCATTTTTTTAAAAGGATGCTGAACGAGCATGTTAATAAATCAATGGATACAGATTTTCCTAGAGCATGTCGCATGAAATAATACTTTTCAAATTCATTCATTAGCTAATGGAATACGCTCCATAAATTAGTGGCAAAATATATTCAAATATATTCACATGTAGTGTTGTTTTCACTAATGATTGCCGCAAGCTTGCCAATTTTTTTTTCTTTTTTAGAAAGTTAATACGATATTTCGTTGTACCTTCGTTTCTCTATATAGTTGATAAATGAACTGTGTGTCATCGTTCCAAACCAAACAATGCGCGAAATATCAAAGTTAGCGTCGCTGAGTGTCGTAACCTTCGTATGTACTCGTATGGCCTCATAGTGTGATTTGTCCATGTCCGGCTGGTTCTGAATGAATGGGGGTAATCCCAATGTAAGGAGAACGCCCTCACATTCCACGAAATAACTTTCGATCATCTGAAAAAGAACGTCACGATCCGGATACAACGGCAAACACTTACTCCACAGCGTTTCCATACTTCACAGACTCTGAGGCAGGCACTCGCACACCTTTGGTTAAGTGGTTGACTGGTGAAATGCAGACATATAACGGAGCATGTGTTCTCGACTGTGTTAACTTGGTTCATTGGCTGGCGACCTTAACATACCAATCAGATAGTATCAAGTTCGTTATTCTTTTGTAATTAATTCCGCCTTATGTTGTTTGTCGACGCAAGTAGCCTGTGGATTTGTTTGTTGCGAAAGTCCGGTTCGGCCGTTACATCTGAGTACGTATTTGAAAAAATGTGGACTATACAGTTACAATAAGATATGCTGGCTAACGTGCGGTAATGGCAGACCAGAAGTAAATAAGTCCAAAACATAAATTCGTTATGAGGAGTTTTAAGAATGCGTTATGAGGAGAATGGGAACTGTAAATTTCTGGTAAGTTATAGTTTTAAATTCTGGATAGAAGTTGCAACATTTTTATTTTCTTTCGTGTTTTATTTAATGGGTTTCAGAATTAGTGTAGTTGAAGCTTATCGTACATGACAGAAAAATTCAAGTATCATGTCAAAGATATTATAATCAAAAATTACAGTATATTACAGATATCATGTTTCTACGGTTTGAAATTTGAACACTTGTTCGAGGAGGTCCCATTGGAAACATTTATGCAGGTGGCACGCGATCTTCTTTACGTTACTGATCAAGATTGTCGCGATGCTTGATTGATGCCATTATCTAATGCTCTGTGTAGATATTAAGTTAATTTAAATTGGAATGAATGGGTAGACATTTTGTGTTTTTACAAATTATGATTCGCTGTTGTTTCAAAAAACGTTTTTCTAGTTATTAACACGTTTATGTATTCGCATTTTTCAATTTGCTATTGTTGTAATGAGTAACGAAGCTACTCGTTGAAAGTAATCGTGGCAAAAGACGTTTTCCCCGGTGTCAAGAGATTGTCACCGGGACAGATGGCTCAGGGCATCAACTGATGTCACTGCAGTTCCTTTGATCGAGGCTTCCTCGCTTCGACTCCCGACGGTGACAGGATTTTCGACACTAGCTTATCCGCTAGGTAAAATTCAGTCGCTATTTGGAGGAGAAGTTTAACACCCGGCTGCTCTGATCGGCAGTTTTTGGTGGATTCTCCGATCAATACCAGGAGAATGCCAGGGCAGTGCCCTAACAGACGGGCTCCGAACCGCGCGACTTTCTTTCCATTTCCTTGTTCTTTGCACTTGATCTCGTATCTTCCTATCCTCACCCCTTACATTTACATTCACTACACTGCCAAACACGTGGGGAAGCTTAGAGCTTGTCCCGTGGGGCAGTGTCCCATTGATGGGAGATACCTTGTTGAGGGAAACCCCGCTAGCCGACAGTAGAGCGGCGCCGAATCTGCCTATACATCAGGGAAAGACCTCCACCACCTCCCGAGCAAAAGCATGCAATACATTTACGGGACTAACGGCCTTAGTAGTTTATTTGCCCGGAATCATTAACAATCGATCAAGTGTTTGTCACCCGTCGTCGTGTATACAATTCTGTGCCTTATTGAGCGTCTGAGAATGTGTGAAAGTGCATTCACCTTGCATTGCATCTCCTGCAACCGCACGGCAAACCAACGGTTAATAGACAAGCATAACTGCTTTGGCCTTCCACACGGAAATTATAAACGCCATTAGAAATAAACAAGTGAGAAACAGGTGACATTTAAGCTTAATCTTCATGTACAA
This sequence comes from Gryllus bimaculatus, assembly GCA_017312745.1. Lineage (NCBI taxonomy): Eukaryota > Metazoa > Arthropoda > Insecta > Orthoptera > Gryllidae > Gryllus > Gryllus bimaculatus. Next base: position 7,248,825 of record BOPP01000048.1, read on the forward strand.
AAAGATTCTAACGCTTGTATGTGCTGACATTCTGATTGTATTCCAAGGAGTCGACTCTTTAAATCATTGCAGAACGTAAATATTCCATTAACATGGACATGGGCTTGGCCCCTGTCTGTGGTCACCTATGCTCAAGAGGTGAAATAAATGTTCTGTGTGAGAGAGGGAGAAAGGAAGACATTGAGGGATGAAGAGAGCAAACCAAGAGAGGAGAGGGGAATGATGATGCAAACGGAAAGGAATTCAGAAACAGAGGAAGATTGATTAATTGATTAGTGATTTCGGCCTGTCAAAGATTAAGGAAATTAGTTCCGTAAATGTTGCGCATGTTTTTTCCTCGGGAGGTGTCGGTGATCTTCCGCCGCTAGATGGCGAGATCGGCACCGACCTACCTTCGGCTAGCGGAGTTTTCGCCAATCCAGTACCTCCTACCAGCGGGTCACCGCCCCAGCTGGGACACGCTCTAAGCTCTCGGCAGGTGTGATAGTGTGGTGCATGTAAGGGTAAGTGTGTGTAAGTAAGAAGTAGGATGTGACAAGAAATGGAAAGGCCCGCAGTTTTGGCCCGTTTGTTAGGGTACTGCTCCAGCATTTGCCTGGTGTTGATCGGAGAAACTACTGAAAACTATCGATCAGAGCAGCCGGCCGCTAGAATTCTGCTCCAGAGCACGGTTGATTTCGCCCCAACTAGCTAGTTGGGCTAGCAACTAGCTAGCCCAACAGCTTCGAAAATCCCTTCCACCCCTCGGGACTCCAACCCTAGGACCTCCCGGTAGAACTCACAAATCAAAAGTGAAGGAGGGAGGGAAATAACGCTTCGTGAAATAACGCCAAACGAAATGTCAGCGAATTTGGAACACGAGAGCCAGTGCGTGCTCTGCGAAGTGGTGCGAGGGCCGCGTCCAACAGAGGCAGGGCAGTGCGGGGGCGGGGCGTAAAAACGCGTGAGGAGGCCCTCAGCGGGGGAGGGGATCTGCGCACGCGCGGTCATTAATCACCGAGCTCTCCGCTGCGCGGCGCTGCGAGCGGCTGCGAGCGCTTCCGCGGCCGGGGCCTTGGCCGCCAGGGTCGGAGGCTGGCTGAGAACGAGGCGGGCCGTTTCATCGTTTCCGTTGGGGTTGGTTGGAGATATAGTTGTCGCTGGCGTTCTAATCGATCCTTGTCATTGTTCTTTTCACTTTCTCGCTACGGTGTAGAGAGAAAATTATGTAATGCTGCGTAGAAAAACAGCGAATTTTCGCAGAAAAACTTATTTCAAGGCCTTGGTAACTAAGAGCGGATAAATGCTGTTCCTTAAATTCGAAAAAAAACCTCTAACACGTGGGGTAGCAAGAATACATCTTTTTTGATTCCTTCATACCGAATAATCGAATGACGGCAAAACGTTTGCCTGTCCGTCCGTCCTTCAGTCTGTCTATCCGTCCGTGAACAACGATAGCGACAAAACCGTTCAGTCGATTTTCTCCAAAACTGATATTCCCCGATTATTCCGGTTAATGTCGCAGCCCCTTGAATTTGAAACATATATTAATTTTGGGGGTGCTTTACATGAAGCCCCTGAGCCATTATGCAAATTTTCAAAAACAATTGCTCCATCGTTTTTTATTAATTTATATGGTTGAATACTGTGTATAACGTTTAGGTCACAAAATTATTATTTTTATTTAAGTAATTAAACGGCCTTTTTTTTATTTTCATCAGAGTTTTTTTATCGAAATAAACATTCCGTGAAGTAATATATTGCATTCATAAATCTATTATTTTTAAAAGGTACTTTTTGAGTACGTATTTTCAATTATGGCTCTTGGATATATTTTTGATAATATATTGTTTTGTGAAAACTGATTGTTTGAAAAAATGTAAATTAAAAATGTTTTAAATATCTGATATTGCAGAATAATTTCATTAGGAAAGAAATATCTAGCGTCACTAATAAAGGTTCAAAAAAGTTAAACATAGGCAATTTTTTTTAAAAATTCAAACATTGGCATTTACTATATATTTTGTTCACTGTCCTCAATTCTACCAAAAAATGTAAAGCAAAAGGGGAATATTTATAAATTGCCCAAGGGGATTCATAAGAAGAACACGCAAATATTAAAATATCTTAATGATTTGGAATGGAACGAACTGACCTCAACGTCTGTATTAGGATAACAATGATTTAAACCGATTGTGAAACCATCGCGTTAGAAACCATTGGGGAGAAAGTGGTGCTTATGATTGCATTACACATTGCTAAAATGTTACTTCGTAAAGCTAATAAACAATATCGCTGATGTTGATGCCATTGAATCATCTTTGAACTCTATTGATGAATCAGACATCTTTGAACTCTATTGACCACGTGACTGATGACTTTATACGGTCGTAATTAACAACGTTCAAAGACTGATAGCAAATACGACATTGCGTTATGCATTATAACAAAAGAAGCATTTCAAGCGTTGAACAAAAACGTTGCATAATATATCAAAGAGTGTAGGCTAGTGGTGAGACATTTAAACCACGATAAGAGTATGACAAATCTACATGATGCACAGAGTTTTAGATTTTGTAGCTCTCCACGATGAGTATGCTGTCTGGAATTTTGAATTGTATTTTCTTAGAATGGAGGAAATATTTCAAAATAGCGTTCGTTATGACCATTCGTTTAAGACATAACCTAACCCGAAGATATGATTTCAACATTTTTTTCGGGAATTTATTTCCTGTTACCTTTGGAACATTTTCCGTTAATTCTTTCCAGCATTGTGGAGTAGGGAAGGTGTGGTAAGGAATAATTGTAACTACCTCACATTCGAGGATGGGTTTATCAGAGTTGGAAAAATGTAACCTCTTCTGTTATAGAGTGGCCATTTTGCTGTTTGTAAGGTGACCATAGAGACACCTACAAGCACGCACTATTTACGAAGATATAAGGTCGTACCTTAGGCTTAAGGTAAGACGTTATGACTTCAAGGTCCGTCACATGACTGTTAGTGCATAACGCCGTCACCCTACATGTAGCACTAAAACTCCCTATTCTCATTTCATTTATGCGCCATGTTACTTCCGCAGAAAGTGCTGAATAAATTAATGTTTTTTGTACTTTCGCCCTTTTGCATGACGGCGAGTATGCTCTATGTTCACTCCTCTTTATTTAGCGAAACTGTCACCAGAAGCCAAGATGAATTTTTCGTAGCTTCTGGAGAAAACAACAAAATTGATCGAATTATTTCACGGAGATGTGAACATTTTCCTTCAGACATCACGCCACACTCACGAGACGAAACTAAGTATCGTGTAACTTGAATAAACGCCTCCATTCCCCACTACACTGCTAATGACAATCAGTGAGCTGAATCTGAAATCCAAGCCTCGTCTGTAATTTGAAGCAATTGCACGCTTGTGCGCGGGGAAGAGGATGCATCGAGGGAGATGTATGATCCCAATTTGAACGCCCTCGGTCGTCGCAGTGTGAAGTGACCTTGGGCGGGAGCTATCGAGAGCAATTGTTTTATGGCATTTTCTGCGCTGACGCATCTGCGCATCCGTGGCGAGAATCCGCGCGGCAGGACTCCGGGAAAGCCCACGCAAGTCTATGTACTACCAGAGCAGCCTAGGTTTCCGTATTAGGAAACAGCTGTGAGACAACTTGAGAGTAGATGCAATTATTACATACGAGTAACATTAAGGTTATGAAATACAGCCCCAAAACAGCTATATTACAGGTTGAAACACAGCATAAATCCATTCATTTTTAGGAACAGTGGAATAAAGGATATAGTTGTACAAATCTGTAACTCAGCCCAAAACGTCCCGTGTAATAAAGAAAATGCTCCCTCCCTCTTACTGATACCTCAAAACAACTATTTATACTCACACTCAATTAAAAACGAAATTTTTTTCAGGGTCAACGATTAGATTTAGTATAAACGAGACATCCGAAATAGATGAAGTGTCCATTCAGTTCTAAGAACTCGGAACTGAAGTTCATTCGCAGTTCTTTTTGCTGCTCTCCAGAGTAAACACTTACGACTTTTGCCGGAGGCTGTTTTGCTCGATGGAAATTAAAAAGTTTACTACTAAGACTGTAGAAAACAAACACAAGCGTGAAAGTCGTTTGTACTTCAGTGAACTTTTTCATGCGGGTATTGTAAAATTGGGGAGCTTGGGTTAGTTACAAGATCAACCTTACCAGCCATAGCAAGCCTCCCGTAAAAGTAAATTCGATTTTGGTGTCAGTGTGGCTCAAAGTGTTACAATGTCTGTCTTGTTCGTATATACGAAGGGCTTGAGACAGTAACAAGATGAAACACACTTCAAACAAAATCGAGATGCAAAGAAAAGTTGTTAAGTGTAGAACATGTACAATGCTGTGGGTACATGCGGAACAATACAATCTGTTCAATGAGAACGTAAACGTGGTCCTGGGCACCTAAGTTCCACATTATTACATTGTACTTGCGGATTCGTCTTAAAGCGAAAAAATACAATGAGTCTCTTAAGATTCCGCATTAAGCAAGTCTTACTGTATTTAACCTTAACGAAAAACAAGAGACTTGTTGTGAATGGCGAGGCTTACATTGTTTCTGTCCCACGCCCATCATAAATAACCGACGTATGTTGTATTAAGATAAGCCACACGTACTCTACTAAAATCAAGTGATTATCTCTAGAACAACGCTACTTAAAACTTCATCGGTATACAAATTCCAACATTCATTTGTAACGTTTTAATAGTGTAACACAGAAAGTTTTGATGTTGAGAAATAGTCACGCTAATGTAATGCACTGTGTCAAACACATGGTTGCAGTCAATTTGTAGTTTTCCATTGCGTCTTTTTATAAATATGTAGTTTTCTAAATAATAAGGTCAAAAACAGATAAACTCATAAATGACGCAAAAAATATATTTTACAAACACATTCTTCTTCTCATAACAACATTAGTAGTGACCTCGAAAACAAGGGGAATAAGGAATTGCTTAATTCTACTTCGAAAAGAAAGAAGAAAAAATGCATAGAAGTAAAATAGAAACAGAATTACCGTTTCAATGTAGGGAGTATTTCATTCAGCCCTAAAAGGTGAAAAAGAAAACATGATATAAGATTTATCACGCACTACATTTCAAAAATATAAAATATCTGAACTTTATAAATGCTATTGGAGAACATTCTTATACTTTTGAGGGGGGTAAAAATACTTTGTAGGCCTACATTTGAAATTTATTTTAACTTAGCAGAGATAATAATCGTGAGTGGATCACTCACTTACCTACCGCATTTAAAAATGAAATGAAGGCACGATAACCTAATTCTAGGATGTAGCGGAAGTTCGTAATTTAGATACTTACCAACTACATAATGAGATACATGACAAGTCACATACAATTCTTTTGTCTTTTTGATGTTGTTTGTATTCAAATATTCACAATCACGTGCTTCAACATTCCTCATTTTCACATGGAGCAATATTACGTGTTTAAAGAAAGCCGACGGTATTTACGTACTAAAGAGGAAAGGTCATTCATGTGTTCGGCATTTGCAGTTTCAGTTAGCTTTAACTTTGTACCGCTACCAAACCTTTAATGATTGATTGATTACTAGAGATTCCGGGCGCGTCAACTACTAAGAGCATTAGTCCCGTAAGTGTAGTGCATGTTTTGATCGGAAGGTCGCGATCATCTTGCGAGCTGAACGGCGAGATTCGGCGCAGACCTGCCGTCGGGTAGGGGGCTTTTCCTCAACCAGGTCTCTCCCACCCGTGGGGCACCGCCCCAGCCAGGACAAGCTCTAAACTCTCGACCGCTCTCCTGGCATGTGTGGTAGTATTGCGTTAGTGTAAGTGTGTGTAAGGGGTGAGGATATGACAAGGAAGAGGAAGGAGAGATCGCGCGCGATCCGTGGCCCGTTTGGTAGCGTACTGATTGGGCATTCACCTTTTATTGATCGGAGAAACCACAGAAAACTACCGATCAGAGCAGCTGGCTGCTATTCTTCTCTAGGCAGAGACTGAATTCGACCTAGATATCTAGCTAGTGTCGAAACTCCTGCCACGGTAGGAACTCGTAACTCGGACCTCTTGGTCAGAGGCACTGCAATGACTAATGTCATTGTTGATGTCCTTAGTTGACGTCCTGAACCACTTCTCCCGGGCCAAATCTTTACTATCACCATAGAAATGCGTCAAATTTTTTTCATTACTAGTGGTTGTATAACATTTTCCCGCCACAACGTGTGTGTTAGCGGCAACTCGCGAGTGTTATCAGAGTGTAAATCCTCTCATCCGCTTATTTTGAATCTCGCGTGACGTGATTGCTCTGCCTGGAGCGCGCCCGTTCCACTGAGGTTGCTCCTTTTTGCAGCCTTACGTCATAGGCCGGCTGTGCGATTGCACGCGGCTGGTCGGAACTAGTAAATAGGAGCGGAAACGAGGTTGGATACCACGAGAAATTTACTTACATAATGGAGTTACTCTGCAAACTGAATTATTGCAGTTGGATAATAAAATATATTATTTTAGCAAAATACCGACATTGTGCAAGCCTCCGAGGTAAAAAAAATTGAAGAACCACAGACAATAAAACTACGCGTGATTTGAGATCAGTCATATAAAAGAAACAACATCAGTTATCAAGAACTTTACAATATTATTTTAGCTGTCCCAAGTGCTGAAGAAAGCTATTGATGAGATAACAGCAAAGATTCAGATTTTGGAATCCCTCTTTTTCAGCATTTGAAGATACAAGTACCTAAATGGCTCATTCTTGTATATTACTATGTTAATATTTATTTTTTACTGTGAATCTAGTTGCTCAAGTAGGAAAAAGCAGGGAAATAGAAGGGGAAGAGACGAAAACGGAAAGAACGTAATCGAAGAGAAGGCGATCTCCTTTTCTTAATTACTCTCGGAAAAATATTTCAAATCATAAGTCAGTTAGGGCTACCTAATGTCATTAGAAAGAATCCTCCATATTCCTTTCAGTCAATAAAGAACTATCTGTGGTTGTTTCCTTTCTATGACTGATCTTCTCAAAACACTCGTATTTTTATTGTCTGTGTTTTTACAATTTTTTATCTCGGAAGTATGGAGGCTTGCACAATGTCAGTATTTTCTAAAATAATATATTTTATTACACTTGTTTCAATCATCACAATTATTGTCTGAGTTGCGAATCATGTCCAAAATAAATTAATAACGAAGTTAGCAGTCAAAATAATACTTTATTCACCTTAATTCAGAAGATAAACACTTTTCTCTAGTGTAGAATTAGGTATATTACATAATACATTATACAATCTATATAATTATCCCCGAATGTCAATAGGCTTCCTATAATTAATGACAACTCAATTTTCATCTTGACAGATACCTTCTATTTCTGCTACTCGTAAATTATTCTGAAATGGATTTAATTTGTTAAATTTCCGCATTCGTTTTATTTGTGTCTTTGTATTATCACTTTATTTGTGTGTTTCCGTTTGTGTACTTTTTGTTATCGTAACTGTCAAAATTGTCTTACCTGGAACTCGACTAGAAAGTGAATGGAATGAGGACCTAAAAGACCTTTCACACATCATTTCGCATCTTCGACATCATTAATGATGTAATTTTATTCTAAAGAAATCTAATGATCTTTATGTTAGCCATTGTTAGTAGAGCGTTTTTTCGTGTTAATAAGCAAAGTAACAAATTATTTGTCATTAATGTAACAAAAAAACATTACACGATTTAAGGTTTATGAAAGGTTTCAGGTTTGCTTGACAAAATAAATTGTTGAAGCTCAATTTGTTTGCGAATTTACGCGGCAAAGAACTTTTAAAGCGATGTTTTCATATTTTCATGATTAATGCGAAATTCTAGTTCAATTCGTTAAAAAATATTTAAAAAATTATGGTTTCCTTTTATCTATATGTTGTAATGTTCCTTTTCAGCGATTTTTGAAAAAAATAAATTAAAATCAACTGAATATCGCGGGTTCATTTTAGCGAAATAGAAAAACAAATTAACGTTACTTAGTAATTTGCATATAAATCTCGGTGTTCCATCATGCTTCATTTTATCTCTATTAATGTGAAAAATGTATATCGTGTACTTAAACTGTTACCATTAGTATTTAAATTGTACATATTAGGTAAGTTTCCAAAAATAATGTTTGTAGTCATTTGTATGTTTTCAGCGAACTGTTACGGAGAGATGTATTTACATAAGAAAAAAATTCGGGGAAGAGCTACGTCATGCCAGTGATGATTTGTTGAATAGACAGGTTTGTGATCTGCAAGGTTAAGGTTTCGATTAATCTTAATTTATGTCTTATTGAATATGACAGGAGAGACGTATCATCGTTGGACTAAATATAGAAAGTGAAAATGACTCATAGTGAGCTGTTTCATTCACTCCGAGAAATCTGCAAATGTTTCGTACGCAAATACAGAGAACTTTAAGAAATGAAATGACCGATTGTATCTACATTTGCAAACTAATATAAAATAATAACATTAAAGTAAGTAAAGTTTTCTTTTCTGATTGTTTGCGAGGGCTTCGCACCTCGCCCCTCACAGAGAAGAGCGTGTAAACTTACTTTCCGCAGCAATAGGAAGAAAGTGGAATGGGAGTCTCTAGAATTCAGGAGGGCTAAGGCAAGACTCTGTGCCATGTACAAAGCGTATGCCGGTTATCCAGCTTGGAAAGATATTTTCATTCGACTCGATAGACCCACTTACTTTAGTAGAGTGGATCACAAGCACAAAATTCAGTTCAGAACACAGAGAACAGATGTTGGAAAATTTTCATTCACAAATAGAACAATAACCGACTGGAATAAGTTACCTGCGACAGCCATGGAACCCTTTCCTCTAGGTGTACAAAGCTTCAAAAGTAGATTAACTAAGGACATTGGTATAAGTTAGGCTTATTAAAATAGTTATTATTTTAGTTATAAATTTATTATAATTGTTATTTTTTAAATATTAGTATTGTGATAATCACTATTAAATACATTGGTTTGTTAAATATACTATTATATTTAAAGTAGTAGTTGAATTGGAGTGTCGTGAAGAGTTGTGAAGTGTAGTACAATAGAGAACTCAAGTGCAAGTGTAGTGTAGCGAAGTGAAATGCAAGTGTAGTGAAGTGAAGTGAAGTGAAGTGCAGTGTATTTATTAGTTAAAAATTCCGTGCAGGGCAGTCATAAAGTGTATAGGTAATGCTGTTAGTTTTTATTGTTATATTGTTATTATAGCCTTAAAATACTTTAAAATTACAGTGTATTACTATTCTTAATTGTAATATGTAAAATGTAGTGTTCTGCCACCAGGTTCTATACCAACCTGCAGAAATAATAAATCTATCTTATTACGCGTCAGCCTGCCGAAGCCAGCCGTCGTCACGCCACCCGCTCCCAGCACGTAGGGTCCACTTCGTGGGAGACAATAAACATATTTAAAAGACACTATTTTTACTTTCTCCCTGCACGAGTTGCTAGGGGTACTCCCTCTCCCCCTCAACTCGAGAGATAGAAGTCAACGCAACAAGATAATGAAAGAGGAGGGGAAAAGAATGAAGGAGAGATTGTGCGCGGTCTTTCGCTCGTTTGTTAAGGTTCTGCTTCGGCATTTCCCTGAGAAGGTGATTGAATTCGAGCAACATTTCTAGGTGGTGTTGCCAATTCGCCACCGTCGGGACACGAACCCTTGAACCTCTCGGTTACAGACGTGATTGGATGTTGCGTTTTATCGTTAGCACGGGACGCAAGTCTAGAGGATCTGGATACATTCACAGATTCTGTTAGCCGAAAAGAGTCCTGCTTTAAAAATGTTAAGTGTTTGAGAAATAACACCCTGAGGACATAAAAGTACCTCCTAACATCGTGACGGATTTCCTTTTGCCCGGCAAAGTGCAACAGCTCAACCTGGCATGGACTCAGTATGTCGTTGTAGTTCCCTGCAGCCACGCTGCCTCTGTAGCCGTCTGTAATTGCGAAGCTGTTGCCAGTACAGGAGTTTTTGCACAAACTGACCTATCGGTTATGTTCCATAAATGTGCAATGAGATTCATGTCAGGCAATGTGGGAGGCCAAATCATTCACTAGAAATGTACAAAATGTTCGTCAACCCAAACACGAACAATTGTGGCCCGTTGACGTGGGACATTGTCTTCCATAAGGAGTCAATAGCTGTTTGGGAACATGAAGTACATGAATGGCTGCAAATGGTCTTCAAGTAGCTGAACAGAACGATTTACAGTCAAAGATCGCTTCAGTAGGACCATAGGATCCAGTCCATTTCTTGTAACAGACCACACCATTATGGGTCCACCACCAGCTTTCACAGTGCCTTGTGGGCAACTTGAGACCATGGCTCTGCAAGGTCTGCTCCACACTCGAAACCTACTATCAGCTCTTATCAACTGAAATCGGGAATCATTTGACCAAGCCACGACTTTCCAGTTGTATAGGATCTAATTTATATTGTCACGATCCCAGGAGAGGTGCTGCAGGCAACATTGTGCCCTTAGCAGAGGCACTGGAGTCTATCTTCTACAGCCATAGCCCAGTAATGCCCAATTTCACCGCACTGTCCTATCGGATACGGTCTTCATACATCTCACATTGATTTCTGCGGACAATGTTGCTTGTCCGTTAGCACTGACAACTCTATGCAAACACTACTGGTCTCCATCATTAAGTGAAGGCCGTAAGTCACTGCGTTGTCCATGGTGAAAGGTTGAGCCTGAAATTAGGTACTCTCGGCACACTCGTGACTCTGTGATCTCGGAATACTGAATTACTTAACGATTTCCGAAAAGGAATGTCCCATGCATCTACCTCCAACCACCATTCTGCTTTTAAAGTCTGTTAATTCCTGTTTTGCGGCAATAATCACGCCAGAAATCTCAACTTAACGGACGATTAACAGTACAGAAATGGCTCCTTTACGAGATGAGAGTACAATGAAACTTCCATGATTTTTGTGCTAGCATGAGACAGTATAAATCCTGAGAATCCCTGAAATCTTGAAATATTTTATATTCGAAAACTCGAATCTTTGAAGGACATTTTATTTTCAAAATCCAAAAAATCTTTCAATTATAAACGGATCATTATGAACTAAATATAAATCAAATGAATATATTAATTCATCAAACCATATCCTTTTATATTTTTATATTTCAACAAATTTTAAAAATTGCATTGCAGTGACGTACTATCTGGAATTTCACTGATTCTTCTTTAAGTTCACGGCCTGTCTTATCATATATTACTGTAAATCTTTTGTTATTCCATTTGTTTCACGTTCGACATATACGAACATTTTCGGAATTTGACGAATTAAAAAATTTTCTCCTCTAAATTTTGTTTTCTTGGTAAGCAAAATACCAGACTCGTAAGGTTCTTGTTATTCCAGTTCCTCAGTTGTCATTTTGGTTCTTCGAAATTTAACGGTTTGCTAAATGCTTATTGTTGTCGATGACGAGTGCGATAGGCAGGGTCAAATAGACGATGATGAAGGGTTAAAGATTCGGTGAAGGCATTTATGAGGGCGGAGGTTGCAAGTGCGAGAGCTAGGGACGGCGTCGGCGCCGAGATATAAGCAGCAGTGGTGGAAGCAGAATGTGCAGAGCTAGGAATTTTAGGCGTTCAACCGTTAGTTTTCCCTTTTTAGAATGTCCAGATGAGTTAGTCTTGTCAAAGATAACATGAAGTTAATGCTCCCAATTGCGTTTTAGTTACACTGTTTCCAGTGCATCTGTTTATATATTTTCTCAACATCTTCCCGTTTTCATATTTTTTTTACATTTTTGGCTATTAGTCGCCTTTATTTGCTGTAATTATTAAACGAGGAACACAGTTTTAACGACAGGACTTCCTCTAACAACTTCCCCAATTCTCAATGGACAGGGTACTTGGATAAAGCTGCAGTAATTATTTGTAAACATATTAGGTTATAAGCGAAGTTTTTGTTAACTATACCAATTAATTTTTTCAGCTGTAAAAGCAAAGGATAGGCATCCTTACTCTTTCCTGACAACAGCTCTTAAAACTTGGGCTGAGCAGTGCCCTGTAAAACACGCACAATGGAGCATGCCGATGGATTTGTAAAAGAAGTACTGGGGCGTATTGGAAAGCAAAGACGAGATTAACCAGAATACACTGATGTTAAAGATGTTGCAACAAACAGTGATTATATTACCGATTGCAAAGCAAATATGCAACACTTGCATATATTGATTTTTAACGTTTCCTTTCCCTACACATTTCCTTAGTGCCGGGAGATCCAGCCTCAGTTTTCTGGACTTGTTACCTTAATAATAATGCATTCTAAGACTTGCTTAAAATAGATGTTTCAATACATTATTGAATTTTGTGTCATATGTGTGGTGGTCACTGGTTTTAGCACTGTTTGTATGAAAGTTGCAACTTTTTGTCCAAAACTTTTTTGGTACATTTTTCAGTTAAATTAAAGCACAATGTTTTCCAAATGTTTGAATCAAAATTTCCTAACTCTAATAATGTATCGAGATATTAGAGAAGTGAGGTCTAGGTGAAGATAGGGATGAAAATGTTACGCAGTAAATTTCAATCATTAATTTTCTTTCGGTAAATCAGATTTGTAATGCTCATGCTGTACAGTTCACCGGCAACAACTTTCATAACATTTCCTCTATTTGCACATAGTTTTAAAAATAAGTCAGAACTAGCTAGGATTAAAAGTTGTTAAATGGAATGAGTGAGGAGTTGCAAAAGTCTGTGAAATGCTGTACATCGTGATGGAATGAGAAATTATGCTGTGTAGCACAGTAAGCACGACCCACGCCAATTTTCGTCGTGATTTCGCTAAATATTAATTATAGTAGTTTCTGTTATTATTACTCGTACCTACCTCCATTTTATTGATATATGTTAATATTTCGTTTATAATTTTTACAATAATTGTCTGTATCTGATAGTTAAACTGCCATCGGGTTATCCCCAGTTGGAATATTAATACATTTTATCTAATAATTTGAGTAACTGGACACGTATCGAAGATCACAGATGTGAAGTTCAACAACACATCAGTATATGAGACGTATTGCAAATACTGCAAGACTACAGGATTTAGAGCATCGATGTTTGGCCAATGTATTCAAGGACATTAGATATAAAAATTAATATGCCTCGTAGTAAGATCTTTACGTGATCAACAAAGTTACAACTTTGCCCCGAGAAGCGAAGTAGGTCTACCAAACCCTGAAAATTGTTTGCCTCCTATCCACTATGCGGTGCGACGCCATCGGTGGCCGCGGAGAGATGGCGGAGGAAGAGACAAGGGCAAAGGAACCGGAGGTGGCGACGGAGTCTGCACAGCCGGCCTTATAGGAAGCAGTGGCGAAGGCGGGGGAGGAGGAGTAAGGGAAGAGAGTAGGAGCGGAGGAAGCAGAGGAATCGACAGCTGCGACGGAGTGTATGGAAACGACAGATGCGGATGGGTCGCTGAAGAAGGCAGTGAATACAGCTAATAGTAACCACGGGAGCAGAAGAAGAAGGAGAGATTCAGACGCGACAACGCAGCCTGGATGGGTGGAGGAGGCGGCGGCGGAGGTGGCAACGAAGGGGGCGGTGTACGACTAGTAGGTGAAGTAGGCTGAGCTGCTGGCGTCAGTGGCGAGGGAGGCTTGTAGGGGGGGGGGTCAGCTGCAGCGGGGCGGAGGAGGAGACGACAGAAGTGGTGGCGGAGGAAGCGGAAATATAGTTTGCAGTGGCCAAGCCGGGGGAGGAGAAAGGGACGAGAAGGCGAGAGCAGTGTCGGGGACGGTTGCGACGGAAGCTTTGGAGATAACATGTTGGTCGCTGACGGAGGCAGTGGGGGCGACGACACGTCAATAATACTGCCAATAGTAAAGACAGAGGCATACGAGCAGGGACAAAATGAGAGGCGACAACGGAGACTGAAGATTCGGGGGAGATG